>OZ024904.1:17806324-17873824 GCA_964017125.1 Flabesymbios commensalis | reverse complement strand
GCTAACCACTACCCTAGGGCCCCCGCCCACATCTAGAAAAATACCCATTTTATATCAATTGCGATGACAGTGCTGGTTTGGATGTTTCACATTACCTGAGGGCACTTACATTGTTTTGCTCTTAGGTGTGGTTCGCTGACAGGTATCTTCGAGAATATACTTCGGTAAGTTAGACTTACACACTATACATATTTCAACTATTTTACTGATGGTGCATTTCTTATTGTTACGTTTGTCTATTTATTCAAATATGGCATGACTGACACTATGTATAATCTCATCACGTGGTTTTGGAGGTGGACACCGTTGCACGACCACTTCATGTAGACATTTATATTAGACAAATAGTTTGTAAATTTGCACAATCTCATGAGATATCATAAAGATCTACACAATTGTTCCCATTGAATCATTTATAGTAAAGTTGCTACATGACTAAAAAACTGTCAGATAAAAATCAATAGGCGAAAATGTAGCAAAAGTACTAAAGTTAAACACTGTTTACTAGTGGTTCCTCGTGTGAAGTACAGAATACTTCACAGATGGATGGAATAGTACGAACATAAAAGAAGCATGATGTTCAACGTTACAATGCTTTACTGCAGGCATTGGGGGATAATAGACGAGCTGGATTTTTTACAATGGTTGGTCGGAACGTTGTCTACCACAGTAATCTGCATCTGCCCAAATATTTCACACTCCGCTACTTCCTAGATGCATGGATAAGCGATGTTTTGCAAGGGTTTATCAGTGTTTTATAGGAGTTTGCTACGGATTTATTTTGTAAACATAGTTTTTCAAAGGAGAGAAATCATTCGGACCTAATAGTGACATATCCATTTGTGTGTCGTCAGCAAAGAGATATTGACTGACGTAGCATAGGTAAATAATTTGCTCAATTTAGACCCATCACAGTAGACTAGAGGCCATATCCAATTATTGGTATAAAAATCAGTTCTGATAAACTGAATGGTTTAAACCGAACGACCATATTTATCTAATTCCATATGCTCCAGTGAGTCAAACCCTAGTTGTCGTCCATTTGGGAAAAAAACATCTTTTAAGTCACAAGTTCAACTGACTTTATGGCTACGAGGTCATATATTAATTTTCAAAAATTGAAGCTAGGAACATTCCATTTCTGTAATTATTTTGTTTATTCAAGGTCATATTCCATAAATTTCAAAGCCAAGTAAAAGAAAATATCATTTTTTAACAAATAAAGCTAATAACCTGTGCAATACCTCTTTTTCATTAAATTTTGACTGAAAAATTATAATTATATATGATTTTTAACAAACATAAATAGCAAAAGAAGTTTCTACAAACATATTTCAGAAAAGTTTTTGATATAGTTGATCGCTACAGAAAAATAAAGTAAATTGGATAATATTAGCGCTGTTTAGTTTTGGGGCATAGTATGTAGTGATGTAGGCTAAATCAAATATATATACAAATAAACACACTCGCCATAGGCATATATAGAGAGAAATAAAAACGATTTATATTTTCCAGAAATGACCATATTTATAATTTTTAAGCTATTAAGACAAGTATGACCGTAAGTGGAGTTTCTTATTTGCATGAGTCATGTAAAATGATTGGAAAATGTGGTATTATATCAAAATATATATAAAATAGTACACCTGATGATTTCAATCCTACCAGATAGACCTCATTGGCTTGTGAAATGTCCGTAAGCCTTTGACCGCCAAATTATTCAATCTGAATTTTCACCCACTTGAAGTTGTGTCTCGCTGACGCGATCCACAACTTCAAGTGAGTGAAAATTATTAAGATTTGGCAAAATGGAGGTCAACTCTTTTCAAATATTGCTGATTGATGTCACATTTTATCTATAAAAGGTGGCACTTAATGTGCTAATAAAAAATGAAAACCCAAAGATATGCGGCACCGGTGGTTAAAGGGTTAATCTGCATGCTAAGGTGTGGTCGTCACATATGAAACCTTGATGAGCTTATTTATCGTTGTTCTCTAAAGTTAGAACTGATCTTGGGTAACTGTCAATCACATATGGTCAATAAATGCATTTACCGACGAATTTCAAACCTTTGGTCCCCATTTTGTGAATATTTTAGCAGCTATATTGTATTGTAGGTTTTTATAATAGCTGCTATGCGAGCTGGAAAATGTATAGGCCTATTATGGGTTAGATCATTATACTAACGCATGTCTATGACCAAAAATGTTTCATGTTCATAAACACCATAAAAAATGATAAAAAAACGCGATGTCATTACTGTCACCAATCTTAATCTGAAGCCGGTCTATAATCGAAACAATGTGAAAAATGGATTTGTCGCACTGCTGAGTAAAAAGGCAGTGGTAATTGAAATACCATTGGAGACAGCAAAATGACAAGTTGAGTTGACAACTAGGCCTACATCACTAATTTAGATGAATAGTCACTAGCAACTACGTGACAGGTGAAGGTGTACTTTAGTATTTATGACCAATAGCACATGTGAAAATAGAGGAAAGCGTCAGTTTCACCTATATAGATATATCACAATATTGCAGCACTGTAAGGCTTAAACGCCAATAATTCATCACAGCTGCAAAATATACATTAGGCCATGGACATAGACAGGAATGGACTGTCGATTGGCGCGAGATAGTCGTGAACTTACGGCTTGCGGGTGCGGCTTTGAATTGAATACATGTATAGACGTCAAATCATACCCAGCAAGCACAGAGCAGTTGCTTAACTTTTATACAACATCGGCCCAACGTCTTCGACGTTGGTCCAGCATTGTATGTTATACAAATGTTTTGTGTTTGCTGGGTATGTGCTGCCGAGTGGCTGGGTGTATTGGACATGGTGTGTATATGTCTATGATCTATGTCCACACATGTTCACTGACAAGTCGCACATTTTCACAGGATAGGGCCACTTTATGTGCTTGGATGTTTTATTCTTGTTGTAATATTTAAACACCTTTGATAAAGAAGCAGAAGGAACTATTATAATTTATTCATTTATCGAATACATTTGTTACATTGATGTTAATCATTAAGGCATTGGTGTTAATCATTAATTTGACTGTGATTGAAAGTGTGATCAACAGAATGTTAATATACCCATGAAAAACGATAAAAAAGCACATGGTTGTAAGTTTACAGCGGAAGTAAACCATCCCTTCTCTCGCTAATTCTCGCGGACAGAAGCTCTCACACATCAATCAGTGTTGTGAGATTTGAAGTTAGCAGTCCATGCTCTCGATGTCTATGATTAGGCCTACTTCACTTACCATCCTTTCCCATATAAGGGTTTCTAGAATTTATCGCCGTCCTGCAACCAAATTAATATGTAACTGCTATTTGACCCTTGTCTTGTTTGGATGCTGCTTAGCGATTTACCGCTGGTTACTATGCCGCTTTTAATTAGTCTTACTAGCCGATCAAATCACGGTCATTGGGAATGAAATGTGTGTTCAAACTGCAAAGTTTTTAAATGTTAAAATTAAACAAAAATGAGTAATTTTCAAGTAATTCAAGCTTCAAGAGAGTGGAAAATTAAAATATTATTGAACTTAGGGTTTTAACCCTTTAAGCGCATGGACCGCCTTTATACGCCAGAATATGACGTCTAGAGACGCTCCCCACACAGAAAGAATTAATGACACTGATCATTTAAGTACACAGCCACCTGGTGAACCGCTAGCAATATGCCATACTGCACAGAGCCACCTGGTGAATCAACCACAGTATACAGCACAAATGTCAAATGCTTGAAGTTGGTTCAACATTCAACATAGTCCAGGCTGTTAAGGTCAAAATATAGCGTGTGTGTGCACTTTTGGAAGAAATTACCTGGAAATTACCTAGCGCATTCAATTCTGACGCGATTAACACCTAATTAACATCTAATTAGTACCCATAATAATTGGCAAAACCACGGAAAAATCCGAAAAAAATAATATCTCAAGAATCGGTAGATCGATATTTATGATCTTGAGCTGTGTTATTTACCTAACTTATATCCTACACAACAAAAATATTCCTGAGACCATTAGTGGTCAAGGTCACGTGATGCGGCAAAGTCAAGGTCAGATGTGAGCAACATTTAAAAAATTTGAACAAAAAAGCTCATATTAAATGTTTCAAAGTACATATAATTATTTCCTATTAAACAATGTGATGCACCAATCTAGCAGATTTAATTTGATGGAATAATGTATTCTGTATCTGCAAAACCGGGATCATTATGGTCTAGACAAGTGATCTACTCATGGGTTGTCTATAGCGCACATGCCTCATCAGTGCTCATGTATGGATCGTCATGTGAGGAAGAATTCAGTCCATTTTATTTAGTGGCTTTTAAAACGTTTCTAATGATGTTCCACATCTTATGCACTATTTAATATAACATGAAGGTCAAGGTTAAGCAAATTTCAAGGTCAAAATTACAGTGAATTTGGAAATGGATTTGATAAAAGATGCTTTCCTTTTCGTCGTGCTTCCTTCTGTCGCACGAAAATAATCAATCGGTCAATTTTTATTATATGGCTGGGTCAGTGTTAATTCTAAGCAATTGATATATTTGATACTTGTTCATGGCAAAACATCACATATTTTGAACCTATCATTTTTTAAACACGATCAAGGATGCATAAAACCGTGATTAGAAAGCATTAATCTGCTGGAACATCTGACTTTGACGTTTTTTCCTTTGTCTTGGACGAGGGTGGCGGGGCAACAAAACGTCCATATATAGCATGCGCCCACATTCTCGTAGAGGGAAGTGCAAAATAACCCACCTTATTAATCGGAACACCATCTCAAACAACAAAAGCCTGAAAAAGTTAACACTGATTTTAAATTCGTAGGTTTTAATTTGTCAGTCTCATATTGATTAAGTGTGATAGCTCCTCTCACATAGGCTTGTCGAAATCACAACATGTATAACGAACAATATAGATGTCAGGTCAGCAAGAGAGAATTCCCGCTGGTAAATGGAGAAAGAATTATAGTATTTATTATACCAGTGTCAATGTTATACAAGCTGAATATCACACTACGGCCACACACACTTAGCTAGAACGATCTCGCCCTCCACTATGTTCTGTAACACGTTGTGGAGGGTGGCGTTTGCTAACTACACACACTGGACTGTAATGGCGAAATAAACAAAGACACTCTGGATAAGATTCTTTTGCATTCTTGAATGATGAAACAGTTTTGAATAAAGAGACACAACAAATTATTCGATGATTTTGTGTCATCATTGGATACTGAGCCAAGCGCTATGTATACGAGACTGCAGAAGGATGTGGTGGGGTGAGATGAGATGACAATTTATATTATGCCTTCTTCCATTGCAAGGCTGGCTACTCCTGAGGTCGTAGACCGATGGCCTGACGGCCTCGCTGTGTCAAGACCTGCTGCAGGAAGATGTATTATGCTGACATTTTACCTATCCTCTCCTTAAAGATGTGTTGTCTTATCTCATATATTAACATGGAAGGTGGAAAGAACACGCATCATGGGAGATGACATATGTCATGTAATGCAAAGTAGTAAGTCGTGCCCAATCCAATCGTTACAAGCATCTTGTCAGAGTTGACCACTGTTTAATAAAAAGAGATAATACGTTTCTGCAAATAGGGATTAGAGCTAGGGGAGCTGATATTAAACACAATGATGGTTTAATTGCACTGAAATATATCCCAGTTTCTTTTTCTATGTCTTTTTTTATGGGTGTTAGCTTGGTCCGCACACCCATCCTTGGTTAGAAATTGTTGTAGCCTTGAAACTTCACTCAGTATCTCTAACAACACCATCACACTTTATAGAAGAGAGTTGTCGCTCAACACGAGGAGAATGACAGTAATTGGTGCATATTCATCGAAATTATATACTGTATATATTGTATGTTGGTTTTGCGTGAACCATTGCAGCTCGATAAATCAACATAGCATCGATTCGTTAAGGCAAGTCTTGAGATGATCACATGCACCATCATCCAAACTGGCAAACAAGATGGATTTCTGTTCATTTCATGTCAGTCTAGCGAAGATTTGTGTGTATTTTCATACTTGAGAAGCTAATCGGCAGTGCTTTCATGAAACTGAAATGCAATGTACATCTTTAAAATCAGCTGTAACTCATTGCTCGGAATGCAAATTGTATCACACTTTCTGGGGATTAGAGGAGCTGTTGAACATATCAACCAGTATTTAAACATTGGCTGTGTAATTTCTCTGGATAGTTTGTTAGATTAACACCAAGTGCTATAACATGTCAAATGTTTGAATACTTGTTCAACTCTCATCAGCAATACAGACCCTTTTTCCACACCCTGCAATGTCAGTATGCACAGTAAGGACACAATCTTATCAAGGCTGCTTTGTACACAATTATCCTTCAAGCTTACTTTGTTCGTGTAGATCAGTTATTATCAGTGAAATTTTGGGATTTAAAACAATAATAACTCTCCCTGCAGGTCTGGATCGGAAAGCAATATTGCGAGCCGAGAATCACTGAGCATAATGACAATTATCAAGAATGAAACACCAGGATTCAATTTAAACGCCGCACACATTTGGGTAGCATTCCCAGTTTTAGTGCTGTTTCCCAGAGCCTATAGTAACTGCCTTATTTGTTTTTTAGCCGTGTATAAATATGCACAATATCGACAAATGTTAAAGTTCCGAGTATTATAATGTTACTTGCTTGAATAACCGAGCAATATTTTGCATCATTGATTGTATCGTTAAATTGACAAGGCTATTTTGCCATTCATGTATGCCCTACAAGTATCGAATATTTTTTTATTGCTTAGATAAAAAAAATACCTTCAAGTTGAAATACACCCTGTAATATAATTAAAATTGGCATTAAACATGTTGAATTGATTAATTTCATGTGATAGACGCCAGTCACAAAAGAAAACCACCATGTTCCAAATATATTACTTTGACCTTGAAGTTATTGATTGACCTTGACCTTGACGCGATATATAGTAGTGCATAACAGTGTGTACAATATTAAAATGCACAGTGTATTAAAAGAAAATAATTAAATCATAACGTTGATCCATTTACGAGACATATGCGAAAAAGCTATGTGTTACAGATTAAATTAAAGATTTAAAGATTAAATTAAAGGTTACACATGATGGAATTCCTTATATGATGTCATCCTTTTGACCGAAATGGTTAAAAAACAAACGCATGTTGACGAGAAGAGCAGAGAATATTTTGTTAATTGCAAATATTTTTCTATTTTTCAAAATAAATTGCTTGTCGGAAGCTTGTTAACACTCCGTTCAAGTTTATATTAAGTGATATTTGTACGGCTAGTAACAAGATATGTGTTTGATGTTTAATAATGTATATTATGCACACCCTATGTCCTGACTTTGCCTATGCAGTTCTGATCTCTCTATGATAACGCTTCTTACAGTAAAACAGTGTTAATAATGACTTCACTTTGTGTTTATTTAAACGTATTATTGAGGTAGAAATATAACAAACTCATTAAATTTGTTTACGGTTGAGCTGTCTATTAGGCGAATAGTATTAGGTTTTAAAGGGGAAAAAATATGCCCAAGCTGAATTTTTCAGGAAACCTTCCAAATACTATTAGAAATAACATACTAAAACTCCCCGTGATTCCCGCTGGAGCCTTTTCCAATATTCAAGATGGCGTCCAAGATGGCCACCAAAATGTTAACACAGCTATATAGATGGGTCGATATACCACCTCATCCTCCAAAAATATGACAAAAGGTTTATAACGGTAAAACCTCCCTAAATTGCCTACAATTTCACAATCAAACAATTATTCTTGTTTTTAATCAATGTTTTGAAGAGTTGGGGAGCTCATAGGATACAATAAATAATTTAAGGTCATCTTCAATGTCAAAAGGTCAATATAAAAGTCAAATAATCGAAAATAAGTTTTTTATCAAATAAAGTTAAGAAATTGTGTAATACCTCATTTTCCTGGGATTTTGACTGGTAAATGCTTTTATGATATTATGTTTGTGATTCAAGGTGACCTTTAAGATCAAAGGATTAATTGTAAGGTCAAATTCCTGAAAATAATATTTTTAATAAATAAAATACAATAAAATAAAATTAAAATAATAAAATAAAATAAAATAAAATAATAAAATAATAATAAAAAACAAATATAAAAAACATCATATGTAATACCTCGTTTTGTGGTGATTTTTACTGAATAATCCACTTATGTTATTATTTGAGTGATACAAAGACTTCTCCAAGCTCAAAAAGTAAATTCCAAGGTCAAAATGTATAAAACAATTGAAGACTAAAGGTCTTTAATTTTAAAGCGTCAATTTTAAGGTAAGTAAAAGCAAGTGTAATACCTATTTTTCGTGTGAAAAGAGCTGACCGACCTAATCTAACTTACTGTAAGATCCATTTCTGGTATTATCCTAGTGATCGATTCAACTTCATCTTCAAAGTCGGCATGTCAATTTTTAGGTGAAATGAGCGAAAATATGATTGTAACAAATTAACATAACACAATCTAATACCTTAAATTTCAATTTGATTTTGAGTAGAAAATCCTTTTCTGGTAGTAGTTTGATCCAAACCTGAATAAAGAGTTCTTCAACGCCTCCCCACCGTTTTTTCGTTACCCTTTAACGCCACCAGATGCTCTCTAACTCCCGCCAATCGCCCATCAACACATTCCAATCGTCATTTAACGACTCTCTGTCACCCTTTAACACTTACTCATTCCCTTTTGTTTCCCCTCCATCGCTTTTTAAGCCATATCATCACCATTTTTACACCTTTCCGTCGCCTATTAATGCCTCATTGTCGCGCTTTAGCACTGACCCGTCGTTCTTTAACGCCTCCCCATTGCCTTTTAACGTCTCCCTGTCTCCCTTTATTGCTTCTCGATCGCCCTTAATGCCTCTGTGATGCCCTTTGATGCTTTTTCGTTGCCCTTCAATGCCTTCTCGTCACCTTTTAACGCACTCCGTCACACTCGAACGCATGTTACTCTCCCTTTTATGCTTCCCCATTGCCTTTTAACGCCTCTTCAGCGCCCTTTAACACCTTCTCGCCGTCCTTAAACACATCCCCACTTTAATGCTTCTCCATTGCCCTTTAAAGCTTTCTCATTGCCATTTGAAGCTTCCTCATCGCCCTATACTGCCTTCCATACCACCTTTTAACACACCCAGTCGCACCTTAACGCCTCTTTGTCGTCCTTCAACACCTTTACATTGCCCTTCAATGCTTCTTCGTCGCCTTTTAGCGCCTCTCCATTGCCTCCTGCCCTTTTACTTGTGATCTTTTCACCTTGAGCATGCTTAATATGCAGTCAAAATCACACCTATACGTCGTATTATGCGTCTAATTTGTTGCATATATGTTTTTCACCCTTCCCGGAAATTGAGAGGGGTGGGTGGTAGACCAAAAGCGTAGTATATAAGGTTCATTTTTATGTCAGGGGAAGGGGTGGAAAACATAGCTTAATACAAGAACTGAACAAAATGAATTATGTAAACACAATGTACATGTATTCCCTGAATTTTAGTGCTTTTTATGGTACAATTCCCAGTAAATTATTGTTTTACGTCACGTTTTGGCACTAATGATGAATTATTTGACATTGTAATGCGATAAAAAACAGTACAGACACCATTGATGAGATGAATGATGTACAGATGATGACGTGAGTTTGGGGTGATAGGGCATGGTGGGTTGTTGAGAACGTTTTCCTTCAGTCGCCCGATAACATAGGAATTCTGGGCATGTCTGGGGGATTTACCCCAGGCATGTCCATAAGTTCAGAGACTCTGGTCGGATATTCCCCAGAGTAACAAAAGCTGAAGGTAACTATATTGTCAGTTGTTTAAGGCTACCACGGCCAACATCAGTGCCTGCACTGACATCGCCATTAGATATACACCAATTAGTCATAGCAAATTGGCGACCATCTTGGATTTGATACTTTTCTGGTAGTCGGATTTTGAAAGACATTCCCCTGCCATTGGATACATCTCATTGGTGACAAAAACCTCTGGAAAACATCTTTGGTAGGCCCTATAATTTTCCGGGGTGTTCGAGTGGATGTTTGCATCAATCGACCGCCTAATATCTCAGCTTGTAAATCAACATAACTTCATAATGTTTATATCAAAATTATTTTTTTTACATAATGATTACAATGAAATAGGCTTTGAGTCACGAAATAGTCACATATAGCATTTATTTTCAATTTCTGATATGTTAATGATTGCAATAGTATTTAAAATGTCATACATATCAAAATCTTGCTATTTCGCTTATCAATATACCTTAAATTGCAAATAAATAATTATAGGCGTGACTATTTAGTGACTCAGAAACGTTTTCAATGGAATTCTTATGGCAATAAAAGCACCTGTAGACATTAAGGTAATAAAGTTATGTCGATTACAAGCCGAGATATAGCGGTTTCAAGATTTTGGCGGCCATCTTGGACGCCATCTTGAATAATGGAAAAGGCTCCAGCGGGAATCACGGGGAGTTTTAGTATGTTGTTTATAATGGTATTTGGAAAGTATCCTGAAAAATTCTCCTTGGGCATATCTCCCCCCTCCCTTCAGCCTGATTACAGGTCTAATACTATTTGCCTATATGGTAAGTTCTGATTAATATGTGTGATATCGCTTTCATACCTTTATTAAAGTACACTGAATTACAGTTTATACGAGTGGTGCCATCTGTGCTCATACTCATAGCGTTACAGATAGATCACAACCACATAGCAAAACGCCGGATACAGTGCGTGTTATACATCTGTGGATATTATACCCAGTAAACACCAAACATTTGTACTATGACATTTGTACAATGTTGGACCAACGTCTTTGTTGTACAAATGCTAAATAAATGTTTTGTGTTTGCCGGGTATGGATATGTCTCAAGAGGGGAATGAATTCAAAGAATGCATTTAAATTGTAGTTATCATAAAAAAGCCTCTCTAGTAAACACAAACTTTGACCTAATGTTGGTTTAATCACGGTCCAGGCTCACACTTTATTCAGACCACCGTGCCATTGGTGGGTCAACTTCACAATTTGCTCAAGCATAGGCCTTGACTCAGAGGGCGGTTAGCCAAATTGGCAATGGGCACTTACATTCAAATTTACATACTGGAAGGGATCCAGATAAACACAAGACGTTGAACCAATCTTGGTTTAATTCTGGCCCATCGCAACTAAATGGGCATGATGATAATCACGTAAGTCACACCTATCTAGAAGAGCGAACATATAGTGGATGCCAGATAATTTAGTATCTAGGATACAATATGTATAAGCGTGATTGATAACCGAAAATTAGGCTCGCTCAATTACCACTCAAACTACTAAATTAGTCCTGGAATTTTATTTATCATGTTAAAAACTTTGTAACAAACATTCATGAAGATACGGTCCGTGCTGAATTCTTAATACAACAAGTGTTTACTTTATGAAGACTGCATAGATGAATTTGCTCTAAAAGTATGAGCGCAAACGATTATATATAACAACACATGAACTTCAAGAATATGTAAAAACATTTGGCCAATGCTGGTCTATGGTTTGACAATGTCTGAAATGCTGATCTGAATAGATATTCAGAAAACACGAAACGTTGACTCAGTGCTGGGTTAACGTTGGCCCAGCGTCGAAGACGGTGGGCCACCATTAGATCCACATATGGTCAGTGTATTGTGTTAAATAGTTACAATGTTGGTCTAACATTGAAGTTTGCATAACACACCATGTTCATTGTTGAATGTAAAGCTATGTAACCACATAATAATTTATTTTGTATCATATCAATTTTAAGTGCGGTTATTATACATGAAAACGCTGAGGATGTGTGTATATGGATGGCATCATGCACAATTGGGCTAGCCCACATTTTGACGATTTTGAGAAAAATATCGCAGGAACATTAGGTACAGGATAAAACGAATAAATACAAATTAACACAAAAAGGTAACAAAATCAGTGACCAAATGGTCTAACCCTGAATGTGAAACTCGAATATTGATCAAGTTGTAGCTATCAATGACATAATATTTTCATTGTTTATTAATGTGGGTTAGCCCACTTGTGCACGATGCCATCCATATGTTCAAATTGTAATTAGAAAATAATATTCAGCGCGAGATTCCAAACAAAAAATATGCATATAATATACATACTATCTAACACATCCATCCTTATAGGTGGTCACAAAGAAAGGCGAAATTGTGTTGAAACAAATAAAAAAATCTAATTTCATGGAATTTGGCGCGGAATATTCTTTCATTGTCTGATTTTACTATAGTTGACACATCATAAAGTGAGCCATTTGTATTATAATTTAAAGGATGTGAGAAGTGTCTTTTTTATAGAATATATACATTTTCTTAACCCTTTGAGCACTAAGCTATTCAATTTGAAGTCACTTGAAGTTGTGTCTCGCTACCGCGAAACACAACTTCAAGTGACTAAAAATGTATGTGATTTGTGAAATTTATGTCCTAACATTATGTCAGTGTTTTAAGATTGAAGGCTTATTTTACTTTTAACAACTGGTTATACAGGTGCTTATAAAAAGACAGAATGTCTACTGTAGTCGACATCAGTGTTCTAAGGGTTACTGTGATAAGTTGAGTCCCACCATAACCACTTCATGTTAGACCAATAGGGTAATTAGCCCCCAAAGCGCTGATCACGATTAGAGTCGTTTTAACCTTTATCCTGCTGACCGTCATTATTGTCGTTTTTAACCTCTTGTATTAGTCTATCAAATATTGGGAACGAATTGAGTGCTTAAACATCGGGATATACAAATGTTTGGTCTGAAATTAAACAAATATGAGTAATTTTTACCCACTTGAAGTTGTGGGTCGCGGTAGCGAGACACAACTTCAAGTGGGTAAAAATTTAAATAAATAAATAAAATAACTTAGCAGGATAAGGGTTAATCCACTTTATCAACCGATCATATTTATTAGTGTTATTGGCAACAAAATTGGTGTTTAAACATCAAGTTTTAATTGTTTGGTCTCAAATTAAGCAAATATGAGTAATTTTCACTCACTGGAAGTAACTGTTATGGGCCGCGGTAGCGATACACAACTTCAAGTGGGAGAAAATTTAAATACGATAACGTAGCAAGCGAGAAAAAAGTAAAACTATACATTATTGGTTGTTTTCTTCAAATGGAAATAGTTTTTTACTTTGACAGTGTGTTTGTAGTGCTAAATTGTTTTAATTTTACTATCCATTCATGTCATTGTCACAATTAAAATATAAATAGACTACAAAGGTATAAGCAGAGAATGAAGAATATACCTAGCAAATATACATAGGCATAATAAGTAAAAAGTAGTAGATCAATACATATATTAAAATGATTACAAGACAACACCGTGCAATTAATTAATAATTAATACTCAAATTTATTATCGAATCTAAATATGGCATGGTGATGTATGTAAATATAGCCTTGTCAACGACAAAGCACAAGCAATATAAATAACTGGAGCAGGATAGCTGCGCAAATGTAACAAAAAGCAAGATACACATTAACGTTGAGAACACTGTGCATTTTAGGTATATATAATATATAGCCCTTCGACCAAAATACTTGGTCTATGCAACAATTTTCTCAGATTTCTGTGTTAAAATACGTATGTGCTAAATACATGAGCAAGACATATTTCATTGTTCCTGTCCCTGCCGCTCTAACCCGTGCATTGCTCTTAAAATACTAAGTAAATGTTCAACCTATCACAAATCAGATTAGTTTCATACGTCAGGAATATGCACTACGAGCCAATATTAGCTAAATGGCATTGTTTTTCTTCAGTCTGACACATTGAAATATCATAATATTCCGTTCTCGGATTTCTTTTTGACAGAATGTGAGTGATATTTTCACCACAGTTCTTATCAGTATATATCCACATGATTTACCCCTGTGCATGTTATTATTCTCAACTTAAGAAATTCATAGTTAAATCATTTTGATTTTCACAACATTTCATAGATCTGTACGTAGGTGTATCCACTGGGTTTTATCATTTGATTTTCGGAATCTTCCATTTCAGTAGACTGCGTATGATAGTAAATGTGTACGTCTAATGCTTTGATTTTCACAACGCTTCATTGCTGTATGTATGATATCCACTGTGTCTAATCATTTGACTTTCACAACGCTTCATTGTTGTATGTATATACTATTCACTGTGTCTAGATATTTTCAACAAGTTTTCATTGCTGTACGTATGCTGCTCACTATTTTTTATTTTCACATCGCTTTAGTGCTGTGGGGCCTACGTATGATTTCTACTCTAGATCGTTTTGATTATCCACAACATTTCTGTAAGTATGCTATAAGTATGATATTCACTGTGTGCGTCGATTTACTTGTAACAAGTATTCAAAATATACTAAATAACTATGATATTTAGAGTAGCCAATCATTAGCGTTGCAGAATGCACTATTTCAGCTTTATTCATACCATCCTGATTAGTGTTTAACTTTCCATATAATAGAAAAAAAATGATGTATTTTGTGTTGACGAAAGGGACTATGAAAATGGTTTATTTAAACCATCATATATGAATACATTTCCTATAATTCGCGTACACCTGCATTAGCCTGACATAATTATTACTGAGAATGTTGCCACATCCCTGCTGATCAGCTGCACAGTTCCAGAGATTTGGGGTTCACATCCCGGGGTCCACCTGCTCTATCACAATCATATTAAACAACATTTCATGTGTATTATCTCATACAGATACACTATCCCAGAGATGTTGTGCGAGATTTACAATTGACCCTTTAGCCGCCGAAATATTCAATTTGAATTTTCACCCATTTGAAGTTGTGTCTCGCTGACGCGATCCACAACTTTAAGTGAGTGAAAATTAGTCAGATTTGACAAAATGGAGGTCAACTGTTTGCAAATCTTGCTGGTTGATGTCACATTTTATCTTTAACATATTCAAAATGTGGTACTCAATGTGCTAATAAAAAATGAAAACCCAAATATATGCGGCACCGGAGGTTAAAGTGTTAATTTACCTCATTGCACTCGGGACCTGCCTATGTCATAGGGGATGGTGAAGTCTGAGCGCAGAAAATTGCCATTTGGATGTCATGATATAATTTGTAAAACAATGAGGTGATTTACTGCCTTGGAAGTTGTATCCTCACAGTTTATGCAATTTTTGCCAACAATTTCTTCTGTTAGAGCAATAACTCTACACATTCCATCATCAGCAAATGATATATTGTCCCCTGGCACCCTGAATGCTACATGCGCCACCAAAATGAGTGGTGTGCATGACACTCTGGGGGCTAGGGACTATATAACTGTATCACTTGAGATCAAATAAAGTGGGATACATTGAGTATCACAATCTGATTTTAAGGAAGATGGTAACCCTGGTAGCGCCCATGTAACGACCAATATTCTCATTTAGCTTAACCCTTAAAGCGCAAAGTTGTCATATTTAAAATTTAACCCACTTGAAGTTGTATCTCGCTACCGCGATTCACAACTTGAAGTGGGGGATAATTACTCATATTTGTTTAATTTGAGTCCAAACATGTGTAAATCTTGGTGTTTAAAAACACATTTTATTCACAATAACTGTGATTTACTGAGCTACTAAAATAGATTTAAAACGATTATAGTCGTGCTTAGCGATGTAAAGGTTAAGATAATGATTGCTACTGTCTTTTTTTTAATCAAAAGGCATTAACGACAGTTCGGCAAAGCTGTATTTGAGAACACATTTTTCTTTTGAATGATATTTCCTTCAATATATGCCATGTGGTGAAATCGTCGGTGCTTAAGGGGCTGTTTTATCTTTTTGGTGAAAGGTGATGATATTTGTTAGAGAAGAGCCATTCCTAGATACCCAATATTGGCTTAATGTTGGTCCAATGTCTGCGACGCTTGGCCAACATCAGCCCAACATTGGGTGAACGTCTAGTGGGATCACCTGCGCTGTATCTTTTAACAATCCCAATGCTGGGTTGCGTTGGCCCAGCGTCTGCGACGCTGGGCCAACATCACACCAGTATTGGGTGAGCGTGTAGAGATCACACCTGCGCTGTATCCATGTGGATATCACACCTGCGCTGTATCCATGTGGATATCACGCCTGCGCTGTATCCATGTGGATATCACACCTGCGCTGTATCCATGTGGATATCACGCCTGCGCTGTATCCATGTGGATATCACACCTGCGCTGTATCCATGTGGATATCACACCTGCGCTGTATCCATGTGGATATCACACCTGCGCTGTATCCATGAGGATATCACACCTGCGCTGTATCCATGTGGATATCACGCCTGCGCTGTATCCATGTGGATATCACACCTGCGCTGTATCCATGTGGATATCACACCTGCGCTGTATCCATGTGGATATCACACCTGCGCTGTATCCATGGTATCGTTCATCAGTTTGACCGACGATGAGCCTTCTCGGTCTCTGAGACCCTCTCCACTACTCGTGGATCGTTCACTTGATCTCTTACGAGGTGCTTGTATCTGAAGAGTACTTTTCTGCTGATGATGCACAGCAATACTTAATGATCTAACCTCCTCTTGTATAGCAGATAAGACTGTCACTACAGTACTCAAAGCTTTCTGATTCTCAGACATTACACGTCTGATGTGATCGATATTATCGCGAGATTTCTCATCGTCTTTGGCACTGGTCTGAATGTGCTGTAGTCTGACATCCAGTAATTTCAGAGATCTCTGTATGGCATCTAGTTGAGGTATGGAGAGTAGCTGTACCTGTGGAGGACCTGATCCCACAGACGGCCGCCTGCCAGTACGAGCAGGACGTAGACTACTACCTCCACCTGAACGCTGTGGAGCCCTGCTTTTCATCAGGCGGTTATCATTACATCCACCAGGTGGGGCTGGAGGTATCAGCCCACCACCACCATACATAGAATCATCAGCATCTTCACTATCTATAAACAGACGAGATCAGGACAACATGAGGATTATGAGTAATTAGACTGTCATGAGCAGTTTTTAAATGTTTAATATCCACCTTAAACACGATCAACATACGTCATTGCATGACATGTCAGCATAGTGTTTCTCTTTATTGCATAACTGTTAAAAACTGTATCAACATAACTTGATTTTCACAGCAATCCTCGCCTAATGGACCAAGTACCGATGTCGACTGTTTCCAATTTTGTATTAGCATTTATGTAAATACGTTTTAAAATTGAAATATTTCCTAAGTATGTGATACTAATATACCTTCAGACTTCAGTCCCTTTAATTTGGGGATTGCGGTAACGAGACAAGAACGGTCACTTGAATAATGCAGAGTATCTCTAAGGGTGTATCAGGACTGTCTAAGTTATTTAACTATTCAGCAAAAAGGCGGAATTCTAAATATATAGGATTGGAGTAGTATTCTTCGTCTCTTTGTAAATGAAGTTTTATTTCATGTTTATTTAATGAATGTTCCTACTTGTCATGCGTTACTGTTATTTGTCACCTACCAGCGAAAGCGGGTTCTTTATCATCTTTATTATCTGATGATGAATACGCCTCAGTTGTTGTTCCTGTCAATATATTCTCAGGCCCAACATTCACTGAATCCTTTCCTGGAATAAATAAAATAGTTATTTTTATTTAAAATATAATTATAAAGTCGATATTGACGCAGCATTGAGATTCTGCTGACAAACGTTTGCTGGTGGCTAACGATAAATATTTGTAAAATGTTACGGAAAGTGATCTTCTGCTTATTACAAACGCAGTAGAAGAGTGTGGCTGTATCGTCGCCTCGGAGCTAAAGGATCCTATCTGCCACTCTAACGAGTGTCAGATAGGATCCTTTAGCTCCGAGGCGGCGGTATGTACTGTTGGACCACCATAATCTGCATAATCTGCATAATCTCAAACTGCCGGCTCACACGACATCTCATGATAACAAATCAATCATATAACTCAAATCAAATCTACATGGTTTTAGACTATTGTTTATCCTGTTTTTACTCGTTCGTGGAATAAAATGTATACAGATCATCCAGATCATGCCAGTGTTAACCCTTTCAGCGCAGGAACTGATTTTAGACGTCAGATTATGACATCTAAAGTCGATCCCCGCACTCAAAGAGTAAAATATTTATAATGACCGTGGGCACGGAAAGAGAGAAGCGGAAACAGAGACATTAATGATGATTTCAAATTAAAATTTGGTCTCTATGCTATGGTTTATACACAAATATTTAAATATTTATATAAAAATGAGTTGTGTTTGTTGGGCACTCCCTTGGGACCATTATCCATACAGTCTTTTCTACCTTCATCTTTATTTCGCTCCAGCTTGAAGAGGTACCGCCTGACTAAGCGCTGAAGTATATCACAGTATGACGTCTCAGGGGCTTCTAAGTTCAGACTTTCACACACATCTTCTCGCCGTTTCTAAACATACATAATTTGTTTTAAAATGAAAACAGCTTCAAAATATAATATGACACTTTAAAAAATAAAAACTTATTGCAAGACAAGACAAGACAAGTGAGGCTGAAACAATATTAATATTTCGCATTTCAAGTTTATTTATCTTTACCATTTCTCGACGGACAAAATATATAAGAAAATACATTTTTTCTCAAGTTTGTATTAAGTAATGTGTAGTAGCCACCAAATTATTACAATGACTAATACATGTATATTCTTAACACTTTCAATACTGATTTATTATTCATAGCCATAATTGTTTGCGTTTAGTAGAGTGTCTACGAATGGCGAACGGTTGGACGAAAGGCGATATCTTTATTATTATTATCACTTCGATCTCTAATCATCTAAAGGCGACGTAAAATTGTTGTCCATATTGTCAGATTTACTCAATAATTACTATGTGGGCAATTAATTTCTCACGTATTCATTAAGTCAATCGAAATAAAATAATGAGTCCATTTTATAGCGTATTGGTATCATTGACTTGGAGATATTCTATGTTGTATTAAAAATATATATTATGTTGTCTCGGGCTGGGTTTAAATCGGCAATACATTTTATACATTCTTACAGTGATCTTTTATGGTAATCACTTTTACATTCCGAAATATGTTGTTTGGCACGATGAAACAATTATATGCTGTTCTCCTTTCATAAAAATGTTAGCATCTTAGTCTTACCATGATAAATGTTTGTCTCTTGTTTCTTTCATAATCCATAAGTCCATCATTATCCGACCTTAGCATATCTTTAATCCAGCGTCGAGCATAGCGGCATGATTTGGGAGATGGGATCATGTTAAAGGGCACGGGTAGGGTGCTACCCTCATCGATGTAGTTCATCCACAGACGAGTACGAGCAAACTTCCACTCCACATCACAATCACCCTAAATAACATAGACATATGTTTACCCTTAAACCGCTGCGCACGATTAAATCGTTTTAATTCCGTTTTATTACCCGATTAAATCATTGTTATTGGGAACGAAATGTGTGTTTAATCATCAAGTTTTGCAAATGATTGTTCTCAAATACGAAAAATGTTGACCCCCTTGAAGTTGTGGGTCGAGGTAGCAAGACACAATTTTAAGTGGGTAAAACTTAAATTAATAATGTATCGCTTTAACGGTTATGGACATTTAGGTGCAAGCAGCGACTATTTTCCCTATTATTTAAACATAATAGATTTACAATTTAAATGATCGTTGTTAAAAAATATTTTTGTCTTAGGCTTTCAAGATTGAAAAAATAGGGCTAAATGGGACAGCATTTAAATTATGTTTGCCATCAAGTGTGTAGATATTTCAATTACCTAATATGTGACTACAATTAAAGGTAAATATTGAATCATAGTAGGCCCACTTGACGAGGGTGGCTAAACTGTTAAAGGCCTACATGTCGTAAATATCTACCAAGCATTGGAATACTAAGAATACAAACCTGGATATCCTCAAACGAGTGGCTCATCATGGCGATCAACATGTTGATGAGAACAATGATGATGACCACGTGATACAGGGCGAACAGTAACATGCCCACATTCTCCACAATGCTCGTGGCATGTGTGTAAATACCACCCGGGAATGTGGAAGATTTCTTCTGGGGATATTTTATCTCCACGCTATCCACGGTTATCAAGCCAAACATGGACCAGAATAAACTGAATAGTGTATGTGGCAGACTGTGAAAATAAACACAAAATAATACATATCGTTTCATTTGATAAAATTGATTGAAAAATAAAGTTTCATAACAAAAATAATAATCTAACATGATAATATAAATTATACATATTTATAAACAAAATTATCCCTTAACGCTTTAATATAAACTATGTATTTCTTCTCATTTTCCGTCACTTCAAGAATAACGAAATTACGCACATACGCAATTACGCAGTTTCATAAAATAAGCAAGCGTAGCATCACAAATAAAGATACAAAAAACAAAGATTATTTATTTGGACGTAAGATGCAATATGATGATAATATGCACTGCTTATGAAAATGTTCTAAGCAACCATCTTCCCTTGGGAATGTCTCTCAGTCTGCGAACACTATGGCGCCTCACCCTGCTACTCGTAAACTAGGAGTCCTTGCATAGGGAAGCTGCAAGCCCCCTGTATAGACGTGTTGAAATGCCAATAATAATTGAGAAACTCACCCTTGAAAAGCTTCTGAAGCATGGAGGATTTTCTCCGAACCATCATCTGCTTTGACTTTATACGTACGAGATCCATAATACCAATAAAGGTTGTGCAGACCAACCATAAAAGCAAATAGCACCTTTATACAAGATAAAAATACAATTTGAAGTGTTATGCAATATGAAAGTTTAAAGTATAGCAAATAGTTTTGATGACTAATAAATTTGCAGGATTCCTTCATGTTAAAAAAAATTTTTTTGCTAAAAAAATGTCGAAACTAGCTGTCAATGTTACATTCCCATTGAAATTAACGCATCTGATCTGTTTCCGAGCCTGAAATTAAAATTAATTTGATATGCTCAGCAATTTTTTCCAGTTGTAATTATCTTTGTGACATGTTTATCATTATTAGTGTAAATACAGTCATGTATCTGGGGTGAAGTTTAGTTGTCATCATTTGCCACCTTTATTGACAGGCAACCGTTTCATTTCGCTACTTTATTCCTGTTAATTAATTTTCAAGTTGTAGTAATCTTTGTACTATGGTTATCATCATCATGTAAATACAGCAATGTATCTATCTGGGGTGAAATTTATTGTTTATCATTCGCCACCTTAAAACTGAAAATATTTTGTATTATTACTATAATTTTTATAGTTGTATAGTCCTCATACCAAGGTAAAGAGCACCAAAATCCTAGTGATATCGCCGATCATACGGCCCAGTGAGATTTGAAGAGGACCCAGTACTTCAAACGCTGGCATGAGGTAAGTAGTCCGTGCTATACTTAACACGTTAGCTACAGCAAACAGGACGTCTGATACAATCTCTGGATCATCAGGTCGCCATTCAAACCGAGCTGTCAAACAAAGAAAAAATAGACTATATAGTAATCCTTAAAGTTCCGACAAATTTGATCAACCCTGTCAAGTGATGAACACCAAACAGAATCGACCTAAAACGGCTTTTCATTTTAACAAGGTCATAAATCACCCATTTCGTTATTACCACGGATATTATAACTAAATTATGGGACAATTCAAAGAGCCAAATTTTTACGTCAGATTCTGACGTTAAAAGTTGTTCCTTGCGCAATAACATGACAACAGTAATTATCTCGTTATAGGTTACCAGCTGCATGTTTTAAGTGATTTTTTTTTTGTTTTAGCTGGCATTCCCATTTGAGCTGGAATTTTCAATCAGACATGAAAATATATCATGGTTTGCATAAAAATGACAATGTAGCTTAAAACGGCAAATGTAGGCGTAGCCTGCTTACAATCTCTCTACCACAGCTTGTTCGATGGCATAATAATATGAATAATTAGACAGTGAGTCAGTCAGAGACTGCAAACCTCCGCCGAAAAAAATTATCGTAATCCGGATCCTGGACCCGGATCGTAATCCGGATTATTTTGAATATTTAATGGACAGATCCTTGGCTCGAGACACACCTCTGGTAAAATTTAATCTAATCGATTGTTTCGTGGTCCAAGACACACCTCTGTTAAAAAATCATTACATGTTAAGTAAGCAGACAGACATACAGCCCAACCAACAAGACCAAACACATAACCTTCCTGGCGGTGGTAATAATGAGTTATGGCAATGGACATGCGAGCACCGGATTCAAACATGGGACATGCTGGTAGGAGGCTGGTGCTATCAAATAATTCATTTGCCTCATCGTAAACCACTCAATGCAATAAATTGTAATTGAACGTCCCCATTTATTTTTAGCAGTCTATGTTAAGGTCAGTCTTACAAAAAATCTTAAGATTCACCTCATTATATAATAATTATAAATATAATTATTTAATCTGTTCGAATATACAATAAAGTGAAAATTAAGAGAAGATCAATTTTAATATTTTAGTGCGATGGGCCCAAGATTTACATAATAGCCCAGAATGTCTAAGACAGCATATCTTTGTTTCAGAATACTTAGCAGGTATCATAACAAAAACAGATATAAGCAAAAAAGCTATGATGATGTATTATAAATAAATAAATGGTTATTGCCGACAAACAATGTACTCACACGCTTGCATAAAGTAGCTCTTTGCCGGTTCACGCGGGTCGTCAAACATTTCATCTCGCATGGCTTTGAACAGACTAAGGTTATGAGCTTCCAAGGCTTCCCAAGCTCGAGCTGTACCGTTATAGTACAGATCAGCGTCTTTGATCCAGTGATCAACCAGAAAACGAAGTACATAAGATGACAAGTAAAGAGAGAGCACTGTATAATCCATCCAGTTATAATTGTCTAGTAGATAAATCCGTACTCCTGACGAGTACATCTGCTTGCACTCCATCCATAACAAACCTGTATCAGAGAATCCCAATTACTCAATATGGTTTGCAGGGATGGACTAGAATTAAAGCAGCATTGGTAAAAAAACTTGACTGCTAGATTTACTCTATAGTGTCAAAATACATTATACCCTAATATTATTTTGACTCTAACAATTTACCTAATTTAAAAATATAATTATTCTTTATATAAAGTATTATTATTATAAACAAATTTAATTAAATAAGATATGAAATTCTAGCGGTAAAGCAGAGGCTTGAAAGCACCAAAATGCATATAAAAATAAGCTATAAAAACATAAGTACTAAAATATTATTTTTCTAATTAACACAGAAAAAGAAGTAACGTATTTTCACATGTAGAAATATTATATAGCTTACCTAAAACCCAGAACATTAGGCATATTTGCACATGCGTCATGAGTATATTCGCTGGTCTGAACGTGGATTTCACTACATTGTCTATTCTCTCATGATATGGAATATCTGTTTGACTGAGGGTTGCATTGAAATCGTCTTTAGAGAGTATAGGAAATGTTTTATCCTCTAACCTAAACGTGGCTGCAGCGAGTAGAATGAGGAAACATAGGTGTGACAGCGTGTGAGTGATGAATTTAGAGGCTGGGCATCGTAAGGCATTTCCTAGCTGTAAGGGGAAGAGTAACATAGACACGACACACAATTATTACAAATATTATGTTCCAAGGCATCCATCGGTGCCAAATGACAGACAGTAAATACCCATAATGTCACTTTTGTGATTTTATGACATGCAGAAATCCACGTTGGCTTAATAAAAATCATGATCTATTATTGAGAAGTGGTAAGAATACACACAAGTAATTATATGTATTAGACACCACCAGTTACGAATCTATTTCGGTTATTTCAGTAGACATAAATTTTACCTAGCCGTTTCTAATTTTCCAGATACTTCAAACGTCCCTCACGTTGATAAGTAAAATTATATAAATAAAAAAAAGAGATTTTTTTAGACTGCAAGTCAAGCAACACATACTGTATCACTAAAATTAAAGGGAAAGTCGGTGATTTTATTTTGGCTTCTTAATATGACCATATGATGTAAGCATGTCCATAGACTAGAACTGCAAATGTTTTTTAATTTTTCTGCTGCGCATTCACCAGTTAGACTAGATATAGAGACGAAATTCCCGTATTTCCTATTTTTGACATGGTTGTCAATGATTAGAAATCAGGAATTTCGTCTCTATATCTAGCCTAACTCGTGAATGCGCTGCACAAAAATTAAAAAACTTTTGCAGTTCCAGTCTATGGACATGCTTACATCATATGGTCATATTAAGAAGCCGAAATAAAATCACCGACTATTTGATGATTTTAGCCTGGGCCAGTCCCTTTAATAACATGGATCTACACTATTTTCATATTTTGTTGATTATAACATACCTTTGAATCTGGGGTGATGATATAAAACAAGCAGAACAGAGGACATAGAGGTACACATACAATATACATCAGAATCTGTTTCCATAGAATCATAGACTGCATAAAACCCATCTCAGGTCCATACCAGATCGTGGTCAGGTGCTGCTGACAGTTCGGATGGGCGACGAACTGATCAAATAGAACAACATTATGATGTGAAATATCAGTGTAATAGCAAACCAACTGACTTTCAAGATGTATTGGCTGTGATATTTATATAATAATATATATATATAATTGTCACAAACAAATCTTGGCCGTTTCATTATAACATAAACACAGGATGTGTGTAACATGACGTCATGATCATGTCTCTTCAGCAAATTATTTAATAAGTTAATCTCTGTCTTTTACAGTTGAAATACATTATGGTATCGTATCACATAATTTACATACTGACATACTTACAAAATGTGTAAGTTAAACAATACATAATTGATTATTATATTACAGTAAAGTCGTCACATTCAAATCACGGGTAAATGTATTGTTGTGGCGAAATGCTAATGTTCTTCATTAGAGGGGCAGTGTGATAAAATGAACTCGTTCAATGAATAAGGTGTTTGCCTGAAAGCGCACACCTTATTCATTCATCCAGCGCTGTATTTTCTAAAACCTACAGTATGATATCAGGCTTGGGACCAAAGTACACAGGACTTCGATGGGCCTACTTTGAGTACCAATTTAGCAGTACTTGTCGATACTCTGTACTTGTTTCGTTTAAATGTAATTGTACTCATACTTGCGCTCGAGTACTTTTAAAAATAAAGGTCCTTTTAAAAAATTCCTGCAAGTACTCTACGAGTATGAGTGATCTTATATTGATTCAAAATAACTTACCAATAAATCATCATTCATTATAGACAGTATATGGAACATTCAGTTGATGTAAATTGATTCATATTCTATCTATTTAGCTATTATTTAACAAAATGAGGAAATTAATACTTTGAAATAATTTAAAAATTAGTTAAATTATTGATGATAAAAATACAGATTTTTACCACAGCATACTGGTAATTGTTTGTCCTGCGTTGTATATCTTCGCACCTAATATTCGCATGTTTTGTCCAGTACTCGCCCCAAGCCTGCCTGATATACGTCTCATAATGTATCATAGCATACGAAAACTATTATTTTACATAAACAATTATTATAACTCGGCCTAGCATTGCTCATTGTACAACCTACTTTGTTATTGTGTGTATTACATGACCCACCTTTTTCTCCTCATATTGCATGGCCATTTTGAGTCTGGCCAGAGGATCACGTGTTCCATTTTCATTTTCCTCACTTCCTTCACTGAGCACAGCCTCCACTTCCTGTGTGCCTCGACAAAGATCAATCAACTCACAGGCAAAGTCCATGCACTGCTCAACAAGTGCCAGGTATTCATTCTAAAAAAACCACACATTAAAATGTAATTGATTCACATACAAGACAACTCAACAATTGCGAAGCACTGATTTAGTATTTATAACATATTTTTCTATATGTAGGTCATTGTATATTCTACAACACATGACGGTTAATACATCTCGATGACGTAATATATATATGGCTGTTCTTGTCGCTCCCCTTACATTGTCTAAGTTAGCCTACTTTCTGTATTCTCATGCCTTCTGTTTTAGACGGCTGTATTTTATTTATAGACAACATCTCATCCATATTATCTGTGCTAATATACAATACGGTATATAGAGACTGATTGGGATATTTTTTATTAGTATAACTAAACGTATTTAGGTCTATGCCACAATAGAGCACATTGTTGTTTATTTAAAAAAAATAGGAATCGAACATGGGACACCGGCAGTTGGCCTACAGGCATGCTTCCTTGCACTATACAGCGTAACCAGACTGAAGGTGATCAGCTTACTAAAATCAGTCATCACCCAATATCAGGCATTGCTCAACAGTTTATATCTCGGGTGTGTTCAGTGAACAGAACAGCCAGCCTAAGCCTTTCCATGACGCCGGGAAAATAAATTATTTTGGAAGTATATTAATCGCGTTATGTGAGAAACCACAAACAATATGCATGCACTCCTCCTGTTAAATAGTTCAGCAAGATCAAATACTTCTCCTGAAAGAAAATATAGTTACAGTGAGATCAATTGAGATTGAATGATTGTTTCACAAGTTTGAGCTTGCGGCTCTGGATAATCAAGGGCTGCAATCACAAACCTAGATTTTAGGTCTGTGATTTTAGGTCTTAGTCCTCCCAGAGATTTGGCGCATTTACTAATTTATCTTATACTTACTAAATATAATGATGCTTGGCATAATTCACTATATTATCTCGATATGTATGTCCACTACAGCTGTTTCGATTGTCAATCTGGGATATTATGTAACATCATGAGATTATTACCATGTTTGTCTATCTAACTGAAAAGAATATCATTTTGTTCTAATGTTGTTCTAATGCTGTCTTTCTCACCTTGAATTCCTTTTCCACTTGTGATAGGTTTTGCATTTCCTGTCTTAACCTGAAGGTTGTCATGATTGGATCGGGACTGGATAAAGCCATGTAAGCTGGACTAGCCAGTGCCCTGTAAGCATTCAACCGTGAACGGGATCTCTTGAGGGAGTCATAGTTCTGCTTGGTGACACAGTCTGTACACTGACAAGAGATGGGATGAGGTTTATCTATTGTATGATTGCGAGATAAGAACATCTGAATGATCTCATGATTGTTATAATGGGCGGAGAGAATAAGGGGGGTTATGTCAGGAGAGAACTGACTCTTCTCCTCTGTCCGAAAGAACGGATCCATCACCCCTGCCCGCCGGATCTGATCCTCTCCAGCTATATAGTTAGGATGTTCTATCACACATTTGACTATCTTTGTAGAACCTTTACTTATAGCATGTAATAACGCTTCCTCTATACACTCAAAGTTTAATTTGTCCAGCAGCATCTCCACCACCTCCATGCTCTCACTGTCCACAGCCAGATGCAGGGCGTTTCTTCCCATGTAATCCACACAATTGACATTGAGCGTGACCTCCGTCTCCTCCAGGGATTGTCTGATGATGGGCACATCACCGACTGCAGCACCATTGATAAATACCCGTTCCTCATCTGTGAGCTAATCAAAACAGACAACACAAAGTCAATATTCAAACTCAAACATCACTCGCTTTAATTATATACAGTATATTCAAATTGATATGTGTGTAGGCTACACGATGTAACTGAGACGACTATGGTTATAACGCGAACACATTACTTCCATAATGATCAGGCACAAATATGAAAAACATGACAAATATGAAATTGCGTTTTAATCTTTCAATGTTTGGTCCTATGAAATATTGATTATAGATTACTATCTTCAACAAACTACATTCACGTGAATTTATACCATTGACAATAAAACAAAACGTGATAAAACCATCGACATAGGCGAGAAAAGCGTTTTGCTGTTGGTAAAGGATAATGGCTACAGCTATATGGATTGATCGAATAATGTTTCTTTGTCTGTCAGAGACTATTTGTGTATTTCATGCATATATTTCAGATTCTCAAGTCCATTTGCGGTATATTTTGTGTGTTCATGTTATATTCACGGTTTAGTAGAGGCAATATTTTTATTCTCGTATTTGAAAATGCAAAAACTAAAAATATTTACTCGTCGATGTAAATCAAATATTTGCAATATATACTTTTCTCAATTATTAATGGAAGTAATATTGAATAACTGTGATAATTTATCCCTGTAATTAACGCCACCACTTTGAATATGAGATATTGATTTGGCGTGGTACCATATTATACCTTACGAACCATCTTCTCTCGATGAAAAATGAACAGAACTTAATTCCGATTTCCCTCCAGCCCAGCCCTTTATAGCATCTTATCATCCTTAGCCGTTTAAAAACCATTATATTGCTTAATGTAACCCTTAAAGCGCTAAAATATTTTGTATAAATCATTAGATACCGAAACTTTTTTTCAATTTGAAATCATCATAAATGTCATAGTTAGATCTTTCCGCTTCATTTGAATACCTATGTTATGGGTCTACGGCCATTTGAAATATTTGTACTCTTACAGTGGGTGGATCTACATTAGTCGTCAGAATCTGACGTCTACGGACGTCAAATTATGACGATTACAGTAGATCCCCGCGCTGTAAGGGTAAAGCGATTCCCACTAAATCATCATGAATCAATATACAGCGATGGTATTTATACACTAAACAATTGATTTTCCACTGCAATGCCATCATAACAAACATACTAAAAAAAATACTAGTCTAGAAACTAATCTGAATAAATTGCTTTAGAAATGTTGTTATGTTTTTTTTTTGTCCAACGTCATGATTATAAAATGTGCGCTCTATAAATTAAATTTATTTATCACCTTATTTATGATGATGATACGAATATTGTTCATTTTTCTGGAATGTAATTATGTTATTATTAGACTTCAGAAATGATCTTTGCCATTTTCAAAGTAGTTTATTCAAATCATATTAACAGGGTCTCAGTTTTATGAGTCACGCATCTGCACAGCAAAATCCCGATAAATTTATCACCACCACCACAACCCCTTGATCATATATCAACAATATGACTAGTATAGTCTGATTGGATACAATATAATTATACAGGAGCTTATTGATTCATTAAACGTTAAGCACGCAATGCATGCACAGCCGTAAATATCTCTGTTAATTTAGTATTTTGTAGTCTCTTTAATATCAGCGTAAACGACCATAGATCGTTCACACGTGACAAACCTGTTAATAATATTATTTACTGCATTCTAATGGTAAGAAATGCAATGATTACTAAGAGACAGGGTCTTAGTTATTCAATTTTTCATAATTATTCACCAGGCAAATGTGTCAACATCATTCTTAACATCAGTTCATTAAAAGTACATAAAAATCGTCTGTTTTGAAATTCAATGAAGTTCATTTATTTACACGGCTACATATGATATACAGAAAAGAGTTGATCGGACTGAAAAAATATTTAATAAATTCGAATAAAAATACAAAAACAATACTTTTCTCTGTTTCACGGATGGCGTAGTTTATGCGTTCAACCTCGGCAGAGCTTTATTCTGATTTAAATAAACAAATAATGGATAATTTCTGAATTTAGCGCGTTTACTAATTATTATTGCTAACAGCTAGTTGCAGTGATAGCTAGTGCAATCATCAAGCTGGTAGTACACCAACTACACCAACACGCATTAGTTTATTAGAATCGCATTTCAGAATATAGTTTGACGGATCTGCATTTTTGATCATGCAATTTTCCAATGCGACAATTAGATAAACTTGGATAGTGTCACCACATCATTTGTCATCGCAGTTTCTATTATGTATCATTTGTTATGCTAGCTAATGACTTTCGTTCTAGGCTGGGTTCATAACGGACCACTCTTATGTGACATTAGCCAAGCATTACACCACCATTGGGTGAATTACTGGTCAGTTTGTCAGCCCATCAAACACTACACATTCACCCAATGTTGTGCCATTGTTGGTCCACCGTCTACGACGCAAGCCCAACAATGACACAACATTTATCTGGCCCAACAATGACACAACAACGTCTTCTGTTTGCTGGAACACAACAAACATGAAACATTGGCCCAATGCTGGTGTGATATTGGCCCGCCGTCTACGCCTTTAGGCAAACATCAACAAAACACCGGATTAATGCCTCATGTTTATTGGTAAGGACAGGAGCTCTGTTGTTGCGGCTATCACCACCGCATGTTAAGCTACAATAATTTTTGCAAGATCGCTCTAGATTTCAGGTTTGATCACCACGAATATGTCCATGATTTGAATGATTTTCTATATCGGACTTTCTGATGGAAAATAACAAACTTTTTCTATGTTATATTTCCAGCTTCAAATCACCAAAAATTCGTATATTTATGAACTAGCTGGGGGAACACGAATCCCCGCTTGCGTTGACACTCACATGAATCAGTATGCAGTGTCAATAGATATGATTTGATTGGAAGTGAATGAATGAAATCTTACATAGCGCATGTATACAGCTGGAAGCTATTACGAGCGCTGAACATTCGGAAAAATAAGAAAACAGTCAATAAATGGTCACCAAACGCTTGGCGAAACAGGTGAGTTTTAACGACCTTCTAAAATATGTCAGGGTTTTCTGCGTACGGATCTGGCTCTCCGAACATTTCAGGAGTGCCGGAGCCGCAGTTGCAAAACTCCTGGCACCGAAGTTTTTAAATCCAGCCTTTTGGACTACCAAAAGATGCATAGTCAAATATGCACCCGTCGGACATTTCAATGCGTAAAATGGCAGACGACGAGTGAAGTCGTCTTTGCTACTCTTTTCATTAAATTAATTTACGCTCTTATATATGTAGATTTAAAGAGACATTAACATCTATAAATATAATTACCAATTTCAGGGCTTAGCAGGACGATAATTATAGAATGTCGTATAGATACAGGGTACGAAATCGAGTTTCTCTAAGATTAATATAATCAACAAGAGGATAAATTTAATTTATTTTTTATCTGATTTGCAGCTGACTAATTCAAAGCTAGAATGAATTTGAAATAAATAATGCATTTTATTAAGCGATAGCTGCTTACGCAGCTGTATGAGCTTGGAGATATCTCATCTGATAGGATTTTGTATGCTGGTGTCATATTCGTGTTCTTTTTGCAAATCCTGCTGTTTAAACAAACATTTTTCCAATAACTGCGATTTAAACGGCTGTTATCTCGCTTAGCGGATTAGGGATTAACTCTTTAACACCGAGTTATTACTTGGTATTTTGAGTTATCTTGATTTGCGAATTACAGCCGTTATTGTCATATCAAAGTGACTGAAAATTTCCATTTAATAATAGCCTACCTAAGTATAATATAGAAGATGAAACTCTAAATTGTGACAGATTACATGATTTGTCTTCGACGGATTTGGGTTAAAATATGCAGTATGCAGCATAAATGGAACAGACAAGGGTGCAAAGAAAGAAAAAAAACACGATACATTAATCCAATTTTGTTCCAACGTTAGACCACTTTGTGCGACGCTTGCCCAACATTAAAACGACATCGGGTTAACCTTTCTTGTTAGCTGGGAAGGAGTTAATGATCCATGTGGATGATGGTGTTAGTCAGTTATGAGGCCCGTTTGAACAGCATCGCGTGTCACCTGCCAACTACTTACAGCCATAATATGGACGCCAGAAAACAACGCTTGTATTGGCAAACAGCTCCGCAAATCTGCATGAACCCACATTGTTTATACTAGCCCTCCCACCATATCAATCCCAAGGTTGAAAAGCTAATCCTCAATACGCTGAAGTCTGCCTTCCGCGGAGCATTAGGGACCTATTATGATAACACTTATTCTGAAATAATATTTTTCATTCATTTGAAGCAAATCTTAACGCAATTTCCAACTTCAAATGATGGACTATATTTATATTAATGTATGAAGGACTAACATATATCGCAATTTGAATTCCTTGGACAACTGGGCGTCTACCAGAAATTATTTTATCAATTTGATGTGAGATTTTCCTGAAAGCGTATTATATACAGATCTAGGAGGAAAAGGGTAGCCTTTAAATATTAATGGCCATCGATGATTTGCGTTTTAGCATGTGCAACGTGATATGATATATGAAAAGTGATCAGTTGGTAAACAGATAAAACATATCATATTCCAGCTACACTACAGCAATACATTCGTTTTCTTAACTATAAAAGTGAGGCTGAGTTAAATCTTAAGTCGTGAATCTTGTAGTTGTGAACATATTTTACGCGTTTTTATAAACAGGTTTTTAATGGGAATTATGAATATAGTCTACGATACAAGGACGTTTTCGATAGAAATAAAGCGTAATTTGAATCCAAAAATAAAAATTTAAATTACACCAATTTGTGTCACGCTCTCGCTTTCCACAACTTCAAGTAGGTGCAATTTTAATTGATGTATTAGTATTCTAATTTGTATGACTCTTATTATCAGATTATATTATACATGTAATTTACCACATGGAGCCAATTTTTCATGGAATTGCATATTTTTGCTCCTGTCTGTATAGTTTATCTAGTGATATGTATAAAGATACTTGTTTTTCTTTGCGGAGAAATCGTCCAGTGTATAGGTTATATTTATAATATCATAAGAAGAGTTTATATTCTAGGTGCAATCTGGTGGATCATGTGTCCATAGCAAACAACCCTCCCCCCCCCCCCCCCGGGCGACGTCCCGGCTGACTGGTAGACCCAGTACTCACTGGTGGACCCAGCTATTATCAGTCGACCTAGATCCTAGGCATGTCATTGGTCGAGATGGCCATTTCGACCAATCACATGTATATGATCTAGGTCAGTCGATTTACAGAATACTGGATCAGCTTTCTGGTGCTGCCTTCTGGTTATTTTCTTAAGAACAGCCAAGATGAATTCTCGGGATCTATGGTGAATCTATATATTTATCAGGCCGTTTTTCTAAAAAACTTGAGTGAGTTAGATCTTAGTAATATTTGATAAGTAGAAATGGAGACATCCACAAGTCAAATGCCTAAAATATTAGCCAATCTTAGAGAAACACATCCTTAGGGTAACATTGGACGTGAATTCCAAAGTTGGCTGTCTTACAGTATAAAGCCGACGATATTCCTTTGAGCAAATGACGTATTCTGGATTGTCTGCCAAGTGAAGAAAAATATATATATATAATATACTTATACCTTTACAGCTAACCACCACTATAATCATTTTTAATCCGTTTTATTAGCCTACTCAGTGATATTGGGGATGAATTGAGTGTTTAAAAACATCGATATTTGTAAATGTTTTGTCTCAAATTAAACAAATGTGAGTAATTTTCATCCACTTGAAGTTGTGGATCGCGGTAGCGAGAGACAACTTCAAGTGGGTGAAAAATTTAATTATATAACTTAGGGCTTTAAGGATTAATTTATGGTCACCAATACGTAAATCTTAGTCCTTTAAGCACCAGATATATTTTCACATTTCTATCGCTTTTTCTGCCACAATTCCCACTCTAAGGGGAAATAAAAAGTCCAGGTTTTATAAAATTGCAGGATATGTGAAATACAAAGTTCCTCATTTTGTCGTGACTGAATTGTACTGATGATATATCATGTGCTGTATTTATATGGCATTGGTATTAAAGGGTTGAATAAAAACATTTACATCCATATTTTATTAGCCCATTGTTAACACTTCAAATGTAATGGTTCCAGCTAAAATGCGAGCTCAGTCAGCAAATTAGTCTTTCGATTCAATAACGGTCTTTATCGCCCACGTGAAGGTCGCGTTAATAAGAGATCAAACATGATGGGAATTTGTTGCTTGATTTAATAACATTTAGCACTTGACGTTGTTAACAACGAAACAACATCCAACGCTCTACATTGTACCTTATCATTATAATACTTGTTAAGATTCATATATTTCGGGTTCACTTTATCATGTTTATTAGTTTACGCATTGTTCGTAATCATGTTAATATATGTATAGCTTATGGAATTTTTTTTTGCCACCCCGTTTTTTCTTATATCTCATTGCAGAGATATTATTATGTTACAAAATATGCTAATTGGGTTACATGCATATATAATTTCAGTATATCTGCTACTGCATAATTATAGAAATGCTGTAAAAATGTTGCCTAATTAGTTCAGTATACGTAATGACCTTCAGCCAATCATTAAAAGGTGTGTGATGTTTTTATTACGTGTTGGTTTCAGGATAAACACGTAAGGAGGAGTTCATGTCTGGTTTTAATAGTTTGTTTTATGTGGAACATATTTTATACAAAACAATTATCACATGAGACGTTGAACAAATAATGGTTTGATGTTGGGCCAGCACAGCAGACCGTTGAAAAACATAAAAATAACATTTAGTTTTATGTTGCTAAATTTCATCTTAACCCATTAACCGCCGGTGCCGCATATATTCGGGTTTTAATTTTTATTAGCACATTAAGAACAACATTTCAAATATGTTAACCAGCAAGATTTGAAAAGAGTTGACCTCTATTTTTTTCAAATCTCAATATTTTTCCCTCACTTGAAGTTGTGGATCGCGTCAGCGAGACACAACTTCAAGTGGGTGAAAATTCAAGTTGAATAATTTGGCGGTTAAAGGGTTAAACTATAGTCGGTTTAATCCGTTTTATTTGCTTTTTAAATCGCAGTTATTGGGAACGAAATGAGCGTTTAAACAATAATATTTGCAAATGTTTTGTCTCAAATTAAACAAAATATGAGTAATTTTCACTCACTTAAAGTTGTAGATCGCGGTAGCGAGACACAACTTTAAATGGGTGAAAAATTGAATTATTTATTTTAGCGCTGCGGCACCAATTCGTTTTTTTCCAGAATAATAGACATGAGATTAAATCCTGAGCGTGAAGAAGATGGAGAGACTATATGTATATATACTATATGTATGTAGCCTATGTGCTGCCCAGCAAACACAGAAGAGTGGACCAATGTTGGCTCAATGTTGTACCATCGTCTACGACGCTGGCCCAACATTGACCAAACATTGAGGCAAACTTTCTTAGTAATGTTGTTTTTCAGGACATATGGATTTCCCCTGAGTTGTGTCCTACATCACACAATACACCAGAAAGTGGTATGGTAATTTACTTCATTTCAAAATTCCGTATGGACCACGTTAGCGACCCTCATAAAAGCCCTGACCTTCACATGCCCTCTATTCAAGAACGGTCCAATTTGCTACAATCACGACGCTCAGTCCGCACAAAAGATCAGCTCCATTCCTCATTGGTCAATCAGGAGTGGCGCCTCTAGTGGCGGAATCATTTCCATCTGGACATTTACTGGTTAATCAAACACTTAAACACTTTGAGCGCTGTACACAAGTATATTATTGTTTTCTTTACACTTTATTTTAAAGGTTAGAGATAAAACGTATTTTTAATCGCGAAGAAATTATTTACCTCCATTTCGTCAAATCTAAATAAATTTTACTCACTGAAGCTGAGACACAACCTTCAAAAGAGTGAAAAATTACATAAATAACTTGGTTAAAGGGTGAAAGGGTGGAGGTAAAACGTGGCCACAATCAGCGAAATCTCAAAGTGATCGACTTCCAAAACTGAAAAATCACTTGGAAGTTGTGGGTCGCGTTAGCGAGACTTAGCTTCAAGGGGGGTGGGGGAAACTAATATAGAGAACTTGGCAGTTAAAGGAGGATACCCGGTGGAGGCACCGTGGAGCCGATATTTGTTTTCTTTTTCGCATTTATGTTTTTGCTAGTTGATTTAATAGGTTACTATATTTTGTGCACAAGTATATATATAATTGAGTTATAATAGCAAAGGAGTGATTAACTAATTCTGCAACTCTTCTGTGCGGGAAAATATTGATATTGATGACGATATACCCAGCAAACACAAAACATTTTTTATAACTTTTGTACAATCTTGGACCAACGTGGAAGACGTTGGGCCGACGTTGTACAAATTTTCAAAGGCAAATACCAAGAAAACATACTGGAACGGATTAACACATTAATATTGATCCCCTACCACTGGGCATTTAATTCAGGTTGTGACGGGAGCAACGCACGTCAAAGATAGAAAATAGAATTTTCCTCCCATTCTGGTAGTTCTATGGTTAGTTTACTCGTATTGTGCAGCAGGTCAAGCCCCTCATGGGTTGATCATCACATATACATTGACTGGTCATCTGAGGTCATTTGCGTCACATTGGACGTGATCAGGTTTAAGAGGTCCTTGTATTAAAACAGTAACGGGGAATAGATTTCCAATGTGTCAGAAATCTCTGCAGTGGAGTCGTTGCTTACTAAGTCTAGATATTATTTTGTAAAACATGTACAGTGCTCCCCCGCTGTATTGCCCCCGGTTATAATGCCAACCTCGCCTTATGCCAAGTAAAGTAGTTAAACGGATTTCCGCCAATGTTAATTACCGCGGTATAATGCCATCCCCGGTATTTGCCATCCGTCAATAGTTTAGAAGTCCCAAGGTCACTTTTGTCATATGTTTTCCCCCAATCGTATTGCCAACATAATTTATCAGACATCGTGACTGCTAAATAAACACTCTTGGGTGATCAACAATTGTCGCCTCCAGGCCGACTGCGCTCACAAGTTCTGGAAAGCGTGCCAGAGATAAAACACTGGGTAGGGGGGACCTACTAACTGGGTTATGCAACAGAGCATCAATAGGCCTAAGGTACAAACTTGAAAGTGACATGTTTATACGAGCAAACAAAAGCAGTTAGCCCAACGTTTATTTAATCTTTGGCATTCACATTGATCAACCACTGAACGCACGTCTGACTCTCTCTCTTGTAGCATCCACCCATTATTACCCATTATTACAATGAAATAATAACTCATCGGGTATGAGATCCATTGCTGGTACAATGTTGGGCCAGCGTTGAAAAAACTAGTTGAACAGCAATATTATTTTATGCAGAGATTTGGGCCCAGTGCAGACGCCCGATGTAAACTACCACTATATGACTTGATCTCAAGTTCGATTCATGAGTAATTGGAAGTCAAAACATAACATAGCGCACTATTGAGTAGTTTAACAATGCCATCGGGTTCCATGAGTGTGACGCACACTAGCATTTATAAGCTTCTGACATATAACCAGGATAGCACTTGATTGTCCCTTCGTGGTGTGAGCGGAATGTCACACCTATTGTTATTAAACACTGGCTGGTGCCTCTGGTATATTCCTTTGATCGCGGGAATAGGCATAGGGTCTACTATAAAGGCCAACTTATAAATTGAATTAACCCCAATTTAAATGCCAATCATATTTAGTGTCTTTTTCTCATGCATTATTTATTTTTTATTTTTCGGTATAGTGATCTTATTAAAACAACATTATATAGGGTGGATTGCATTGTTTTGTATTATTATAAACTAAATGCGTGAGAGCATTCAATATCTATCAGAATTAATGTTAATCAGCTGTCATATATCCACAGGCCTAAATCACCCCCCTCGCCATAATGCCACCCCGCCATAATGCCAAAAAATGTTGGCATTATATAGAGGTAGTACTGTATTTTATTAATAACAAAATGCACATCGATAACGTTTGACCAGTCACAATAATCGTGTCTTTGTGAATGAAAAGGTGTATATCCACCAATTCTGGTCCGTCACAGCGCCAGAGATCTCCGGGCGAGAACTTTTATTTATTTGGATAAAATTAATCATTTTAGTAATGGGCGGACTTTGTGTGTGATGTCATGTATTGAAACTTCACCCACGTCGCGAAAAGTGTGCATTTTCAGTCTTAGTTTCTGCTAATAACAGAAATTTGTGAGAATTAACAGAACAGGTCATTGTGACATAGGCATATACTTCAAAAATATTATGAAACTAAGTGAGTGAATATTGTTTTGCGTCGCTTTCCGCACAATCATGCTAATAACTAATACTGTAGATCTGGTAATATTCGCGAGGTTTTAATTTTAGCGAATTTATAATAGCGCTACTGAAGAACCATTCGCGAATTCTAAACTTCGTGAAAAGTCCCAAAACCAAAAATTTAAACACGCGAAAGTTACCAGATCTACAGTAATTAGTCGCCTTAAATTCGATGAGAATTCACAGAACAGTTCATTTTGATATAGTCCTATTATTCAATGTATCGTATTCGCTGTGCAATCACAGCCCGTGTGATATGGTGTGATATGAGATTATGGAGCTTATTATATCATTAGGACATAATATGTTGATCCTATTGTACTGGATGACGGATGGTAAATTAAGCATTGTCATGTTTATGTAAGCTTGGCTAACCTGCGTGACAATGTGTTATAAATCTATGGTGAGGCATTGATACCCCGGCATCAGCAGCTGTTAACGGACTGTGTTAGTCTACCTAACAATCAGTTAATCACGTATTATCTATTGGTCATTATACCTCTCACGCCCACCCCAAGCGGCTCAGATCGTACATGGGGCGGCGTTATGCACGCTGTGAGTCTATTTTAAACGATAGTGAAAATACGAAATCTGACATTTGAACATACAGAATTATCAATGTATCTTTACTTAACTCAACCTTTGAAGCGCTAAATTAAAAAAAAAATTCACCCACTTGAAGTTGCGTATCGCTACCGCGACCCACAACTTCAAGTGGGTGAAAATTACTCATATTTGTTTAATTTGAGACAAAATATTTCCAAATCTTGATGTTTAAAGACACATTTCGTTTCCAATAACTTTGACTTGATCGACCACTAAAACAAATTAAAAACGACTACGGTCGTGCTTAGCGATGAGAGGGTCAATACCTAGTTATTTTGTACCAAAATACCATGATAGTTATGTGAATTGATCAAAAGGGTTAGTGAAAATGCAGGTAATAAATGATCCGATTTCATAAATTACGAATGCGGTGTAATACATCAATGAGAGCTCAAAACACCTTCATTATCATAGAATATTTTCACACAAAAATGTATTTTCAATCCACGTTGAATCCACGTCATTCACGTTGATTCAACGTGGATGTAACGTCCTGTGCCATGTGGGTGTTGTGAAAAAATAACACATATATAGTAAAGTGAAGATTACAGCAGGTGGAAAGTGGGTGATTTGTATGTCAATTCCAGCTCATTCCACTGTCAAATATCATTTCCAGTTATGATATTGGCCTCCTGTAGCTAAATCATTTTTACACTTTAAGTTTTGTATCGTGTTAGAGAGACAATTCATTTGATTGAAAGTTTTATTTAAATAATTTGATTGCTAAGGGGTAATCTAACGCTCCTTACCAGACATCGCGCTATGTGATTCGGCGGTTATGCTAATGGCGTTTGTTTATGCATGTACATGTAAATTAGAGACAACTTATTTCGGTAAAATATTATCTTTTTCCACCAGAAACCTAATAACATAATGCATAATAATAGACATGGCTTGCGGACAGAATGGAGGATTTGCGATAACTCCTTACATAATTTGTGCTTACTGTATTAAGTAGTCCATAAAGGCTGATTTACCCGGGGCTCTATTAGCCATTCTGTGTGTATAAGCTTACTAAAACAAGCGAGTTTGACAAATTAGGTACCAGTGACTGCCAAGTATATCATATCCCTACCACTTGTCTGGGTGTAATCCCACGACAATAAAGACATTATTCATGGTTGTGTTTCCCTGAAATTAAGTAAATATATTATACTTAATGTAAATCTTATCGGCGGCGGCGTCTTGTAGATGAAAATAAAAAATAGATCAGCCATTAACCCTCCTCTTGCTATGGAGCAGAATTAAAGCCATAAGAAATGCCACTGAAATGTCATAAAACAGGCATAATTGGCATAACATGATGGTTGTCAGTTAATCGAATAATTAAATTTGCGACATTTCTATTTTTCATAAGTAGATATATTTTTACGTCACTTGAACGTAATAAAAACAATATCAAAAATCAGCAACACAAGGTTAAAAAACCCTGGTCCTGCTAGGGCCGCATTTATATGCTAGCATGTCTCCAAAATTTATCAAATATAGTGTGTTATATGTTCAGTCAGCAAACATTTCAGTTTGGAGCATGTCCATTTATCTTGGACATTGCGTTATGAATTAGGTGGATCTGAACCACCAGAAACAACACCCTGGGCCTGTATTCTCTCACAAGTTACGATATATCGTGGGCGTCAGATTTGTCGTGACGGCCAATTTTTCGTCTTCGTGCTTAGAATGCTTAGAATATGATACTCCAGTCATAGATATACATTATACCTAAGCTTGAATAATGACACAGTCTACTATTCCATTGGCTTTAGTCCAATCGCAAAATAATGACCCTACGTATAGAGGCAAACAAAGGAGCCAGATATGACAATGAACGAGTGAATGAATATGAATGAATGAATAAATGAATAAATGAATAAATGAATAAATGAATAAATGAATAAATGAATTAATGGATAAATGAATAAATGAATAAATGAATAAATGAATAAATGAATAAATGAATAAATAAATAAATGAATGAATAAAGGAATGAATGAATAAATGAATGAATAAATAAATGCATGAATGAATGAATGAATGAATGAATGAATGAATGAATGAATGAATGAATGAATGAATGAATGAATGAATAAATAAATAAATAATTTAATTTAAAAACGAATTAATAAATGTATAAATGAACAATTATTAAAATAATAAATTAAAAAAGTGTGATACATGCACTTATGTATTTCGACGAAAAACATACAAAATCTACTATCCATTAAAAGCCTCACGTTTGGAGTTTGCTATATTTGAAAACGTTAATAAGATTTGTCAATTTCATTTATTTTGAAGTGATGATTGTGGTAACACTTCACAGCTCACATTGAATTACATTTCATATAATATACCGGGAAAGTAAATGGTAAAATCGATAGTAAATTATATTTTTAACTGAAAGACTTCAATATCAAATTATTTTAATCTCAAGAGGTGCTGAAGATTGAAGCTTTCATAAAGATCGTGTAGGTGGAAAAAGAGAACGAAAAGGTACAGGCGATAAATACATGATTTAGCATTCTTCTTATGTAAAGAGAATTAGGCATGGATAGAAGAGAGTCGACGGCATGAAAAAATCTGTCCATAACTCCTTGTAGATAGTGACATCTAATCTCGATCTCAATCAACACCTCGTTGGTTTGTTTACTACTATGAGCTCCATCGTTACGCTTATGCACCGCACGGCATATTTAAGATAACAATATTTGAATAAAATTACATAACCCATACCAATAATGAAGTGCTGAGATGTTATACCGAGGTATTATATAAAAACAAATAGTGTTTATTCACCTTGAGGTGAGAAAGGCCAAAGCAATTCGCAACCCGAGGTGGATAAGATGTTATTTACAGTTTCTTCTGGCGCATGTTCGTGGGATTCGTAGATTAGTATCGTCAAACTGACGATAAGAACCAATATGATTAATCAAATTGTGTTTTTTTTTGAATAATCAAATACAAATGTTAAATGATGCGTTATCATGATTATAGATGTGTTAGATATCACTAATGCAGCATGTTTTATACTTTTTAGATGCAAATGTACAAGGATAGTGGATGGTGTATTTTGCTAATTTATAACAATCTAATGTTCTTGTCTGACACATCTTCCATTTCCACAGTTAATAGATGCAGTCTGTCATTGCTTTGCTTAGATTTATTAAATACCCAATCCGAATCTCATTTAGATTCATACCGCCCAATAAACCAAAATCAGTTTTATTTTTGTTATCTATGCTTTGAGCTGGATACATTTTAAATTTATCGATCCTGTACAATCCATGATCAAATAACATTCTTCCTTGATGGCGTTATTACGAGGTAACTAGGAGGTGTACTTTTAAAAGTCGTCCTTACTGTAATTACTATTTCCAACAGTCTTTTATTTGTCCAGAATGCATGATTTCCTATTATCCACCTATCTACGCATTAATGCTTGGAAGCTTACGTCACATAACACATATACAATGGTATAGTTTGAACTATGACTTTTAAATGTCTTGCCGTCTATGACTTCGTCGTGGGCGTCCATCTATTATTGTGGTCTGCTTTGCGTTAAAATTAGCTGTTGGAGCGATGTGGAAAAACATGTTAGGACCAGAATATCATCACAGGCAGCAGGCCTATGCCTAATCTATCATGATTGTTCTTTCCACTCGACATCAAGCAATAACAGCATATCGAGCAGTAGTCAAGTGTAAACCCACCTGTTCATTGTCCTCTCATTCAAACTTCTAAGCATTTCTGCACGACTTGGAATGAAATTCATTGAGTGAAAAATAATATAAAACATCATAATCAAGATGCACATAGCTTTCATTTGAGTTGCTATAGTTGGGTGATTGCTTTCGCAATTCTCACCTCAAGGTCAATAAAAATAATAGTAATTGGTTGAGTGCTAATGGTTACCCATTCAAACACTCAGCACTCATGTGTGCACTACGGTACACATAGTAATTATAAGAGAAAATGATATGAGCCAAAAATACCGTCGGTCTGCGAATTGGTTTGATTTGTCAATTACACTTCATTGTTATTTTTTTTCAAATTTGCATTATTATTATTATTATTATTATTATTATTATTATTCACTCTGTGTGTGTGGGAGGGGAATGGATCAAGAATTCAGAAATTAATTACTTTTTGCTGATGTATCGTCTATTTCAACTTTTGGGTATATGGGGTAAAGGAGCAAATCCATTCTTATTCATTGAGCTTGATGTATTTGTTCAAGCAGTGCAAACTTAATATGTTGCCCTACAATTACGTCGTTTACGTTTTAAAGGAGATCTTCAAAGATATATTAATACAAGTTACTATTATGTGATTTTTATGTCTATTATATGTGTTCGTGGTCGGGACATGCAAATATTACACCATGTATATGTGCAGCCTGTCGCGCTATACCCGATAAATTGGTATTATGGAGTGTACTGTATGTCTGTGATGATGTCTCATGCAGCATTTTTTTAATATAACAAATTATTTTATAGATTTACAGATATGTGAGATAGATGTGATGTATGTGAATTGTAATTATTTTGGTATTGATGACAAATAAATAAATGCAAAATTTTATACCATTGATGAGTTGGAATAAAATTCACGTATTCACTATGTTCACTCAAATTCAAATTAGTAATTATATTGTCAATAAATTATGTATAACTACAATAATTATGTGTAATAATTATGTCTTCCTAAGAAATCCTCTTCGTATTTTCTAGTGGAACCTTGAATAATATTTAAGGTTTCTCGTGTTTTTTTAAGTAAAATACTCAAACGCTTCATTTCTACATAATGTCAGCAGTTTTTACAATTCAAATCATCTTAGTTTTTCAACTGTAAGTCATGGGGGATGTCAATATATCAATATTTACAACAGAACACATTTAATGGGCCCACATTAACAATCAATCATAATTTAAAATCTGGGTTTTTTTCGGCGATCCACACACAAGTCGGGTGCGAACCTGACACATGAGGATCCACAATAAATAATTAATACCTAATGTGTGCCGTGAAAGGCAAAAATGCTTACTTTTCAAGTAAGCATTTCCTGCCTTTTGGCTTTGCAGACCGCTATTGCATGTTTGTGCTTTGACCTTCCTACAAGGTGAAGGAAAATTTCACGGCAAAGTCGTGAAAACGTTAATAAGATTTGTCAATTTCATTTATTTTGAAGTGATGATTGTGGTAACACTTCACAGCTCACATTGAATTACATTTCATATAATATACCGGGAAAGTAAATGGTAAAATCGATAGTAAATTATATTTTTAACTGAAAGACTTCAATATCAAATTATTTTAATCTCAAGAGGTGCTGAAGATTGAAGCTTTCATAAAGATCGTGTAGGTGGAAAAAGAGAACGAAAAGGTACAGGCGATAAATACATGATTTAGCATTCTTCTTATGTAAAGAGAATTAGGCATGGATAGAAGAGAGTCGACGGCATGAAAAAATCTGTCCATAACTCCTTGTAGATAGTGACATCTAATCTCGATCTCAATCAACACCTCGTTGGTTTGTTTACTACTATGAGCTCCATCGTTACGCTTATGCACCGCACGGCATATTTAAGATAACAATATTTGAATAAAATTACATAACCCATACCAATAATGAAGTGCTGAGATGTTATACCGAGGTATTATATAAAAACAAATAGTGTTTATTCACCTTGAGGTGAGAAAGGCCAAAGCAATTCGCAACCCGAGGTGGATAAGATGTTATTTACAGTTTCTTCTGGCGCATGTTCGTGGGATTCGTAGATTAGTATCGTCAAACTGACGATAAGAACCAATATGATTAATCAAATTGTGTTTTTTTTTGAATAATCAAATACAAATGTTAAATGATGCGTTATCATGATTATAGATGTGTTAGATATCACTAATGCAGCATGTTTTATACTTTTTAGATGCAAATGTACAAGGATAGTGGATGGTGTATTTTGCTAATTTATAACAATCTAATGTTCTTGTCTGACACATCTTCCATTTCCACAGTTAATAGATGCAGTCTGTCATTGCTTTGCTTAGATTTATTAAATACCCAATCCGAATCTCATTTAGATTCATACCGCCCAATAAACCAAAATCAGTTTTATTTTTGTTATCTATGCTTTGAGCTGGATACATTTTAAATTTATCGATCCTGTACAATCCATGATCAAATAACATTCTTCCTTGATGGCGTTATTACGAGGTAACTAGGAGGTGTACTTTTAAAAGTCGTCCTTACTGTAATTACTATTTCCAACAGTCTTTTATTTGTCCAGAATGCATGATTTCCTATTATCCACCTATCTACGCATTAATGCTTGGAAGCTTACGTCACATAACACATATACAATGGTATAGTTTGAACTATGACTTTTAAATGTCTTGCCGTCTATGACTTCGTCGTGGGCGTCCATCTATTATTGTGGTCTGCTTTGCGTTAAAATTAGCTGTTGGAGCGATGTGGAAAAACATGTTAGGACCAGAATATCATCACAGGCAGCAGGCCTATGCCTAATCTATCATGATTGTTCTTTCCACTCGACATCAAGCAATAACAGCATATCGAGCAGTAGTCAAGTGTAAACCCACCTGTTCATTGTCCTCTCATTCAAACTTCTAAGCATTTCTGCACGACTTGGAATGAAATTCATTGAGTGAAAAATAATATAAAACATCATAATCAAGATGCACATAGCTTTCATTTGAGTTGCTATAGTTGGGTGATTGCTTTCGCAATTCTCACCTCAAGGTCAATAAAAATAATAGTAATTGGTTGAGTGCTAATGGTTACCCATTCAAACACTCAGCACTCATGTGTGCACTACGGTACACATAGTAATTATAAGAGAAAATGATATGAGCCAAAAATACCGTCGGTCTGCGAATTGGTTTGATTTGTCAATTACACTTCATTGTTATTTTTTTTCAAATTTGCATTATTATTATTATTATTATTATTATTATTCACTCTGTGTGTGTGGGAGGGGAATGGATCAAGAATTCAGAAATTAATTACTTTTTGCTGATGTATCGTCTATTTCAACTTTTGGGTATATGGGGTAAAGGAGCAAATCCATTCTTATTCATTGAGCTTGATGTATTTGTTCAAGCAGTGCAAACTTAATATGTTGCCCTACAATTACGTCGTTTACGTTTTAAAGGAGATCTTCAAAGATATATTAATACAAGTTACTATTATGTGATTTTTATGTCTATTATATGTGTTCGTGGTCGGGACATGCAAATATTACACCATGTATATGTGCAGCCTGTCGCGCTATACCCGATAAATTGGTATTATGGAGTGTACTGTATGTCTGTGATGATGTCTCATGCAGCATTTTTTTAATATAACAAATTATTTTATAGATTTACAGATATGTGAGATAGATGTGATGTATGTGAATTGTAATTATTTTGGTATTGATGACAAATAAATAAATGCAAAATTTTATACCATTGATGAGTTGGAATAAAATTCACGTATTCACTATGTTCACTCAAATTCAAATTAGTAATTATATTGTCAATAAATTATGTATAACTACAATAATTATGTGTAATAATTATGTCTTCCTAAGAAATCCTCTTCGTATTTTCTAGTGGAACCTTGAATAATATTTAAGGTTTCTCGTGTTTTTTTAAGTAAAATACTCAAACGCTTCATTTCTACATAATGTCAGCAGTTTTTACAATTCAAATCATCTTAGTTTTTCAACTGTAAGTCATGGGGGATGTCAATATATCAATATTTACAACAGAACACATTTAATGGGCCCACATTAACAATCAATCATAATTTAAAATCTGGGTTTTTTTCGGCGATCCACACACAAGTCGGGTGCGAACCTGACACATGAGGATCCACAATAAATAATTAATACCTAATGTGTGCCGTGAAAGGCAAAAATGCTTACTTTTCAAGTAAGCATTTCCTGCCTTTTGGCTTTGCAGACCGCTATTGCATGTTTGTGCTTTGACCTTCCTACAAGGTGAAGGAAAATTTCACGGCAAAGTCATGAAGGTCATCCTCAATTACCCAAGGTGAATAGAGGGCGCGCCTCTAAATATCATACTGTCATTTTTGTGTTAAGTCGATGTCAGTAAATCCATCATACATGCCTCTGGTACCTTCCTGTTATTGTGGCCACCTGAACGGCAGGAAGCAGTGTTTTGACGCCTCACGCAACATCACCTTCTACTGCTAGAGCACCCTGTATACATAATAATATTTAACCTACTTTCAATTGAATAAAAACTTTACGAAATAATCAATAATGCAAAAAATAAAACACTTGAAATTGTGTCGCGCTGAAAAGATCCACAACTTCAAGTGAGTGAAAATTATTCAGATTTGAAAAAAATGGAGGTCAACTGCTTGCAAATATTGCTGATTGATGTCATATTTATCTTTAACATGTTTAAAAGGTGGTACTTAATGTGCTAATAAAAAATGTAAACCCGAGTATATGCGGCACCGGCGGTTAAAGGGTTAAACGCTATGTTTCCTTTTTATGACCGATAGTATGTTCTTTGACTGCTGTAAGGATTTACTTTATATAAGATGAGGCGTTTTGCTCTTAAAAAAATCAAAATATAGTTCTTTCTGCAAAAAAAATGAGGTTTGTCCTTTATCCTTGCATATATCTCAACGACTGGGAGAGACTACAGTTGTCTGTGTGATTTATCAGGACTACTGTAAGACTGTCATGTAAATCAGCTGGCAGCAGCGCCGACCTACAGTGGCATAGATCAGAAATTCTAACATGTGACTGCTGCCTGCCCAGAAAGCACAAGGCATTAAACCAATGCTGGTTCACTGTTAGGCCACCGTCTGCGACGCTGGCCCAACAGTGAACCAGCATTGGATGGATTTGTGGCTGTATATATCCCAACACGCACTAGTTAGGTACTAGGCTGATGTTACTTCACTGGTCAAGCTGATGGACCGATATGTCAGAGGTTAGACTAACATTGATAAAAAATGGTCCGAACTGACCGCCGAGCTAGTTAGTCTTTTCACAATTTCACAAGTTAGGGCTACTATATGTATGTTTTATCTCTAATGTTTGAATCTCGGTTGGGCCGGATTTTGATCATTGTGCATATATACATTACTTCAAAATGTTCAATTGCCTGGATTTTACTATTCTGTCATTAGTACTGTGCACAATAAAGAGAGTGACATAAAGTTGGGTATTTTCTGAGATATTACATGAAGCTGTATTTCCAGTAATGGAGGTTAATTTGTATATTTCTATGCTAAATACATATTGAATTATCATGCAACACCTTTTTTATATATAATTATGTCCATTTTGTAAACTTCAAAATTCATAGTTTTATTCTGAGCTGTGCTAAAAATAGTCTGATATTCTAGTATGTCGGATTTGTTTTAACAAGATGGTGGTCATCTGCAAAATAAAAAGGCAACACGGGGATTAAAAGGTATTCATCTATCATACAAAAAAAAATCAGCTTTCTGCAATTTTGTTGCAAGTTTCTATGCATTTTTCTGGTGCTCCTGCACTATGTCGCAATAAATTATAGCCCCCATCTAACAACACTGATGTCGACAACAGTAGCCATTCTGTCTTTTAGTAGCAACTGTATAACTTTTTGTTGAAATAAAATATGTCCTAAATCTTAAAATACTGATATATGTTTGGACTTAAATTACACAGATCACATAATTGAAGTTGTGTATCGCGGTAGTAGCGAGACACAACTTTAAGTGATTTATAATTTTAAAGCTGGGGGCTCTGGACAAAACACCCAGAACAAATGTGCAGAAAGCCATGCAAAGCCACCTACTCTGATTCAATCCGGTGAAGCGCAATCGCTATCCCTAAACAATAATGGTGGTGACCTGGGGAATTACAGCCTCCCTATTACAGTGTCTAAGGCATTCGTTGGCACATCCATTGCCCTCGGCTTTCTGACTGACTGCCCCAATCTATTGTGACCTACTGGGATATGTAAAGTAGGTCACAATAAGGGTGGGGGCGCTATGGTAGTGGTTAGAACCGCTGCCTTTCACGCTAGAGTTCGGGGTTCGTTTCCCGGTTTCCGCGGTTTTAAAGAAACAAAAATGTTTCTTCCCCTTCCACTCGTAAAACTCAGTAATGTGGAGCGTCTCCGTGATCGAGAGGTAGCGTGCTCGGCCTCAGACCTCCAGGGTTTTAATTTCGAATCCTATGTCTGAAGGGCAGTGTCATCTCACTCATCACACCATCCTCAGGAGGTTCTCCTGGCCTAATTAAGCCTGTATGTTCATAAAAGTGGCCTAAAGCCCAATTCATTTCATTTTTTAGGACACAACAAAGCTCAAAGCAGCTGCTTTTTACACGTCCAATATTGACACCAGATTTTAAACAAGAGATCACTGTCTCACGGAAGATTTGTATACATACCTGTGGGATCTGATGATTGTAGGCTACATTTTTGTAGTGCATTGATTCTCTGCTTTATCCCTTATTTTTAGATAAAGGTTAACGTTCCAAGCCCTATGTTTCTGACAGTAAAATATGATACTCATATTTGATCAAGTTGTTAAAAGTGTCGACTTATCCTATCCAGTCCAGTGAAATATGAGCCTAATATACCCCTTCATATTGTTTAAACAATATGACTCCTCAGTGAATACATCAAACTCCTTCTCCACTTCTTTGGATTGAAAGTGTAATATACTTTGGTCTCTCTTTTTAATATAATAATTTACATGTTATTACACATGAATGAATAATAACCAAAATGGATAAACTATACAAAAGGTTGACTTAAAAAAAACGTGTATTACGGATGTTAAATTGACGTGCCATTGGATAGTTTATGTTCGTTAAGATGACTTTTCTGGATGTTTTTGTTTATTTATTTGTTTGTTCTTTCGTTCCTTTGCCCGCTCGTTCTTGTGCTCTATCATCTCGTTTGTTATATCAGTGTCTATCACCCTCTCGGCTCTCCATTCGTCAGTTCATGGAGATGTATCAAATACCATGTTGGTTTACTGTTGGCCCAGCGTCTTTGCCGCTGGGACAACAGTGAACCAACATAGGTTTTACATGACACATGACTTACTAGACATCATAAATACTGATCTATGAACTGTCTGTGCATTATGATGTCTGACTGCGAAAAGTGCAAGTACAAACATAAATCATAAAAACCCGCAGCGTTATGGCTCACAACCAAAATATCACGTCTCAATTCATTAAGGTCTTTCAGACGAAATAATGGACCTGTTATTGTGGGTTTTATAACCAAACTCTCATAATTTAAAAAAACTGACACTAATAGAATAATTTGTTTCTTTAACCTTTTAACCGCCAAGTTATTTAATTGGAATTTTTACCCACTTGAAGTTGTGTCTCGCTGACGCGATCCACAACTTCAAGTGGGTGAAAATTATGCAAATTTTACAACATGGAGGCTAACTGTTCTCAAATTTTGCTGATTGATGTCACGATTTATCTCTAACTGTTTAAAAGGAAATACTTAATGCGCTAATAAAAATGAAAAAAAAACACGAATATAATCAGCACCGGCGGTTAAACGGTTAAAGATTATGTGATATGGATTCATATTTTCACGCAGCCATGAACACAGTCTAATTAACAGGATGAAATATCAGAAATGATACGCAATTTCACTTGACCCAATGCCGGATTACTATTGGCCCAGCGTCGCAGACGGTGATCCACCATTAGTTCGGTATTGTGTCAGATTTTGCTGACTGATGATTCGCGAAATTTAAAAACATATTACTATTAGAATTGAAAAAAGACCACTCCTCCGTTTGGAAGTAACGATGCATTTCACCTTATAAAATTAGAAAAAACATATTTTCAACTACTTGTGTTTGAACAAATGTTCTCTAGCATTATTTAAGTCAATCTCGATAAATGCTTATTCTTTCATTTTAAACGGGAAATCACAAAATATGTTTTAGGAACTTATCCAGAAAAATACGATACGTTGACCCAAGGTAGGCTTTATGTTGATTCGGCGTCACAGACAGTGACGCAAGCTAACATCGGGTCAACATATCTTGTTTAGTATGGTTTAACCCTGATAACGCAACTTCTGAAGCTACGTTTGTTTGAAAAAATGAAAGTAAATGTATGTGATATCAATCTGTTCTGAAATATTGTTTGTATAAATCATAGAGATCATAGAGAGGTTTTTTGTCAATTTGAAATCATCAAAAATTGCTAAGTTTTTTCCGCTTCTTTTGGATACATATGCTGTGGATCTACGATCATTATGCATTTTTCATTTTTTCAGTGCGGAGTTCGACCTTAGACGTCAGAATCTGACGTCTACGGACGTCAGATTCTGACGTCTAAAGACGATTCCCGCGCTGAAAAGCGATATGTTTAGTTTCTAATGACGTATTTCTGACCTGTACATCCTCAAAATTAGTGAAGAGAGACACCTTAGAGGATGGTGGTGTCTTCCGCAGGTCTGCCATGTTGACCTGGGGTCTGAAAACACACAAAAAAGAAAATCATCAACATCTGACAGCATAAGAGGGGATTGAATGTATATTTGTTTTTTTTTTGGTAAAACTGTGAAAAACATGACCTGTAGGATGAAAATATGATTATTTGATAAATATGTTTCTTTGATATTGGCATGGAATGGCGATGATCAGTGACTGATAGCCTGGCTAATTAAGAAGTAATTATGACACTTTGCAAAAGCTTTACTAAACAGAGAGAAAGCGTACATGTACATGGGTCAAAAATGTATTTATTGCAACCATTTTAACGAAAACACGGTTGAGATGTCATTTAATAAATATGTTGTTGACCTGGGGCCTGGAAACACATACAAAATCATATAATTAGTCTTGTGATATAGGCCTAAGCAATGAATCTACTTTTGTTTAAAAAAATGAAAGTAAATGAATGTGATGTCTAATAGTAACTGGTATGCTTATTTTACAAATATACCTGGATAATGAGTATGGCCAGGAGACCATGTATGTTTCTCTCATTTTCATTGGAAAAGTTAAGAGTATATTACCTTCTCCAATATAAATGAGAGAAAATTAAGATACTCTCAATTTAAATATTTGTAGTGGGATGAGCCCCAGATCTTTGGTCTGACGTCGATATAAGATACATACCGGACGGCACCTTCGTGCCACTTACATTAGAGGACTTATGGAATTCATTTGCAGCCCACAACATATGTAATATAATATAAAACACGCATTGGGTATTTACTGCATACCATTTGCATAACACTTGCATAATCACCAGTGTATGTCATGTGCAAGAACAGCAATGTGACCGCGAATTACCATGATTACAAAGGATATGTTGTTTACAGAAACCAAATACAACACATTGTGAATACATTCTAACTTTTGGCCCACTCAGGACTTTTTTGTCATCGACATTTGTTATCATTCTCAAAGACTCAGAGGTAGATTGGAAGTAAAGAGTATCGACCATCCTTCAAATTGTACATAGAGGTGTATATAGAATAATTATTAGAATATGAAGAAATGTGTGAGAATAATTCGATGCGGGGGTACAAACTGTTCAAAAAAAATAATACAAAGTTGAAGTCATTTAGCCTACAATACCACACCGATACAGCCTTGTAAACGTGGTGGACATCTCAGATGACCAGAATCCGCTCTGGCTACAGCCCTGTCTCGTGTTTAAATCACGTGTCTCTACCCAGCAAACACGAAATGTTGAACCAATAATGGCCTAATGTTGGACCAGTGTCGCAGACGGTGGGCCAGCATTGAACCAACATTGGTGTGATACCTATTGTTTGTAAACATGGGTACACGCAAACATTCAAGCAACCCGAAGTCTGACCCTTGCAAAGGTAAAGTTGTAAAGTTGTTGTATTTTTGTTGGCCTACCAAATACAACGTTGTCAGCATTGGATCCACATCTAGTGATCACCGGGTCATTGCATGTTTCCAAGGGTACACAGACTTTTCGCCCCATAGTCAGTTTGCACCATTTTTTAGTGAGACGTTTCGCCCCCAACTCATATTTAGGAAAGACGTTTCGCCCTCTCCCCATAAATAGGAAAGACGTTTCGCCCCCGTCTTCATAGTTCAGTAAGACGTTTCGCACCCAAACCATTTTTCAGAAAGACATTTCGCACCCAAACCATATTTCAGAAAGACGTTTCGCCCACAAATCATATTTAGGAAAGACGTTTCGCACCCATTTCATTATTAGGAAAGACGTTTCGCCCCCTCTTCATATTTTGGAAAGACGTTTCGCCCCCTAATCAGAAAGACGTTTCGCCCCCTATAGTCATAATTTGGAAAGACGTGTTGCACCCTTTTCATAATTAGGAAAGCCGTTTAGCTTGCTATTCATAAATCAGCATGATATTCATTTTTAAGAAAGACGTTTCACACCCTAATCATAAAACAGCATAAAATTGTGAAGATTGCCGTCCCTTTTATTATTAGGAAAGACATGTGTGTGTGTGCCCACTTAGGCTACCTTGTTGTTCATGCATTCTACTATCAATTGCCGTTTTCATTCCTTGATTCAGCCACTTTAATTTATTGTGCTATCGATCTGATCGCCGACCTAAACGTGGAACATAAATAATTTAATGCAATATTGTAGGTTGTATTACATTAACGTATATAAATTTGAAAGCTGATTATTTATTTTTAGAAATATATATAGGGGCCAGTTATCTTAATTTGGGGAGGGGGCTATAAGAACGGGGGCGAAACGTCTTCTCTATGGTGCGAAACGTCCTATGAGAACGGGGGCGGAACGACTTGCCTAGGGTGCGAAACGTCCTATAAGAATGGGGGCGAAACGTCCTATAAGAATGGGGGCGAAACGTCTCACATAAGGTTTCGAAATGTCTTAATTTAGGGAGGGGCGAAACGTCTTTCCCAGGGGGCGAAACGTCTTCCCTGGGGGGCAAAATGTCTCAATGGGGGGGACGGCGAAACGTCTCAAGAGGGAGCGAAACGTCTCACATAGGGGGCGAAACGTCTCACATAGGGGGCGAAACGTCTTCCGTGGGTGTGAAACGTCTCACAGGGGGCGAAACGTCTTAAACTGGGACAAGTCGTCACTGCGACGGGGGGCGAAACGTCTTGAAGATGGGTGCGAAACGTCTTGGGGGGCGAAACGTCTATGGTGCGAAATGTCCTGGAGCCGTTTCCAAGTATACAGGACCTGTGTTCCATGCTTTTTTAATGTGCGGCCAGCGTTGCAGACCACGAACCAATCTAAAAACAACAGTAATCCAAAGAAAGTGTTTGCTGGATTGGTTGTGTATATCATGTATATCCATAGTAGACAGCTGATATCACAGGGACAGAACACATACCTTTGTACATTTTGGGGCACTGTAAATGAACAGCACCGATGACATACATCCGACCCGAATTTGCACCCACTACAGTGCGGAGTTTCGAGCCACAACTGGACCGAATGAACCATCGGGACCGGCACAGTATTCTTGAAGTTGCTGTCGAAAATCTTGTTCATGATATTTCGAGATGGCCATCTTGACGAAGGATGCGCACAAGATCTAGTTCAACAGCTTCGAGAATACCATCTCTTTACAATTTTTCAACAGCCACATGTATATTGTCGTGTGTCTTCAATACTTACTAAATAAATTCATTACCACTCAACTTTGTGGACTTGCATCATCAATATTGTATTCGATTTTTCAAATCAATTTATTTTAAGTATTTCCAAGTTTACCGTTTTCCGAATTGGTGAGATATTTTATCAGACGAGCTAATGTTGTCCTTCCACACCTTATTTCAAACTTTGTACCTTTTATGAAATTACGCATTTGTCGCTGAACACAACGATAATCATTAACATACAGCAATTGACTTCCCTCGTCATTACCTGATTATAATACAACACATAAAACCGAATATATCACTATTTGCTGAATTTAAACCCTGGTCGGTGATATCATGGTAACTGTAGACCAATAACACGTTAGTTCACTAACGGCAGACCTGTATTAACCCCTTAACCGCCAGTGCCGCATACATTCGGGTTTTCATTTTTTATTAGCACATTAAGTACCACATTTTGAAAAGATAAAGATAAAATGTGACATCAATCAGCAATATTTGAAAACAGTTAGCCTCCATTTTGTCAAATCTGAATGATTTTCACCCACTTGAAGTTGTGGATCGCGTCAGCGAGACACAACTTCAAGTGAGTGAAAATTCAAATTAAATAATTTGGCGGTTAAAGGGTTAAAAGTACTATTGTATAGTATTATAAAAGCCCAGCAAGCACACGTACGTTGCCCAATCTTGTTTCAACGCTGGACCACAGTTTGCGACGCTGGTCCAACATTGAAACGTCATTGCGTTAACCTCTTGTATTACCTGGGAACATAAGTTATTTTAAAACTGATCTTATTAATTGTTCTTCTGAATTGTCGGCTACTGTTTTTTTAAAGCTGGAACTGCTAATTTAATAATCAGTATCTTTATATAAAAAATAGAAAATTAACTGAGGATCTACCACTAAATATATTAGAAATTGCTGTGAAAATGTAATATATTGATTTCAATCTGTTTGAAAACGTATAAAACAAGGGCTAAACAGAGCGATGGCTAGCATGATGCTTGCTGAATATAGTAATATTTTCATTTATTTAGGCGTATTTACAAAAAAATATTTGTAACTGTTTTTATTGGTTTTTATTATGTATCTACATCTAAACTCGTCGGCTTGTAGTCTCCATATTGGATTAGTCTGTATGAGAATGCTGAGCAAAGTATATCTATTCTAAAATGTATAACATGTATTATGCATATTTATAGATTTACCAATAATTCACACCTATCGCTGTGTGCATATACCAACATATAAATGACTTATATATAAGTTGATAGTTTCAGTACCGACATGTGAAACAAGACTCGCGTGTCTTATCTTATTTTGAATCTATACCTCCGCATCGGTGTGTTGATTCAGTTTACAATATACAGCGTATATCATCCCTACACAGAAAACACGATACCTTGATACAATATTGTTTTAATGCTGAGTCAGCATCGTAGACGCTGGCACTGCATTAAAACAATATTGTGTTTGCCAGATAGTGCTAGAGTGATGCATCACGGTAACCACGTAGGCCCCGGTATCCCAGTTAAACTGTCTTAATTTGAATATTTTGCATGTTTTTAATAACATTCATTGAATAAAAAACATAATTTAAATAACATATATTTTGCATATTTTGAATAAAATTGATTGAATAAAAAATATATAATTCATGTCAATAATGACGTTATGGAATGTCTTTTGATATTATATGCATAGGTATATATTATATAAACTCTGGACATTATAAGTCACATTGAGATAAAGGTTTAGGCAGAAACTCCCATCTCAAGGTGATTAAATATCAGGCGAAATCCCAGAACGTCCATAGTGGTAACCCGGGCCTTTATCCGCTACGTTAACTTATATGAATTTTCACCCACTTGAAGTTGTGGGTGATTATTACTCCTATAATTTTTTTAATTTAAGACAAACATTGTATTCCAAAATAAGAGTGAATTGATGTGTTATTAAGACGTATTAAAATCGGTAATACAAATGAAAATATTTAATTAGGAGTAATTAATATTTAAGCTGATAATTTCAGTACACATCCAGGAAACTAGAATCATCTGATGTTATTTTGAATATCTAGCTCTCACTATATGTGATGAGTCAGTATATAATATACGTTGATATCGATCCCTAGGACTACAATGATCTATCACCTTGATGGAAACTGAATTCTAAGTGTCTTATAAGCCCCTCATTTCAGTGGCAAATACGACATTTTGGCTGCTAAGTATACATGTAGATATATAAGTTGATATTTGTTTACGGACCTGTACTTAAAGACATCTTCGTCATCTTCGGCTGAATCCAGTGCCTGGTTATCTATACCTGTCCATATAAGTCTCTCATGTTGAGGTCGTCTGATCCCATCGCTCGTCATGTCAGGATATCCAGTTCTTAAGGACTCAGCACTCAGGATCTGAGATCCTGGTGCGAACCTCACTCTAGTCCTGTCTTCTGATGCCATGGCTGAAGGTGGAGATTTATATAGGGTCACCAATGAATGGGTCAGTTATAATTTAATGTGGACACACCAGGACGGCATTGTACAGGTGTCATCTCTAAGGACACGGTCCACAAACACGTCATCTCAGGATCTGACTGGATCAACGAGTTCATCTTCTCACCTCACACAAAGTCACCAGTCTCAACTCCAACATCATCAAACACCAACACAGAATTCAATTTCCTGCCTGCAATGAGGCCAACTGTGTTTATCTGTTTAGCCAGCGCACCATATTTTACTGGCTATGATAACGCGAGATGCTTTTGCTGAAACTACTGCAGTTGATGCTGCAGAAGCCGATGCTACTCATGCTGCAGCTGCTGCTGCTGCTGTTGTTGTTAAAGTTGCAGTTGCTGTTGTATTTTACAGCAGGTGGTCGCCTCTTATTTACGACAAGTCAGAGGTAAAACTCACTTTTAAAACAACAGGTTCGTTCCGTTGAACGCCTCTAGGCCGGCATTCCGAAAGCGATCGATCCAGATCTTAGGTATGTGATTGGTCGAGAGGACCATCTCGACCAATCACATGCTTAACATCTGGGTCGGTCACTTTGAGGTCACTGACCCGGTATCTTTCTGTAGTAGGCCTATGGATAACGAATCGTCGCGGAGGTCATCAATGTATACTAGAATAACATACTGGAACAACCTTCAGAAAAACGTGTTGTTTCAACGTTGAATATGGAAACACTAGAAGCTACAAGCATACAATTCAAAGCTACAGATAGCAATCCAGCAAAGGAGCATAGTTATCGTCACATTAAGAATGAACAGGTGTATATTGAACTGTGTGAAATGACAGACACACCATTTCAATACCCGGTGATATATGCTTAGATGAGAGAATCGCACTGACTTCTGTAAAGTCTGCTCTTGTTGGCCGGTGTACGCTAATTTACTGATGGTAACACGTGGCCGTACAAAACTCAACCAGGTTAACTGCCTCTCCACAGCCAATAGTCCAGATTAATTCATGTCGACCACGTGCACTTTTCAGCACAGTAACAATCTCATAAATTTAATAATTAAGTACGGTCAGAAATACATGTGGAATATGCTGATGCCTGCAGGCTGCTTCTCACGCAGTGTCCTTAGTCCCGTTAACCTGTCATTCCGCATTTTGATTTATTAGCTAAGAGCCGGAATTGCTGGACCAATTTATAGCTTCAAATAAAATAAACATTAAATGATAGAAAATAGACAACTTTCAAATTGAATTGTATGATTAATTGAGAAACAACCACAACATATTGTATATATTTTAATTGTATTTTATCTAGTTTGAACGCTACATTAAACGAATATATAAATACGACTCTGGTATTACACGTATCCATCTCACAAAATTAGGTAATGATGATGTACGGCAATAATTATTCTTATATGATGCTCTCTTTACTATAGATACTGGTCCACGTGTTACTAGCATGTGGTGGTGATGTCACAGTCGGGCCTTCCTCATTCTTCACTTTTGTTCCCCACAATGGACACTCACGGTGCATGGCGAGCACTGGCACTATACCAGCTGTATCGTACAACAAGCACAAACACACATAAACCATGTTGGCTTAAGGTTGGGCCAGCGTCGCAGACGCTGGCCCAAACTTTAAGCCAACATTGGTTTCAAGTCTCGTGATTGATGTGAAACTTCACAGCACGCCCGATACTTCGGACTTACAGCATTGGTGAAATGTTTTCATCTTTAACTGACTGCATTCTTCAATTGTTCTACACGATTTAGATTCAAGCCAAATGAAAGTAGCTATACCGTGTATGTGAGCCTATCCATTTTATGTTATACTCATTTTATTTTTTTATACTTATTTTTCATACTATCGATTCTAATGTAGGGCTTTTACAAGATTAAAGGTTATTTATTATGATTATCTTTTTCCCTGAAGTAATAAATTTCGCACTGTGTGGGTATACAAGAGTAAAAAATACTTAACATGATGTTTCTTCAACTGGATCGATTTTGTCATTACCTACCCTTTCAATACATTTATTCATACAGGATCGTATTAAAATATTTTAAATTACAGGATCTGAGTAATTAGCCATTGCGGTAAGTCTTTGAAGTGGATTAGTATTGTCTGTATATTTCTAACGTGTAAAAATTTACGGGGGACACAGAACCGAAATGCAGAGGTAAGAAGAGCTACTCTTTATATACTAATAACTGTATGATACGCTTGAGATACAAAATAACTTCAAACGGTGCAAATGGTGGAGACGGTAATAGATTATTTTTTTAATTCTGTACATTCTTCAACACCACAAGAAAACATGATAAAATGATCACATGTTGTTTTAACGTTGTCACACCGTCTGCAACGCTGGGGCACATTAAACCAGCCTACTGTGCCAACCCCTCATGTTTCCTGTGATGTCTGCATGATCTACGCAGCTACCGAAATAATTCCAGAAATCATCACATCCTGAAAATGTGTGATGTACAGTGTGTGAATGTGAGCTCCCAGCAAACACGACTGATCCAATGTTGGCTTCACGCTGGTCCACCGGCTACGACGCTGTCCCAACATCAAACCAGCATTTGCTGAATGTTTCGCATTGACTGTGAGATGTAGGCCCCCAGCAAACATGAGACATTGACCCAATGCTTGCTCAATGTTGGGCCACCGTCTACAACGCTGGCCCAACATTGAGGAAGCATTGGGTCAATGTCTCAGTTTGCTGGTTGGGCCTCTGGCAGTGGGACACGGTCTGTTGCAGACCCTGCATAACAACTCGATGGCAACAATGCCAAACACAATCACTCTCGGCCATATAGCAAAAAACAAATAAAAGGCGCAGATGCTATTCTCACCTGAATTCTTCCACGTTTTAAGGCCGCACCTTGCCAACTTACATTATTTATGGTGGATAAATATAGCGTAGGTCAAATTGATTTACCGGCAGGTTATACGAACTATATAAAAACTAGCACATCCATTGCGAAATCATTCTTTGTTATACTTCTCTCAATTCTGTGAAAGGCAGTGTCGTCACCGGAAACCGTTTTGAATGGCAACTCGGTGAAAACAAAGGTATAAGACCCCTCACCCATCTTCATTGTATTAGTTAACTCAGTGAAAAAAAGGAGGTCAAAGCTATCGAGTTTCATAGAATTGAAGCTGGTGTTGCTTTCAGTTTTAATTGACATGATTGAGTTAAAACACAGCTTTTTCTTGAAATGACAATGTGCCTACTTGAGTTAAGTAATTTTGTTCAAAGAAGAAAGTGTTACCAACAAAATGTACTTAGCTGAAATAGTAGCACTTTATTTTGTGGTGGTAATGCGAAAAGCAGTAGCTGGTTACTTTTTAAGTAAGAAGTTACTGCCTTTTGGCTTTACAAAGCGAGATACGATCATGATATGCATACTCCATTCACTAGTCAATCAGACAGCTTTGTGTTTAGCGATGCTACTCTGACTACAGTGTATTTTCAGTCATTGAGCCATCTTGCAGTTTTATCAACGATTATCTAAGATTATCTACTATTTTCTACGACAGAATCATTCGTTAAATACAAATGTCAGGATACATGATCTTTTACCCAGTGTGAGATTTTAGTGCTTGTACATCCCGAGCTATTTCCAAGATGTCTGGCATTTTCAAATACCTGCCTGACACCCTGAGCCAGGCTGGTTTATCACACTGCGTGTTGTCAGTGAGGGATTGTCTCAAGGAAGATGGGTCCCGACAGCTCAAGGGCTGAACCTGTGATGGCACGGCAGTCTGAAAATACGAGACGTCCATCCAGTGTTGGCTTGATGTTGGGCCGCCGTCAAGCCAACATTGGGTGGACGTCTCACATTTTCTGTAAAACTTATGGCGTGGAAAACTGCTCACTCAAGCGGCTATATCAGCGATCTGAACCATCACAGAAAAGACGAGATGCTGAAACAAGGTGGGTTTAATGTTGGACCGGTGTCTAAGACGGTGGGCAACATTAAAACCGCATTGGTGCAACGTCTCGTGTTGGTTGGGTTGTAAATGTATATATTTGATAGCATCATTCTGAAGCTTCACATTTTATCATTTATCACTCTCATATTTGGAATATTATCAAATTAGTGATTATTCACAAAATTAATTGATTCTGCTGATAATTCTATTTCATGATTACAATTACTTTTACGACAAGTCAATTTATGGTGGCAGGTATTAAAAGGTATCTACTATACTTGGTAACATCTTAAAATCACCCTTTAATACCCAAGATGACGATTTGTGAGACATTAATATAACTATTAATTATTTTTAATAACAAAGTTTGCATATATTTGATATAAGAAATATTAAATTAATGATTATTCACAAGTATTTAAAATTAATTGATCCTGCGGATAATTCCATTTCTAGATTTAAATTACGTTTATGACAAGTCAGCATATGGTAGCAGGTATCAAAGGGTATCTACTATACTTGGTAACATGGTAGCATGACCCTGTAATACCCAAGTTGACGATTTATGAGGCATTATTATGACTAAGAATTATTTTAAATAAGGAAGTCTGCATAATCAGATAATTGTTAAATAAAAGTATACAAAATCACTTTCGCTGCGAAACGTCATTTTAAAAGGATGCGATTAAAACGCATCATATTTACGATCAATAGTTACTTCATTTGCACAAACATATATAGAACACGAAAGTTATTATTTTCAACAATGATAAAATGTAATGTCATATAATTTTTAAATATAAAATAGTAAAAATAGTAAATCATAATATTCATAATACAAGTCAGTGAGTCAGAGACTGCAAACCTGCGATGCCGCGGTGATTGTGTATCCGATCCGGATTACGATCCTGGATTTATTGGATTTAATAGGTTGTTCCTTGGCCCGAGGCGCAAATCTTTTTTTGAAATTCTAGATACGAATCGTGATCCGGATCATTCCCAAATATTGAATGGCTTATTCCTTGGCCAGAGACACACCACTGGTAAAGGCTTCATGCAAACCGTTTATTACTTTTTAAGTAAACCTGGTAACAGACGGACATGCAAACAAAAAAACAAACGATGCAACCAACAAGACCAAAAACATAACCTCCTTTGGTGGAGATAAGGCATAAAAAATACCAAAATGGTAATAATCGGAATGCAATGAATCGAATATTGGGAGGCCACCATGTAATACAAATATGACCACTCCTTTTCGATACTGACTCAGCCCTGTCACATCTTGGTTGTCGCCCCTTTCCTTTCAGATACTGGCTCAGCCCTCCCAGATCTTGTTGACTGCGCGTGGGAAATGAGGTGACATTGTCATTATGCTTTCCCCGGCCAGTTATCACCACGACAACCACAATACAGAGAGATTATCTCTTCAATCCAAACAAGCTTCCACGCTGGTCAGAAATGTAAATGTTGACCAGGGTCCGGCTCAACTGGCGGGATAAGTGGCGATGAAATGTCCGGCACACCGGCGGTCATTATGCGTGGTAACCCAATCAGCAGACACGAGACATTCATCCATCTTCCCACGCAAGGCCCGCTGCTCATGACGTCGCAGACGGAGGTCTGCGACGTGGGGAGCAGCGGGCCTTGCGTTCACCCAATGCTGGTAAAACATTATTTATTTCCAGAGGATTACATATAGTACCTATGAATGGCTAATAGAGTGATTTATTCGTGCAAAACAAAAATATATACGTATACATTACAACAATAAACAAACGAAATACCCATAAAAAAGAAAACGCCAGAATAGTTTAAATTAGGGTATACTCAATATATGTACGAATGCGAAGGCGAACATGACAAAATGGATTCTTATGTTATTTGGTGGTTGTCGTATTCGTATATTTTAAGCGAACACCCACACCAAAATAACATAAGAGGGTTTTTTTATATTAGCCGTGTGTGTAGTCGTACTCATATCCGTGCATGTGTGAATGTAGCTTTAACTCTTAAAGCGCTGAATTTTTTTATGAAAATCTTGCAGACCAAAGCGTTTTTTTAATTTGAAATCATCATAACTGTCGTAGTTAGCTCTTTCCGATTCATTTGAATACCTATGTTATGGGTCTACGGCCATTAGAAATATGTTTACTCTTACAGTGCGGAGAAGTCTATCCCCGCACTGTAAGAGTCAATGATACGCCATCCTTGTGTACAGTAGAGCTCAAAGACTTGCAAAAGGTAGTTATGCAAATCTAGATGATGAGTTGTGATTTAACTTTGAATGAGAAGGATAATGGTTTCATGTGGAAAGTCGGAGCAAGGAGCTAAATTGTAAAAATGATTCGAGAGAATGTGAAACAATGTTGGTTTAATGTTGGTCCAGCGTCTCAGCCAGTGGACAACCTTAACAACATTATTTTGGTCATTGGATCACTTGGCACTCCCTATATATTTAATATTGTGGACAGCCTTCCTGATCGACGTAGCGTACTCGGTGGCAGGGCATATCACACACAAGGGAATATTCCAGCAAATACGGGTATCCAGCCGACCCTGGGTCAATATTGGTCCACCGTCTACGACAATGTCCCAACACTGAACCAGCAGAGATCAGATCACTAGAGAGGATAGTACAGCTACTGGTCGTTCTCAATGATAAATGTGAATGTCGTCACAAAGGTCCTAGAGGTCATCCGGCTAGTACGATCACGTGACATTCAACCCTCGAAGGAATGAATAATTTTTACTGACCAGGACAAATAAAACAAATACAAACATGATTTGGCTTCAAGATGAGAAGATTTATTTGTTTATTTCTGAAAAATCTACGAGAGGGTATTTAACAAATGTAAGCTAGACGTAATTAATTAGAATAATGTGTCTTTTTTTATTATAATTAGATCTCAATGGTTCACCTAAAATACAAAGGAGATATATCGTACTGCGACTAGCTTTTAACGTTAATGTCGTTGTTAATTCATGTCCAGTAACTGTTATGTTGTTAAAGAAATTAATCTTCGCAAGGACTCGTGTAAACTATACAGCGTAGGAATAGATTATGCATAACCATGATAACGCAGAAACTATAACGTCAAACATCTTATCAGCTCCAACCCTTTAGGCGCATTTGAATTTTTATTTTCATAGTAAACATATTGATTGAAATGAATCTTGTTGCAGGTGTGGATCTTTATTTAAGCACCAGTTGTAAATTATAACATGTCTACATTTAAACGCTATGATCTTATTCATTCATTTCTTCGTGACATTTTTTTATTTATCTGAAGTTGACATTGATTACCAGCTTCAAATAGATGACAAATGTCACATAGTGATCAAGCACATAATGAGCTAAACATTAAATCAATGTTATGCCTAAGATGGATGTGTCATGTGTCGTAACCAGGGCCCATATTATCGTACAAGTTACGATATATCGTAGGCTTCTGATTGGTGGAGATGGCCATCTCGACCAATCAGAAGGCTACGATATATAGTAACTTGAACGAGAATACGGCACCTGCTGACAGCTGCTTTATCACAATTTAAGGACGTGATGACCTTGCCACCTCTAGGCTGACCTTCACCGCCGCCATATTGATTTATCAGATGAAGGACGTACTCCAATTGGATTTTTATTGACCATGATGTTGTCATCAATCAGGGGCGGCAAACAAGCGGTGCACCACCACGCTGGCTGGACATGGTCAAATACACCACACCTTTGTGACCTGCATGTAGTTAACAGCCGGGTGTGACGCCGGCCATTGTGCTGAGCCATGTCCTCTGAATTACTGGACATAACCCTATATGGATCCTGTATATCCAGTGGGAAAGGAGCGTGAGCAAAACAAAATCAAGTGGTTGTAATTTGTGACTTTGACTTTGTCCTGCTGAATTGTCATATCCGATACTAAATTTGATTCGTTTAATATGTTTAAAGCTGGAATAATAATTCACACAATTATTATGTACAAAATTTACAAATTATCAAAAATATGTATTTGTTTAATATTATTGAACATATACACCTAAAACAGTAAATTTCACTTACCTAAACATAGTCAGCCTATCAAGAAACACTATCATCTCATACTGTTGATTTAAACGCGCTTCTTTTTTTTCTTTTTTTTTTTTATAATTATAATATGTCACACACCATATCATCTCTTACTGTTGACTTCAAAGCATTATCTGTCTTACTTACTTGTAAGCCGCATTGTAATAAATTGGTTACAGAGAATTGGTTGGGGGAAAATCCATGCATTTCAAAGAAGGGGATGTATATGGTGAAGAAATATCCTTCTCAGAGAAGACAGCGATTTGCCAACCGACCTCCAGCGGGTCATAGTTGGCGGCAATATAAAGTGTACAATCCGCTAGTATGATAACTGAGCTAGCAAAACGCTAATCAGTTTGAAGGCTGCACTAAGCTCCGATGAGTTACATGTATTTAAAGCTGGTATCGCTGTCGTAAAATAAAGGAATAGCCACATCCTTGACAAAGGGTAAAGCCGAATCAAACATCACCTTCATATATATTAGATTGGTAAATATAACAGAAGCATAAAAGTCAGCTACTGGGAATAACCTAACACCAAAAACGTCACTTTACTTCATTTGAAGCTAAAAATTACAATTCGACCCTAAAATAAAATCTTTAGCTGAATGCTGTTAAAAAAACAGAGCACATTGTAGTTGAAGCTAAAATTACAACTAAGTTAATGGAGTGTAGCCGTGTCGTCCTCTCCGATGTCGTAGATTGATGTATTTACTTTACCAGTAAAATCCAACATGGCGGTGACTGAGAGCGATCCCGACCCCAAGGTCCGAAACATTTCCATAACTTTTTAATGACTGTGCGACCTCTGAGCTGAGCATGGGGGCATGGAACTGAAATGTTACTGATTCTAAAAAAACGATTTGCGACCTGATTATGCACCGATATTTTCTGATATGACAGTCTAAAGAAATGTCCCACGATTTTGTACAAGGTCAATCTGTGGCTGAAACCTGGCTAAATGGGGTGCACATACAGGCTAAACTGGTCCAGGTGAGCCCTCTGAGGATAGTGAGATGAATCAGATTGACACCGCCCTCCCCACAATACTGAATCTTCACGGCAATTCACGGCTTGTAGTAGATGAAGATTACAATGGTAAATGCTTGAAAGGGCTTTAACTGAAGGTCACCACAAATAAATACGGGAAATATATATGTTTGACCCAATATTAAATACTGCACTTTTCCACTATGACCTTCAAATATTTATGACGTGTTTCTTCTTGTCTGTAAGAAGCTAGAAAATGTCTCCTGGTGAAAATGAGATCGTTAATAAATTAAAAACATGCGGGACATGAAGGTCAATATGCCCTTCATCCCCTGCCCAGCTGTACGCTGATCAATGCCTACAACCATCGAGTTAGAAGCCTCTGGACCCTGTCTGGTATTTTAATGTTGTTTTTAACCTCGCTCGCACACAATAGGCTATAGATATAGTTGGTTGCGTCACACGAAATGCGGCCCAAGTATGTTATTCTCCAACTCCTAATTTAAACCCTCAAACCCTCACGATGCAGCTAAGCATCATTTTGCATCTCATAATAAAAACTTAATTTCCTAAAACCTAGAACGAAAATATTCATGGAACCGTTTTAATAATAACAGTGTTTTTTTTTCATTTTCCACCAACTCTTCAAGTAATCCTCAACCACTACAAGTTGAGAATTGCGACAGCAATTCGCGCCTTGTAGTGGATGAACATCACAATGACAAATCCAGGGTTGAATGGGTTAAACAGACAACAACTGAATGACGGCACTAATTGAAAAAACAAAAATGGACAATTCAGAAGCCCAAGGGTTAATCAGTTTGCTGTGCTGGGGCGCACTATATCGGGTACATTCTAGTTACGTGAACGACACCCCACTGTGTAAGATTTGTGTGAATCAAATTGTCATTGCTGTTTGGAGACTGGGAGAAGAAATGTAGTGTCCCGTCGTGATATCATAAATAAAGTCATGGCGGCGACCGCTAAGCCTGTGAGGCGCAAATAACCAACACCACGTGACTGGTTTATCACCAATGAGACCCACGCTTGAGACACGTGACTAACACAATCAGTAATTATGTATATATACTAGTTTGTTCATATTCTAAAGCTCGAATGGGCCGATGAATGGTATTCTAATTCTATGGCAAACAAGAATTAGTTTTTGTCAGGATTGGTACAAAATATACAAAATGACCCTTTTCTGGTAAATCTTATGGCCCAAATGTATCTGCTGCATTATCAAATTAAAAGCGGCATATTCTAGTCACGCGAAGGATCGTCCACACAGGGCATTTCGTATTTATTTTCATGAGGATGGAGCTCATACTCAGGTCGATTTGTTGAACTGGTTTCAAATTATATATCAATTATTTGCCGCAGTTGAGATATGTTTGATTGTGTGCAATGTTCAGCTATTTCGCTATCGATGTCTGTATTTTTCATTTATATATTTGTGACCAGTCACGCAGAAATATATCTCCAGGTGGCATTATTACAATGATTGTATACAAAATATCTGAAAAGGTTTTAACTCTTCCGAAAAAAATTAACAATGCTTTTTCTAAAATGCCTATAGTTTATGAAACAAAAAGGACACGGCCGTTATCAAATGTACTACGAAAATCACTTTAGACCTCACATTCCTTTTACTGTTGCGTGTCACATTTTTGTAATATTTCGTTTTTTTCTGTATTGTAGACACGTAAGCCCGTGTGAAATCATTTACACTAAAGGTGAAGAGAATGTCATTGGCATTGCTTTTATTGGTTGCTTAGCAATGCGTGACATTGATTTGCAATAACTGGGTCCATGGCGGTGTAGATTATACAGGGTGTAATCGAGGTCAGTCACAGATGGTATCTGGGGGAATAAAAACTTAGATATAATAATAGATATAATAGTGTAATTGATATCATAGTGTA
>OZ024904.1:17693824-17801324 GCA_964017125.1 Flabesymbios commensalis | reverse complement strand
CATTCATGGTGCTGCATCAACATTGAACGTCAAAGTCATTGACGCTGATTCTATATGTCGTTTTCCCTTAGTTTGTCCGATGTTGGAGGTTGGTCCAAAATGATAGTTTAACCCTTTAACCGACAGATTATTTAATTGGAATTTTTACCCACTTGAAGTTGTGTCTCGCTGACGCGATCCACAGCTCCAAGTGAGTGAAAATTATTCAGATTTGACAAAATGGATGTGACTATTTTCAAATCTTGCAGATTAATGTCACATTCTATCTTCAATTATGTTGGAAAGCTGATAGGGAACGTGCTAATAAAATGTAGAAAACGAATATAATCGGCACCGGCGGTCAAAGGGTTAATAGCTTTTCGTTGATTACTCAGTCAATAATAAAGTGATTTTCGCAAAATTTTTAAACCATTCTGATCTTGTCATCTGGCAACAAACCTGGGAGTATTTCAAATTTCAAAAGGTTGAAAAATTTGACATGTAACATATTTCTGAGAATACACCGGAATAGTTATGGGTTTATAGAGGGGCGTCATAATGGTCTAAATTTAGAACTGTACGAAATGTGCAAGATAAATGCCAATTGATTGAAAATAGTGTTTTCAAAATGTCACGAAAGTCAGTTGAGAATTGTCTGAGTAATCAACTAAAAGCTAACTTTTGTCTTGGACAATCCTCCACCGTTGGACAGACAGACAATAGTGGGAAATATATTTAATTGACGTTGATCCAACATGTCAAACGTTCACACAACGCCGTGTGTCGATGGGAAATATAACTAACTTATTGACGTACAATACAACTTTGTGGTCCCACTGGCAGCCAGGGTTGCCCAAATAAAGAGAAAAACAATTCTGATATAAATTGTTAACTTTGATGACGCGCGAAATGAGAATTCGCCACATTTTGATAGCATGCTTTGAAATCACCACTCTTTTATCACCTGATCACTCATTTTTTTTTTTAATGATTCAATTAAACATAACCTTTATAAATCAACGTATACATAATACTACCGATATTAAATATAATTCCCAGCAAACACAACACATTTAATCATTTGTATAACATTAAATTGGACGTTGGTCCAAAATTGTATAAATGTTATACAAATGTTTTGTGTTAGCTGGGTTGTCACGGAAGGGTAAAATGACGGTTTGCAAAATTGTAAAATTATGTTGATAAAAAATTCGCAAAAATAACAAAAAAAATATAAAATCCGGCCTTAGATTTATACACAACAACAATCCGTAGATAACAAGCAGAGAAATCGGTAGAATGGGCGAGACTGTAGTGATAAATATATTTTCTGTTTACAAATTATACAATTACATCACCCTATTTCACAGTAGATTAGGCACATCACGACGCGGGTGGATGTAGAATGAGGAATAATCTCACAGATGGCTAGCCATATCTCAGCCTCATTTGTCTCTCATTCTGACTGACTTGACACATTTGTTTGTCTGGACACTTATTCTAACCTTCTTCACTCGCCATGCAAATTTATGAATAATAGAGAGCCATCGCGAGTAATCGGTTCGTCCTAACGCTGTTTTAGTGATTTCCCAACGCATGAGGCGTTGGGAAATCACTAAAACAGCGTAGGGCGAAAGTGTTGCTCCTTGTTTTGCCGGCGACAGAAGCCACCGCGCTTCGTCTATCAGGGTTAATGGGCCATATTTAATATAGACATATTTAAAACGATTTATGGCGTGTGCGGCGAGCTGTGTTCCGTCAATTAATGTGGTGTTTCCGGCAAATGATTCTATTTTGTATGAATATTCTGCGTCAAAACTGACGAAACTACCCAAACTTAATATGTGTGTTTACAATTTGACGTTACATTCTAGAATAATATTGAGAAAAATAAGGGACCGAAGTGGTGAGGGAGTGCCTTACTCTTTTTGTACATGTATGAAGGTAGCTTATATGAATTATTTATTGTATTCCAATATAATTCCCAATATAAGTACGGTTTGGGGCTTGATTCAATTATTTGAACATTATGTTATGAGTCATAGATATCATCACTTATAGGCTACATCTATATTTTTTATAAAGCTACGTTCTCTTTGATATTTAAAAATTGAAATTGCGGCAACAAGTGAACAGTCAACAATTAAAAAACGGGAGTAAAAAATCTAAGATTTATACTAAGCTCAACGCCATGGTAAACATACTCTTTTTGAGAACTTTAAAAGGAGTTTTTTATCTACGCGTGTACATATTAAATACATTTCTCACATAACATAACAGTTGATATTCCACGTATTTTTATAGTCATCGATGATGACATGAGATAGGACAATTACATCTTCTGCGCTATTTAGCGATTAATCCGCAGACAATAGTCGCTCGTCCATGTGGATTATACCGCTTAGCAGCAGTCAGCCAAGCAGGTGGGACAAATTGAGTATCGATCAATGCGCCTGTTACGAGCTTTCCAAGAAAAAGTGTTCTTTGTTGGTGCAGCGCTCACCTTTGCTTATCAGGCTTACGGAGGCTGGAGGTTTGCAAGCGCAAGTGTTGATCGAGTAAAGGAAAACATTGCCCGACATCACAGCCATATACTACAACCCACCGAAGCATTGTGCTTATGTTGGTTTAATGACGAGCCAGCGTCGTAAACGGTGGGCCAACAATAATCCAACATGCTTAACCCTTTTAAGCCTGAATTTACCATTGCCATCTTCATTCACTACAAGCCGCGAATTGCTGTCGCAATTCTCGACTTGTAGTGGATGAAGACGACTTAAAGTAGGTCAAAAAATGGGATCTATTAATAAGAATAGATTAACCGCTCTAAAAATCACATTTTTTATTAATATTTGAAAAAGTATGTGAATGGTATGAATATGAAACGGTCGGATACTGTTATTTTTGTATAAATGCGCTCAATTTCTATTTTGTGCCCCGATAAAATAGACCCACTTCTATGTTTAGGTGTTAACTTATAATTCGAACTTGAGTATTTAGCAGCACGCACAAATTCGAGGCCAAGGATACTATGATTTCAGAAAGTAACTAACGATCCAAGGTGCAAGAAAATTATTTAAGGTACAGTATAGATTCATATTACTCAAGCAATATGCAAACAAAAAAACGATTCTTTGCTCAAGCAGAGACGGCACATGATCGAGCTGTCGAATCCCCCTCTAGCTGGATTGTGTCCGCTCCATTTATCTACATAACCACCTCTCTCCCCCTGACCTACATGTATCACCGGACGGGAACATCCCAGCAAACACTAGACGTTGATCCGATGTTGGCCCACCGTCCACGACGTCGGCCCAACATTAAAACAACATCGGGTCAACGTCTCGTGTTTGCTGGGATGGAGGCGTGTTATTGACTTCTTAAAAATCCATGTGTAAAAACAGATATTATGCATGGATTGTGAAAATGTATAAAGATGCTCAATACTCTCAATATTGATCCACAATTAAATCAACCCTTACTCAAACCTTACCAAAATCCGTTCTGGATTTTCTGATTTTGTGTGGGTCCTACCCTCTAGAATTCACAACCTGTGGTCACAAAAATATTGCCTATTATGCTAGTCTCACATCATTACGACCCATTTATTTGTTTGACCTCGCTTTTTTCTTGTCTCCCTGTTGACCTTGACTTCAAAAGTAATAGTCATTTTACATACCTGTTATGCTTTACGACAGTATGTGTACATGGTTATTGTAAAATTCCTACATAATAATAATCTTCGTTTTTCAGAATCAACTTCAAGCAATAAATCCCATCTGGGTAATCAAGTTCTGGCCACAATCATTGTTTAGCGCTTCTTATGTAAGTCCGATGACAAAAATACCGACATTATTTAATATTTATTATTCTTATATACAGGATAATCACACAATAGAATAGTATTTCACATACATGTATGTGAAAACATAAAAAAATGTAAATCTGATTTCATTATACAGGGAAAAAACTTAAGGAGACATTATAGTTTATGTTGCGTACATCCTTCCTTCATTATCCTTATCCTTCATTATGAGGATGAGGACATTCAATAACGTTCTTCACACTAAGTTATGGACGTTTAATTTGCACATTTCCTGACATCTTGGCAGCGAAGACAAGACAAGGTCAAAATTGCGCGTGTTATGCCATGTGTATGCCCATAAACAATGGTATAAGAGGTTCAAGCAGACAAGACACGTCAGCGCGAGGCTGTTTCAACGTTGGTCCATCGTCTACATTGCTGGTCCAGCATTAAACCACCAAAGAGCGCATAGCTTGTACAAAATTACACGCGTTATGTCCTTTGTATGACCATAAACATTGGTATAAGAGAGGCCTTTGTCCCGAGACAATGTTCCCTGCAAACAAGAGGTATTGCACTAATGTTGGCTTAATTGTGGTACACCGTCTACAACGGTGGACCAACATTAAACCAACATTGTGTTTGCAGGTAAGGCGCTGATGTCTGGTGCTTGTTTAGTAGGTCAAAGGTCAGGCTGCTATCTCTTCATCATTACTGTAGCACCACCCACCCCTCCACAAGGTCAAAGCCAATATTTCAAATCAGGCATTAACATGATAATCAATGTTTGTTAATTTACCCATAAAATAATCATCCTGCTTGTGTTATCAAAGGTTAACAACTATGTGCTGGTGTATGAAATTATATGTCATATAAATAGATGCTTTTCGTTTAAAATCTGTAAATTAATCTGACTACTCTTTGAGTTTGGTCGTCCCAATGCAGTATTAAGCTGCTACGAATTTCAAACTCGCGTAGACAATTATTAAGCTCGTAGGCGAGTTCGGGGCCTTTTTTACGAATGCACTGGGAAACCCACTCATCGTAGAGTGGCTGCATGAATGTCTCGGGGAAAAATATTTTTTACACACGCTGTTCGGGGATTCTTTTGCCTCAAGAAAACCCATTGACATTCCCACAGTAGCATTACCTGTAGGTTTGTGTGCGTACTGTTATGTTCACAGGAATGCCGTACAAACGGATATAATTGTTATAATTGTTTCTAATTATCTGGAATAGTCATCTTCCAATAATTTGATTAGCTAAGCATCTACCACCAAATACTAAACAAGAGAAAAATTAATCAGAAAATTATCTAAGATGATGTTACCGAAGTATAATTGCCTCTACGCAGAATTCTGTGAAACTCAATGACCTCGACCTCCTGTGTTTTCACCGAGCTGGCTAATACAATGAAGTATGGGGGAGGGTTCTTATATAACCTTGTTTGAACCGAGTGACGTCACTGCGTTTCACAGAATAGACATTCGTCATACTGAGGTGCAGAGCCTGTGATGATCTGATGCACCTTAGAAATAACTATGCTTGGAAAAGCAGAACCCCTCGGCGAGATAGCCATCATCCTGCTCATACATGATTCAAATAAACCACAGGCTATCGTATATTTACTAGTCTTTGTCCAGCAACGCGTGACGTTGATACAATACTGGGTTGATGTTGGGCCAGCGTCGTAGACGGTGGCCCAACATGAACCCAGCATTGAGTCAACGTTCCGTGGTTGCATGACTCAGAGTTTGTAAGTGTGAGGGACAGTATATGTAATAATAGAGGGGTTACTGTGTTCATAGCCAGTCCGGAGGGCGTGGCTATATATTTTATTTGAATATACTACGGACATTATACGTCTATATTAAGCTCTTTGTTAGGAACAACTAAGCAGAGAAAATTATGTATGCTCTAACAAAGCATCCAAATACACTAATCTTCAAGATAATACAAAAACGTGGACATAGGAAAGTCACAATTTCCTTCGATATGACAGACAAAGCGCACCTCAGAACAGTTTTTCGCTAACTAATCTGGGGAAACTGATGATCTTAGGTATTTTGGCAATTGAAGGGGTCAGAACAAAACCAAGACTAAATCAGTTTATCAAAAAATTGACTATGGGGTACCATAGGACAAAAGAAAACAGTGTGCCATGTGTCTACCACAACATATCATGAAAATAATCAATTTTGATGACAAAGCGGCCATTTTTTTCTGGACAAAATTAATGCTAAGTTAACCATTTTTGTTCTATGGTACTGCAAAATCAAACATCTGAAAAAAATTAAAAATGACTTAGCCTTGTTTTTGTTCTGACCCCTTCAATTTTAAATTTCGTTTTGTTCTTTAAATTAGTATTATAATAATAAAAAAGGTCGGTTATGAGCGTGAATTAAAGTTTTAAAATGATTTGATTTTCATAGATAATAAAATCTAAATCCTAGACACGAAGCTGCAGCGAAAACTGTTCGTTACACTTTAAGCCGTTGTTCTTTAAGCCATTGAACAAATGATAGTTTTGGTCGAATGCCGTTACTGAGAAGTATGAAATTGTACAGAACGCAATACAAATAAGTTAGGATCTTGGGGTGATAATTTAGCAATTTTAGTCTCAGAGACGTACAGATATCTGAACACGTATCTTCTTCTATCCGTAACTAATACAGATTCATTAAAACTTATCTTTAAAAAAAAAACCGTAAATCAAACCCACAGGATGCAGCGCCCGCGCGTTTGATACAGGTTTTCGTTGCGAAATAATAGTTGGAATGTATAATCATTTTAATTGGCAATCCCACGACGGCTGTTCCCTCAAGTGCTATGTATTTGGCAGTTACACCTACACAACTCATTGCACTCAACTGGGAAGAGAGTTGTATGGCAGACTCAGGTTTCTGTCTAAATAACACACAGCAAACACAGCACCCTGAACCATTTCGTTCAATGCTGAGCCAGCGTCGTAGACGGTGGCCCAGCATTGAACAACGAATGGCCCAACGTAATTACCATTTTGCAGAACGTAAATATTATTTTTCAATGTTATCTAAAGACCAGGCCGTCGTTTCGGGTACGTATTATGAGAACCACGTAGATATGCCGCATTATCCATTTAGAGATCACTAGAGACGTTGTCATAGTTACAGTTGAGAGAACACGCGACCTTGACCAATCATTCAACAGCAGAGTTTACAGCTCGGCCACTCCCCAGTCACTCCCCAGTCACTCCCATGCCACTCCTTTATCCTGTCCGTCTCATCTCACCACTACACGTGTGAGCGCCATCGTACTCATTATACAGGACGGAATCAGTGAAGCGAAATATAATTATATATATTTCTTATGTATTATGTATTCCAGAGACATCAAAAGTCTATGCAGATCAGTGCGTGATTGCAGAAAGTAATATTTTTCACGAATATACACATTATCGGCATTACGTTTGGAATTGCGTTGGCAGTTCAAAATTAAAGAAAATGCAAGATAATGACCTTCAACAGGGGAAATATTACTAGGAAAAATAATCAAAAATGTAAAATGTAGTTATACACCAGTCAGTGAGTGAATATTGCTTTACGTCGCTTTTTGCACAATCATGGCAATATTGCGACAGAAGGACGACCGGCGTCGGGACTATGCCCCACGTTCATCGAATGACTAATTCAAGGTTTTTTTTTACAGTGCACATTACCATAGACATCACTGCACAGTGCACACTCCATATCTTTGAACAGTTTGGAGCACTGCAATTGTATCCTATCAAATGCAGAAAAGTTGAATATATGCTAATTCTTGCTGTTCGTTCACTCTAATCAATAATCGTGTACTGTACTTCAATGAAGTATAATGTAACAGTGGAATCACAGATAAGACATAGAAATGTTACACTGGAAATGTCACAGAGGTATCGTAGTCGTAATCAACATATTAAACATTTCAGTGCGGGCCCGTCTTTAGACGTCAAAATAAAATATTTATAATGATCGTAGTCCCATAATATAGGTAAAGAGCTAACTAACATATTTATAACGATTTCAAATTGAAAACAAACACCTTGATCTCCATAGTTTATACACAAATATTTCAGCGTAGCAATTGTTAAGATATGTCATTACTATTGGTAATCAGAACCGGAGATACTCCAAGTCATCTACAAATTTATTGAACATAATATTGGTCTAATGTCTGCTACGCTGGCTCAGGATTAAACCAATAACTTTTGTTTAATCAGCTTCTTATGTTGGTTGCTCACAGCTAATTATTCTTGATAACTGCCAGCGCATGTGTATTACTAAATTATATTAGCTGCATAACTATAAAATCACTCGGTGATAGCTTGCTGAAAATAGTGAATAAAGTGATAATAATACAAAAGTGAATTTCCTGTTACAAGTTGTGCACTTTATTGCCATGATTGTTATTGCATATCTCTAAAGTGTCGCATTCTATGAAACGCACGCGCTGCGAGTTTTAGACGGGGATCACCCTTAACGGGCATTAGATAAGCACACATTTGTTACTTGACCAGAGACACGTGTGTTTGTGTTCAGACAAGTGCTCCCCTCACTTCTCACCAAACAGCAAACACGAGCCAATGCTGTGTTATTGTTGGCCAAACGTCCACGACGCTGGGCCAACATTAAAACAACATTGGCCAAACGCCTCACATTTGCCTGGATGTCTGCATGATGGATCACAGTAAAACTTGTATTTGATTGGATCACCGCAGCAAATGACTAACCCTGTCATGATTGGTCAGTTGGTACTTGACTAAAGCGGAAGTAGTGAAACGTAGACAGATTACATGACAGTTGGTTTCACTTTTTCATCGATTAAATAAAAAAGAGAATGTATCACAGATACGTGCGAGAATAAATGTGATAGAACATACATTATTTTACAGGGTTTGTCACTATGTACGGTTTACGAAAGTGTAATAACTTGCATGTGCAGTATTTTCAAACAAATATAATTATAGATGTACATTTACTTCTTAAGAAGATTTACATGTTGCACTAGCAAAAACACGCGAGCCATAAATTGACAAATTAGAGTTAAAAGGGTGCACCTACTATGTTGTATTGTAGCAGATACATCCTCTCAACAATAAGAGGAGAAAATAGTGAATACAAAATAGACTTCTAAAGATCGTCGAGGATTTGAGTACTGTTAAATAGATCGTGACTGTTGCGCTCATGCCACTTATCATGGAAAGTGTTTTCGCAATTTCATAGCTGAGAGTGCAATGTCAGAGGATTTCGCAAACTATGATAACTTAATCTGAATCAGAGAGCCTTGTTCCATCTAAATAGGTAAATACTGTATACTTTTTTTTGTTTTATTGTACTGTCCTTAAGAGATATGTTTTCTGTAAGGCAGGTATATAATGTGGATTTCTTTTTCATTTCACTGCACAGTGAAGAATCTTGAAGAACCTTTTTTTCTACACGACATATTCATATGTTAAGTTATTTCCCAGTGTACTATACCATAAACAGCCTACAAGAGCCATGTCTTCACTGAGATGAGACTATGTATGCCCTTCTCGTGTTACAGAGCAGCAAAAATCAAATAAAAATAAAAGGATCGATGTAGATGAGAACCAGATATCCCTGTAAACAGGGAGACATTTGATTGCGCCCAGTCTCAGGACTATCTGGGCCTGGCAGACTAATCATCAGATTGGTATTCAAGTCAGCTGGAAACACAAAATTGTGTTGATCCGACTAAATTGCGCCGTGTGATGCAACAGCAAGTCACTAATTCGCTATTATGGTCACATCCAAAAATGAAGGATCTAAACGGTTTTTGTGAAGCAAGTTTCGTAATGTCGAGCTACATGTCATGTCGGAAGTTGCAGTGATGTGGTCTAGTGTTTATGTTCCATTTAGTAATATGTCGTAGTTCCAGCTAAATAATAGTTTTGCTGTGAATTGTGTTTTAAATAGAGTGTGTTGTCATTTTTAAAGTGCATGAATGGAAATACATATATCGTTCAAAAAGGACCCAATTGAATATTTTAAAAATAATAAAGGGCATAATACTACTTAAACGATTGAACAAACTATCGGCTTCTAAACGGCTATTTTTAAGATTCAGACAGAACTATTAATGAAGATAACTCTTCTCCCTCAGAAAACCAGGACACAAAGAAGATACGTAGCGCCTCATTTGTTATTTTGCTTTGGATTCGCTGCTGTCTTCCCCTAATGATCAATCTGCCCAGAGCGGCTAAAAATCTCTGCCCTAGAGACGATGGTGACAGTAAGACATGCTTATTGCATCCTGATCTATCCCCGCAAATGCAACAAAATCAACCCAATATTGGGTCAATGTTGGTCCAGCGTCTGCGACGCTGGCCCAACATTGACCCAACAATGCGTAGTTTTGGGTTGGCGGATCTATAATCACTATGGATTGCGGATTGTTAGGCGCGGCACACACGACGTTCACACCCCTCATCACTGTCATTTATAATCACAGTGAAATGAATAGAGCACAGATCCCAGATTCTCCCTTACATCTACGTCATTTTGACGGTGAAGACCCCGGTGTTGTGCTTTACATATGTTTAGCTTTATCTCCTCTCAGACCGGAATTAGGGTTCCCTCTCGATGTATTTTATTCAAACCTACATTTCAGATAAACAAAATATTTCTTCCCAGGGGAGCCTATGTGAACGGAAAATAGCAGACAGATATCGCTTAGCCCGTGACACTGAGCTCTATTTATTAAAATAATACGAAATATCAACAGCAATAAAATATGTTCGACAACAGAACTCGTCCTCATCGGTGTATCAAACGCTCAATCAATGCCTCCCACATAGGCACATGACGCCGCATATCGATTCATGTCAGTGTCAAATCAGATGACTTAACTACTTAATTTATTAATTACTTCATTCATTCATTCTGTCATCCATTCATACATTATTCATTCATTCGTTAATCCGTCATTAATTTAATAATTAAATAATTAATACATTCATTCATTGATTCGTCTAATATATTTTTAAAATAATTTCAAAAACTGTTTAGAAAGTCTAAAGATCATTATAGGCGGATGATCCGTATGTACATGTACACCCCTTTCTCTTCACTTTCCACAGCGACTTTGTTTCAATAATGTTCACTCTCATGATGATGTGTGTGGATCGTGTCAGCGAGAACAGGAACGTAGATAAAATACAGTTAAATAAATTGACGTTTAGGGTTAATGTGTTGGACAATTGAACGCAAGACATTTACATTATATTACCTGGCTTTGAATATAGATACCATTTTTTGACATCGTGACAGTAAGGGAACGATACCTACAGTGCTGCCAGTCAAACTTAAGGTTATACAATAAGTAAAAATAATAGCTACTATGATAGCATTATGTTACCCATGCGCTAATCCACAATATTAAGTTTAATCAATTGATTGATTGATTGACTTTCTAGTGTTTGTCAATTAGGCCATTAAAACCCAACTTTTTAAAACAGAGCCTCTGAGTCGAAAATATAACACATTTCTACGATTTGGCAATTATTACTATTTTTATTTTATTTTTTTTAAAAGTGGTTTCTGGGACTGGCAAAATGTGTTTCGTCAATAATGATATCCTCAGCCACATCTGCCTTCTTGAAAGCTCCAGTCAACCCTTCAAATATCGGTCGGGCCTATATGTCACCTACCAAATCACATCTGAATGACACCGTCTTCTTCCTCGCTTTCCTCGCTGCTTTACAGTAGCTGGCTCACCCCTGACAGCGTATTCAAGCAGGGAGAGGATATCATTCACCGTATATCATAAACATATCAATCAAAGACACCATAAATGCCCACTGGCATTTTTTTGCCAGTACCCACATTTTCAATTGTAATGTCTTCCTTGTATATGTTATTTAACCGACATATAATTATTAGAAGAGGATGAGAAATGTGCTTAACATATCACCATGCTCGGGGATTTAACACCAAACAGTCTACATAATATGTATTTCGTTGCATCATTTTACGGAATTGTTTATTATTACAGACTATAATACCATGTATTATTCCACTGGCAAATGTCTTTGCCATCTCTGCCTTTGCCATGTAAATTATTAGTCTGCACAGGTATGAATATTTTTTCAGCATTACAATTACATGGTGAAAATTGACACACCTGACAGTTTCGTTATAAACATTGACTTACAGACTGAGAGACCTTTAATAAACTACTTATTGGTCTCTTTTCCACGACGATGAAGTGGCATTCTGGAAAAAAATAATTCCGACAAGCTGAAGCGTTGTTAAACGTTGGTAGCAGCCTTCTATTGCAGAAAATGTGGCTAACAATCACGGCAAAGGAGTTTACAACGGGTTAAAGTCGTCTAGCCTTTTAAAATAAAAATGATTATTGCCACGTCACATAAAAACATCACTGGCAAAAAAACTTGCCAGTGGGCTTTAATGGGTTAATCAGATATTATTTCACATTTTCACTCACAGTGTGAATTGCAATTTCGACCTCAATGTGCATAAAAATGCATAGATTTTAGAAGTGCAATTGGCCCTTATCTCAAATAAAATATTGGATAGTGTTTATGTTTTTAATAATGCAATTAAGTTTATTCAAATATGTCATAGTACATGCGAGAAGTGTGCTTGAAAGGTATGTAATGATGATTTTTACAGTACAGCATCTAAATCCAACGGGTTTGTTCAACCACAGCCATTTGCATAGTTATGTATATTGCGAGCGTTCTGGGCAGTCTTTGACTCCAAGTCCATATACTATAGAGTTATATTTTAATAAATAGTAGATGAACTACACTGCTGGCAAGTTTTATCAACACCATTGACTGATCAAAACGCTTGCGCAATTACTAACTATGCAAATGCTTGTATATCAACAGAAGCATATCGTATAAACAACGTCCCGATGAAATGCGAGTTCTATGAGCAACATGTTTTGCCACTTTACTAGGCATGTTTATAGATGTGATCCGAAAAAAATACTAGTTTATCCAGGACGAGTGACAAAGGGGGGATAAAGCCTTTTTCCGCCTATGATGGCATCCCTAAAACATTTAAATGATATTCCATTCAGGTATCATTTCACATTACCATGATTATTATTGAGTAAATTTTATCCAATAGGATGCACTTGTCAGTGTAAAGGGAACATGTAACGGTATATGCTAATCTTGTTACATGTATGCTATCGTCGTGCATATGCAAACAGCAATAACTGCTTACTTTTCAAGCGAGCAGTTACTGCTGTTTGCCTTTACGTGCAAACCAGCTGAGCAGGAAGTAACGTATTTGCTTGTTTGGTTAGCTTTACATGGAGATTTGTATTGCTGGATATTTGTATTAGGAGAACAAACAAGCGGCCAATTCTCCTCTGCTATCCTCTACTACGTCTACGTAACATTAGCTTATTCCGTTATTGATCACTTCTAATAAAAAAGCAGCGAGAAACGTTGAGTGTGGGTGGATGAAAACATAATTGTTAAAGCGTTGAAAACGCATATATTTTCATGCTGTCTCACACTTTGAGATAAAATAAAGTTTGAAGCAAATAGCTGTTGTAAACGTAACAATCGTTGGACTTACTTGACGAGGTCTACTACTAGTAAATAATAGACACGAGACATCAGTGGGAAATCTAAATATATCTACTTTTTAAGCATTCAGCTATTTGTTATAATTTTATTTTATTTTGTGGTGGGATTTGCGAACCTATATCCTACTTCAAAATGAAAAAAAAACCTTAATATTAAATTGTCAAGTACACTAATCAAGTGAAACTGCATGGATTAGCAGGCTACAGAATGCATAAATGAGACGTGGTGCTTAAAGTTCCATCAATAATACAACACGCAGTTAAGTCATATTACATTCGTGGTGATATTAACACATAAAGAATCAGATTTTTGTGTTCTAGAAGTGAGTGAATGTATGTCATATACTTCTCCTGCAGACCTGACTCATTTGCTTTTGAATTGATTGTTTTTATTTTGCATTTACTTGAAGCTGGATTTACTAACGCAATTTCCAGCTTCAAATGACAAACAATATTGCTACGCAAGTAAAATAGACACCTCCCAGATTAACGTATTTGATTAAATGAACATACACCACCAACTATTTTACCAATATAATATCAGTGACATTTTATTTGCTTTGAAACATGTTGAAGGCCTTATATATATGGGTCTAGAAACAGAAGATTTACCCTTGAAGCGCTGAATTATTTTGGTGTAAACCTTGGAGACCAAATGTTTTTTTGTTCAGTTTGAAACCAACCTAAATTTCTTACCTAGCTCTTTGCGCTTCATTTGAATAGCTATGTTTCGGGTCTACGGCCATTATGATTATTTAAATTATTTCAGTGCGGGGACCGTCTTTAGACGCCATAATCTGACGTCTACAGACGTCAAATTATGGCGTATAAAGACGGTCCCCGAGCTGAAAGACTTAACCTACCTTGTCTCCATGGGAGATGTCATATTAGGAGCCACTCTGGCACTGGCGCAGCACCCATCCATTATTCCCAAGTTGAATGTGATTGAGGGTCTAACAGCCCTGTCGTTCAAATGAACAAGCCTCTCCTGGCCTTCCATGGTGATAATTGCTAATCCGGGACAAGTGTCGTCAACTAGACTGCGTCTCGAAAGCCATAATATCAAGCCGAGAACGGGATGTGTCTCACTGGTCTGTAATAAACGTTTCTTAATGTGTTCATCAAGCAGCAAACACAGTGGCTTCCATTCTAGTGATATTTAATTTTTAATTTTAAATCAGCATGTACGACTGTAGTGTGCAGACAGCATGCATACTGTGCTTGGATCATTGATACAACATACGTCATGATGCCTTGAAGCCATGAGACAAGAAGCCACAAAAGCTAAGGATGCATACAGCCATAAAGACAGGCCATTGTGGCCTGCAGACGTCCGCTGCTATGACAAGAAGCTTGTCGAGCCCTCCCACCATTCAGCACTTGTTTCTGCAGGTCAACCAGCCAGCATTGCCGTAATAACGGTTTCTCAGAGAGTGGCCTCACTTTCGCCCGCTGGCTCTTAGACCACCTGGCCGTCAGCAACCAGGCAAAGACCACTGACTATGAGGGGTGTGGTCTGGGCGACAAACAAGACGGCTCGTGGTGGCCACATATTAGCGGTGAGTGTGGTCGTAGCACCTTCTGATTGACTGTTCTTGTCATGGTGCTGTAAGAGTATTACCCTGTCTACAGGGTATGCAGCAGATGACTGGCACTGCTCATACAAGGTTCTGTCTTCTCAGTCTGCTCATGGCTGACACTGCTCATACAAGGCTCTGTCTTACCAGTCTGATCATGACTGACACTGCTCTTACAAGGCGCTGTCTGGTCAGCTGCTTATGATTGACACTGCTCATACAAGGCTCTGTATTACCAGTTTACTTATGACTGACACTGCTCATACAATACTCTGTCTTGGCAGTCTGCTCATGGCCGACACTGCTCACACAATGTTCTGTTTTGCTAGTCCGTTCATGCAAGGTTCTGTCTGGCCATTGTGCTCATGGCTGACACTGTTCATACAAGGTTTCTGTCTTGTCAGTCTGCTCATTGCTGACACTGCTCATACAAGGTTCTGTCTCACCAGTCTGCTCATGACTGACACTGCTCATACAAGGCTCTGTCTTACCAATTTACTTATGAATAACACTGCTCATACAAGGTTCTGTCTTACCAGTCTCCTCATGACTGACACTGCTCATACAAGGCTCTGTCTTCCCAGCTGCTCATGGCTGACACTGCTCATATAAGGCGCTGTCTTCCCAGCTGCTCATGGATGACACTCTTTATACAAGGCTCTGTCTTACCAGTTTACTCATGGCTGACACTGCTCATACAAGGATCTGTCTTGTTAGTTTACTCATGGCTGAAACTGCTCATACAAGGTTTCTGTCTTGTCAGTCTGCTCATGACCGACACTGCTCATACAAGGTTCTGTCTTACCAGTATGCTCATGACTGACACTGCTCATACAAGGTTCTGTCTTACCAGTATGCTCATGACTGACACTGCTCATACAAGGTTCTGTCTTACCAGTATGCTCATGACTGACACTGCTCATACAAGGATCTGTCTTACCAGTCTGATCATGACTGACACTGCTCATACAAGGCGCTGTCTGGTCAGCTGCTCATGGATGACACTGCTCATACAAGGCTCTGTATTACCAGTTTACTTATGACTGACACTGCTCAAACAAGGCGCTGTCTGGTCAGCTGCTCATGACTGACACTGCTCATACAAGGCTCTGTATTACCAGTTTACTTATGACTGACACTGCTCATACAAGGTTTCTGTCTTGTCAGTCTGCTCATGACTGACACTGCTCATACAAGGTTCTGTCTTGTCAGTCTGCTCATGACTGACACTGCTCATACAAGGTTTCTGTCTTGTCAGTCTGCTCATTGCTGACACTGCTCAAACAAGGTTCTGTCTTATCAGTTTACTCATGGCTGAAACTGCTCATACGAGGTTTCTGTCTTGTCAGTCTGCTCATGACTGACACTGCTCATACAAGGTTTCTGTCTTGTCAGTCTGCTCATTGCTGACACTGCTCAAACAAGGCTCTGTCTTACCAGTTTACTCATGACTGACACTATACAAGGCTCTGTCTTACCAGACTGATCATGGCTCACACTGCTCAGCTGAGTAATATTGCTGTGTTGAGCATGTGTCACACTTTTATTCTCATGACTGTCACCAGCGAACATAAATGACATTCAATATGCAGCAACCTCTTATGTTGGCCACCCAGCAAACATGAAACGTTCATCCAATGCTGCTTTAAAGTTGGCCCACCGTTGTGGACAATGGGCCAACTTTAAAGCAGCACTGAATCAACATAATCATGTTTCCAGGAAGCATCTCCCAACAAGCACGAGACGCTGCACAAGGATGTTTAAATTGAGTCAGCGTCGCACACGGTAGGCCAACATTAGAGAAACATTGCTTTAATGATTCGTGTGTGCTCGGTTGGTCAAACATCTTCCAACAAACTCGAGACGTCGAGCCCATGCTAGTTCAATGTTGGGCCAATGTAACAGACGCTGTTCCAACTTTAAACTAGTATTGGTTTAATGTGCTTTATGTGTCTAATGCGTCTTTTCTTAGTGAAGCATCTCCCAGGAGACAGGTCACTTTGTATTTATGCTTATTTAGTTGTGGGCCAGCGTCGCAGACGGTGGGCCATCATTACATAAAGATAATCCCAATGTCTTCCGTTTGTTGGGTGCTGGCTGTCAGTTGACCATGTTGATTGTTTGAAGAGACCAACTGTCCGGCAAACACTGCAAGGCAAAATATGAAACGCTGGTTGAGCGCGCGCCGAACAATAAACCAACGTCTTGGACCCTGGCACGATAATGATTCAACATTGTGCTAATATGCGATGGAAAGTCTAAACGCTAATTCACAGTTGGGCAAACACCCGAGAAACTGGCCAAATATTGAACCTCCTTCACGCAGTGTGACCGTGTTTGCAGGATGAGTTGTCTGCATAACTGCTTCTGCCAGTCTCTGACGATGTCCACTAGAAGCCTGTTAATCACTTGTCCAGTGGTCATTTTAATTAGTGTCACTCAACTGACCATATTGACAATATTATCACAGGCCAGTGACAAGGGAGTTCTGCTCAGAAATCTATTCTAATCTGATCATCAACCAGACATTGTCTATGTTCTCTAATGCTCGGCTTAATTTTTAGCACAAAGCAACTTGGAAATTTAATCTAATATTATAGATTATCTGCCAGGAACAAATTAGTTCTGCACACAGTCGGCAGCAGACTCTCATATCGGCGTATTTTTGCCCTCAGTTATTATGAATATCACAAAAAACATCGAATAAAAAAAGTAAAAACTGTATAAAGCGAAGCTGTAGAAGGGTATGAGAAATGTCATATGACTATTACATTAACATCTCTCCAATAATCCTAATCCACGGCGCCATCAAGAGACAAAAAATAAATAAATATTGTCAGTTATGGAAAATGTATACGCATAATGTTGTAAAGGCCGTAGACCCATAACATAAGTATTCAAATGAGCCAGAAACAGCCAACTAAGACATTTATGATGATTACAAAAATTGCAAAAAATCCTTTGGTTTCCATTGTTAAATCACAAGTATTTCAGCGTTGTGAGGGGTTAAGCTAGGATTGAAAAAGACCGGATGTGACACGAACGTTCACGTGCTCAACACGGATGCGTCGTTCTCCCTACCAGGTTTTCCACAAACCGCTTGAGGATATTGTAGCCTACTCGTATAACATGTGTCTTATATGACACATAGGCTACAACCAAGGAGGTTATATAGCATCCTTGCTACAAGGTAGCCTTATTAAATAGTTCAATTTGAAATATAGACCAGGAATTTAATCCCATTACATACTGTCACCCATTTCCATGTTGTTCCAGGGTCCCTCCTGGTCAGTTTAAGCCCATATGACACTCGATATGTTTATTTGATTACAGTACAAATTACCCGATAAAATGAAAAAAACACGAAATCGTAAATAAAATTGAATCTAGACTTAGAGATGTTACAAAGTTAAAAAAATTCCAAACATCAAAAAAAAATGTTGAAGTGGGTGGGTGGGTCGATGGCCATTTTGAATAGAAGAAAAAATGGATAGGGGGGTGGGTGTTTGGTTTGTCAATCTTGGTACAAATCACCACATCATCCCTAGCCTATTTTGGAGACGCGTGATGTTACACCCCCATCCAGCAACACCTGAAGTAAATGGGTTGATCAAATATGTCTCAAAGTGAAAACCAACAGCGTGAGTGCCGAGAACATATTCCTGTTAGCTGTGGATATAATGAGTCGTGTTAGCATGATTAGCATGGGTGACAATTTAAATTATTTAATTTAGCACTTTAAGTGTTAATAATTCATTTTCTCGCACGAGGATCTAAATCAAACTGCTTGAACAAATATTTTCTAAAGTTTCGTGAGACTTTGCCGTCGGCCATTTTTGTAATTACTAACAATAAAAACTGAACAGCTGAGCGCGCGGTGGAGCGTATACGTATTTATTGTTCTCGCAGTCACTGTTGGCTTTGACAATTTTTTCGCCATTGCGCATTATATTTCCCCATCATGAGACATTGTATTCCACACATTGGCGCATTATATTCCCCACCAAGACACATTGTATTTCCCACCATGGCGCATTATATTCCCCATCATTGCGCATTATATCCACCACAAAGACGCATTATATTCCCCACCATGGCGCATTATATTCTCCACCATGACGAATTATATTCCCCACCGCGCGGCATCATATTCTCCACCATGCGGCTTTATATTCCCCACCATGGCGCATTATATTCCCCACCATTGCGCATTTTATTCCCCACCATGGCGCATTATATTACCCACCATGGCGCATTATATTCCCCACCAATGCGGCTTTATACTCCCCACCATGGCGCAATAAATTTCCCACCATTGCGCATTATATTCCCCACCATGGCGCATTATATTACACACCATGGCGCATTATATTCCCCACCGCGCGGCATCATATTCTCCACCATGCGGCTTTATATTCCCCACCATGACGAATTATATTCCCCACCGCGCGGCATCATATTCTCCACCATGCGGCTTTATATTCCCCACCATGGCGCATTATATTCCCCACCATTGCTCATTATATTCCCCACCATGGCGCATTATATTACCCACCATGGCGCATTATATTCCCCACCATGCGGCTTTATATTCCCCACCATGGCGCATTATATTCCCCACCATTGTGCATTAAATTCCCCACCATAGCGCTTTATATTCCCCACCATGCGGCTTTATATTCCCCACCTTGGCGCATTATATCCCCCACCATGGCGCATTATATTCCCCCACCATGACGCATTATATTCTCCACCATGACGCATTATATTCCCCACCATGACGCATTATATTCCCCACCATGGCGCATTATATTCCCCACCATGATGCATAATATTCCCCACCATGACGCATTATATTACCCACCATGGCGCATTATATTCCCCACCATGACACAATATATTCCCCACCATGGCGCATTATATTCACCACCATGACGCATTATATTCCCCACCATGACGCATTATATTCCCCACCATGACGCATTATATTCCCCACCATGGCGCATTATATTCCCCACCATAACGTCTTATATTCCCCACCATGGCGCATTATATTCCCCACCATGACGCATTATATTCCCCAACATTACGCATTATGTTCCCCACCATGGCGCATTATATTCCCCACCATGGCGCATTATATTCCCCACCATGACGCATTATATTCCCCACCATGACGCATTATATACCCCACAAAGGCACATTATATTCCCCACCATGACGCATTATATTCCCCACCATGACGCATTATATTTCCCACCATGACGCATTATATTCCCCACCATGGCGCATTATATTCCCCACCATGACGCATTATATTCCCCACCATGACGCATTATATCCCCCACCATGACGCATTATATTCCTCACCATGGCGCATAATATTCCCCACCATGGCGCATTATATTCACCACCATGACGCATTATATTCACCACCATGGTTCATTATATTCCCCACCATGGCGTATTATATTCCCCACCATGGCGCATTATATTCCCCACCATGACGCATTATATTCCTCACCATGGCGCATAATATTCCCCACCATGGCGCATTATATTCACCACCATGACGCATTATATTCACCACCATGGTTCATTATATTCCCACCATGACGCATTATATCCCCCACCATGACGCATTATATTCACCACCATGACGCATTATATTCACCACCATGGTTCATTATATTCCCCACCATGACGCATTATATTCACCACCATGACGCATTATATTCACCATCATGGCGCATTATATTCACCACCATGACGCATTATATTCACCACCATGGCGCATTATATTCACCACCATGACGCATTATATTCCCCACCATGGCGCATTATATTCACCACCATGACGCATTATATTCCCCACCATGACGCATTATATTCCCCACCATGACGCATTATATTCACCACCATGACGCATTATATTCCCCACCATGGCGCATTATATTCCCCACCATGACGCATTATATTCACCACCATGACGCATTATATTCACCATCATGGCGCATTATATTCACCACCATGACGCATTATATTCACCACCATGGCGCATTATATTCCCCACCATGACGCATTATATTCCCCACCATGACGCATTATATTCACCGCCATGGCGCATTATATTCCCAACCATGACGCATTATATTCCCCATGATGCGGTTTAATATTCCCCACCATGACGCATTATATTCCCAACCATGGCGCATAATATTCCCCATCATGACGCATTATATTCCCCACCATGGCGCATTATATTCCCAACCATGACGCATTACATTCCCCACGATGCGGCTTTATATTCCCCACCATGACGCATTATATTCACCACCATGGAGCATTGTATGGATTGCATCATGCACAAGTGGGCTAACCAACATTGAAAAAAAACCAATGAAATATATGTCATTGATAGCAACAACTTGATCAATATATGAGTTTCACATTCAGGGTCAGACCATTTTGGTCACTGATTTTGTTACGTCTTTGTGTTCATTTGTATTTACTCGTTTTATCCTGTACTCCATGTTGCTGCGCGATTTTTCTCAAAATCGTCAAAATGTGGGTTAGCCCACTTGTGCACGATGCCATCCATATTCTCCACCATGCCGCATTATAGTCCCTGATTTTACACTAGCAAGCACCGAATATTCCTCACCATGCGGCAAAAATATTCGCCATTGCGCATTATGTTTCCCACCATGAGGAGTCATAAGCCACACCATGGCGCATTATATCCCCCTCCATGCATGGCGCATTTTATCCCCTACCGTTATAATTAACTATATTCAGTTTTTGAAAATGTATAAGCGTATGTTGTAATGGCCGTAGACCGATAGTATAGGTATTCAAATGAAGCGGAAAGAGATTTCTGATGATTTCAAATTGAAAAAAAATCCTTTGGCCTGCATGATTTATACACAATTATTTCAGCGTAGTAAGGATTAAGCTAGGATTGAACAACACGAACGTTCACGTACTGAACACGGATTTCACGCGGTCATTACACGGTTTCTACAAATCAAATAGTTCAATTTAAAATATGGCATATTATTCAGGAAGTACAAATGTTTTTATCACCGGAAAATGCCGAAGATATTGTGAACTGACCGAACGATGAAAAACTCTAGTTATAACACTTTCATTCATCCATTCATTCATCCATCCATTCATTCATTCATTCATTCATTCATTCATTCATTCATTCATTCATTCATTCATTCATTCATTCATTCATTCATTCATTCATTCATTCATCCATTCATCATTTCCTCATTATTTTCTATCAATATGTGATATTGCATTAATCGCCTTCTTGGATCTGAAAGGGTGTATCTGCCACTTAACAAAGTGGCAGATACACCCTTTCAAATCCGAGGAGACGTAATGTGCAGAAAATGACTTCTCTCTGCTGCTACAATCTGGTCTGTAGCCGTTTCTAATCCGTTTTATCAGCCGATTAAATCACTGTTATTAAGAATAAAATGTGTGTTGAAACATCAAGATTTTCAAATGTTTTGTATCAAATTAACCAAATATGGGTCATTTCCACGCACTTGAAGTTGTGGGTCGCGGTAGCAAGACACAACTTTAAGATTTATACATACCAGTATATGTCAACATTTAATTTAAAATGTGGCATCAGAGGTCATGGCTCAACCCTTGCGCAGCCAGGCCCTAGATCCATATAAATACGATTTTTCTAACCAAATACAATGTTACTAGAATTATCAAAATACCTCAGTTATTAAAGTCATTTAATTTTGATGATGTCCATTTCTCCCAAATATTTTTTATTAATTTGAAGCATAAAGTTGCGTTAGCAATTCCAGCTTTAAATGAATAAAAAATAAGAACAAACAATATTGAGCAGCACAAGTGTAACATTTCTGGAACTGTGTGTTGCTCAATATAGTTAAGTTCTATAGGATAGGATAACGTCACTTGGTTGTATGTGTAATGGTAGTAAACACTCAGTTTATAACAAGCTTCGGCAACGCAGAATAATCAAGCGAGAGGAAGAGAAGCAGTATCAGAATTTATACAGAAGTCAATCGGGAAACATGTCAGCGTAATCAAAAGAATCAGCACCAAATCATATTTAAATCAGGTAATAATGATGAAGATGATGTGCCCGAAGGCGAGTATCCAAGATGACTACATCCCGCGATAAAGTTCAAGGGCGAACAACGAGAAATGTCTTGCACAATTATATCAATATATTCCGTGACTTGATTTCAGCTGGCATGAGAACGAAATAAGGACTGCTGGCCTGGTCGTCCGCCGCACCAACAGGTCAACTTTTCAGGTTGTCTGTAAGATTTTTTAGCTGTCCGGATTTTAGGACATAGACAGATAGAAAAAACAATATATATTTTTTTAAATAAATTATTTTAAAACAATACCTGGTGATTCCCTGTAAATCTCCTGCCTATTTCTAGTGTTAAAGGGTTAACAGGTTCGATACCATGTCAATAAATACTATCGCATTTATATCTTTACCGGATGTAGATCTTTATACGGAAACGTATAAATATTTTCACCGGGTGTATATATTTACCTGCTATATGTAGGTATACAATCTGGCCAGGTTGTAGCACATACAACATTTCAGTACATCCACGTACACAATAAGAAAAACAGGATTATGGACATATCAAGAAACGAAGCAGTACATTCACAATATATCATACTGCGTATCTATATTGCATCAGAGGAACAATATTGACTTTTCTAGACTCAATATCTAGCTATAATAATGATCGTGCACAATATCCTACATTTCAGATATATTATGAAATGTTATTGTCCTAAAAATAAATGTTATAAGCAATAAATGTTTTATAAGCAATAAATTGTGTTCTTAATAATACTTTTAAAATGTAACTTACCTCAGAATTACCATTCAACTGTGCACTATCAACCAGTGTACGTTTTCAAGATGGCGAATATTTGTATATAAAGCCTTCTAGAAAATAAATACACATACAATCCACCTCTTACCAATGGAGATTGACCGGACGCGTATGTGCTACAACCTGGTCACATTGTATACCTACACTTTGTACAATATATTTCAACATATCGTCATCAGTACACATAGTCTACAGACACAAAATAGTTTGTATAGATCTACAGCCTTTTAAACATAGATTTTAAATATTTGTCAATTACTGTAACATTCCTTGTGATCTGATTAAACTTATTGAACATCCGGGCAAGGCTAAATATGATAAATAAGCTGATAATATGAAAAACAAAAGTACAATTTAACCATAAAAAGCAGGTTAATATTTACACTCGGGTGAAAATATATATACGCCGGAAGTCAGTTTTCTGTATAAAGATTTACAACCGGTAAAGATATTAATGCGATAGTATTTATTGACATGGTATCGAACCTGGTTAATGCACCGAAACAATTTGCATATTTTTTGTAAATCTTTATAAATTTTCCACTAGTTGTCCGACGAAGACCCTGAGATTGAAACTGGGTTGTCCAACGGAAAAATGTGTTGTATCGGACGCCCGGGATGCCCTTATTTCGTGCCTCAGGTATTCACCCGGGGATATGTTGATGTTCACCCGGCGTCTGGAAAGCTGAGCCAACACGAGACGTTCACCCAATGTTGGTTTGATGTTGAGCCAGCGTCATAGACAGTGGAATATGTATTATGTGTAATCGCTTGTTGCACCGCCATTGACCTGTTTACTGAGATAGAATTACCTATAGTCATTACCCACAGCTTATATCATATTAATCCCACACGATGTAATAAAGCATCATTTTTTTAATCTCTGAAGCATGACTTAATTTCCTGAAACCTGATGGTTTTAGAACAAAAAATTTCATGAGAAATAAATTTTAAAAATCAAAGTATATTTTTTCATTTGTCACCAGCTGCAAGTCATTTTCATCCACTACAAGTCGAGAATTGCGACAGCAATTTGCGGCTTGTAGTGGGTGAAGATGACAATGGTAAATTCAGGCTTGAAAGAGTTAAGCACACAATTCATTCCCAATAACTGGGCTTAAGGATTTAAAACGATTATAGCTCGTATAAAGTATCAGCTAAGTAGTACTTGACATGTAGATGCAATCAATCTCCCAGAATGACACTTAGGCTGCAGCCCAACCGCTTAGTGCCGTTATCTTTGACATCAACCTTAATTCAATACGTATCAAATGACAGTCATGTCATTGTCTGCTGGAATTAGAAATAAGGTGGTGACGTGTGTATTCAGACCGAGAACTCTGCGACACATAAGATAGCTCTACTTGTGAACAGGTGAACAGTAGATGTCCACCAGGTGAATGACATCTGAGAATTCTGATAGCTAGAGACTTCATAATTGTCAGAGAACCGTAGACTTCTGGGTTGAATTAGACGACACAGGACTGAAATCCGCGAAGATGAAGTGCTGTTATTTGTTGATGTTGGTTCTGGTGGTGAGCTTGGTGATTGTGTCAGATAATGGATGTGAAGCCTGTTCACGAAGGAGAGGCGGAGGTGGAGGAGGTGGTGGAGGAGGAGGTGGCGGAAAAGGAGGAGATCAAAATCAACATCAGCACGTCGAGATGATGCCCGGAGACAACGCTGAAGACGGGGATTTGCTGAATAACATATAAACCGGTAAATAACATATTCAGGCTACAATACATTACCGACGGTAAGAAACATAGCCTGGCGAATAACATAAACTGCAACATAAAATATGAGTTATATAATTGGCAATTAATTTATCAGCAGCTCCCAACCAAACGAGCCTTAATTACGTTATAATCTGTCAAGTGTTTAATTTTTGGGCCTCTGATGCAAATGGATCTGGGGTATATGCAAAGAATAGGGCCAGTTTCACCCCCGATCGCCTTACCATAAGACATTGCTGTTTTTTTATTATAATTATGCTTCTATTGTTATATTTCTGATTGTGTAAGAATATCAATGCAGCATCATCACAACAGATTATCAATTTCATGTAACTTGAACATGGTAAATCGCAAAGATTTAAAATTTCATTATGATCGTCTTTTTTTCAGACGATCAACCAATGGCGCCGAACATTGGAAGAAATTAATAACACAGAAGAAGAAAAGAGATCCCAAAATTTAGATTTGACATTGTACAAATATGCCTACAATTACTAGTGCAAAAGTGTGTTGAAAAATACTATTATTAGTGTTGTTTTATCAATATTGTATTTCTTTATTCAAAATAAACTGTCTAGTGCTCGAACATGTTTTTTCTAGATATTTTTTGTTGTTGCGTGAGTGTTTAAAATATAAGCATATTAGATTAAAACATAGATTATTTGCATACGCCATCTTTGGGAAGGCGAGATGGGTTTAAATCCGGTGTTTAGAGGGCAGTGTCATTTAATGATTTTCAACATCCTGTGATTCTCCTTGGACCAGTTTAACCCATATTTGGAAAAAAAGCGGCCCTAAACCCCCCTACTCCTTCATCTTTTTGTAATGTTATTTATGTGAGGCAAACAGAAGTGTCATGACAAGTAGTTAGGATTCTTTTCATGTATTCATTCATTCATGCTTTCATCATTCATTCATTACCTTTTATCGATATGTGATATTGTCATTCACTCATGCACTCTATCACTTGTACATATTGAAGCAATGTCGGCGAGGCACTAAAATATGAAGAAAGTGCTGCATTATTTTACTATGAAACTTATTTCGCTGTAAATTAAACAACAACAAAAACTATGTGAGATTAAGCCACGCTTTTTAATACCAACAATTCTGATTTGTGAAATGGTAGTGATATTATTATAAATATAATACTGCTAATTATGCACAATTATATCGATATATGTTTAATCCCTTTTATGACAATTCATTAAATATGACTTTCATTCAGTTGAAGCGTATCGCAGACGTGATAAACAGCTCAGGTAAATAAAAAAAACATTCAGATTTAGGGGTTTTGTCAAGTTAAAAAAAACCAAAAAAGTGGTTGGGTGGGTCATTTTTTTTAAACTGTTGTGTTTTTTTGTGTTGTTTTCATGTTTCCAAATTTTTCAAAAAAAATAATAAAAAATGTATAGAAGCTTTTCTCGTATTTTTGGATTTTTTTTAACTTGACAAGACCCCTTAGCGACTACTGCAGAATGATTTGTTATTGGAAAGCTGGTATCTGAGGTACATGTACGAAAAAGCTGGTGGTCTCGCAGATTTGTTTTTACTGCTGGCGCAACATCTTAAACGCTGGCTCATAACTTAAACAGCGTCAGTGCATCATGCTGGCCATCCCAGGTTATATTCATTCGAATTTCAGTGCCGTCCTACCCACAACTTCAGGTTGGTGAAAAATACTCATATCATATTTGTTCATTTTGTGACCAACCGTTTGCAAATCTTGGTGTTAAATACACAATGTATTCCTGCTGGGATTTAATCCGATAATTATATTTATAGCGATACTACTCGCTCGTAGCGTAGAAAGGGTTAGTGTGGTATTAGTAATTTGCGTCTGAGTGCGATCAGAGCTACAAGGGTTTATTAGATGAATGGCACTTCATGACACGCAACCCAAACGTATCACAGTGCGGTTACCTTTGATATACCCCGTAATTCAATGTTTATAGGATGTTATTAACATTCACAGCACTGATGTCGCCTGCATTAGACATTCTGTGTTTTGATTAGCACCTGTATAACCCCTGATAACGAGCAGTTCACTGTAACATATTTAATATTTAAACACTGATTTATACTGCGACTTAAATTGCACAAATAACAAAAAAATTTAGTCACTTGAAGTTGTGTATCGCGGTAGCGAGATACAACTTTAAGTGCCTGAAAATTTAAATTGAATAGCTCTAGGGTAAATATATATTCATGTCATTGTCTGCTGGAGCTATAAATGAGGTGGTGACGTGTGCATTCAGAATGAGAATTTGAACACATAAGACGTTTCCACCTGTGCTCATATTGCACACTGAACAGATGAACTGTGGCTGCCTACCTCACATCGGAGCATAAGCTGATAGTTAATTGAATACTTTTCAGAGAATATCGAAACGACACAGGACTGAAATTCGTGAGGATGAAGGGCTGTTATTTGTTGATGTTGCTTTTGTTGATCAGTTTTGTCATTGCGTCAGAGAATGAATGTGAAGCCTGTTTTGGGGGAGGAGGAAGAGGTGGAGGAAACGGTCATGGAGGAGGAGGTAAAGGTAAAGGAGGAGGCTCAGGTAAAGGCAATGGATACAAAAAAAGGTCCGGAGAAAACACTGAAGAGTGAGATATTCTAAATAACATATAAACAGTTAAGTAACACAACTCTACATTTGCTAGTTTAGAAACAAACAGCTAACAATTTTGTCAATCCACATTACTGAGGTCTGGAACGGAAAACTGGAGTACACTCTAATATATAGGTTGTTAAGAAGGAACCATTCAGTACTATTACCATGCAACCCCAGGAGAACGTTCTCCTGGGGTTGCATGGTAATAGTACTGAAAGGTGCTTTTTAAAGAACCTATATTGTTTAGAGTGTATAAGCAAAGGATGATGCCAGTCACACCCCCCCCCCTTAACATTAATTCATTGATGTAATTTTTAGATATGCTTCTATTGTTATTTTTATGATTTGACATCATAATGATTGTGATAGTCTTTTGTTTCAGACGATAGACCAACGGCACCAAACATTGGAAAAATATAATGACCCAAAAAAAGAGAAGAGAACACAAAATTTATATTTGATATTATACAAATAGGCCTACATTTACTAGTGTAATATTACGTTGTAAAATAATATAAAAATCTTGTTTTACAGACGGTTTTCTGTTATTACTTTTAAAAATAAATTTGTGTTTGATCATGTTTATTTATTTTCATTGGTGTTACGTGAGTGCTTAAAATATAATCATGTTATACTGGAAACCTAGAGATTATATGCAGGAAAGGAAAATAGGAAAGCAAGATGAGCCAATCCAAGTACAAATCACCACAATCAGGCTCTCAACTATTTAGCATGTTTAGGTGATGCACGTTGAAAAACGACACCCGACAATGCGACATACATGTTCTCGTTCAAATATGATTTTTGAAGACCTGGAGTTGGGGGGTCGCTATAATGGCTAATCGTTCAAGCTCGCTCGTCGCATTTATATGTCGTATGAAATAGGGAATTAAACTGATTAAATAAAAAATATATAATACCTCATAATGAGATCGGTGTAAGCTTTCATTTGAGTCCTTGTTGGGGGTTTAAGACATTTACAACTATCGTTTAGTCTTGATTGATGCCTTAACCCTTTAACCGCCGGTGCCGCATATATTCGGGTTTTCATTTTTCATTAGCACATAAGGTACTACATTTTAAATATGTTACAGATACAATGTGACATCAACCAGTAAGATTTTAAAACAGTTGACCTCCATTTTATCAAATCTGAATAAATTTCAACCACTTGAAGTTGTGGATCGCGTCAGCGAGACACAACTTCAAGTGGGTGAAAATTCCAATTGAATAATTTGGAGGTTAAAGGGTTAAGGTTTAAAGGATCACACCTTAACCCTTTGAGAGCCGTGCACGACTGTAGTCGATTTTAGTTAGTATTTTTAGCCGATGAAATCACTGTTACTTAGAGTGAAATAAATATTTAAACATCAATATTCGCAAAAGATTGATCTCAAATTAAACAGATATGACGAGGAAGCTGTAACGTAGCATATTAACTTCAAGTCAACAAAAAAATCTATTGTCATAACCTTAAAAGGTTAACTTTAGCAGGTCTAGTTGCGAATAGGATGGGAGGCTTTGCATCTTATCATTGCTGACAGCTAGTGTCACCTGGTGAATAAAACACAACTGAGACTATCACCCAGATGCGCTTCCTCTTTTTCCAGCCAAAGCGCCACGGCGAACCGATGTTATATCAATGTTGGCACAACATCGAAGTCTTTGATACCACATTGATTCAACGGTCCTACGAAGCTACCACAATGACCTGCGAGCTCTATTATTAGACCTTGGGCCCACCTGTACCCCCTCCCCTCCGGGTATTTTTGTAGACCATATTTTTTTAAACCTTATTATTATTTGTACCATGTTACTTTTAGGTGGTCTGCAGATTTTCAATGCATGGACAAGGTCACTAGGGGTCATCTAAGTATGGTGACCTTGACCCTTAGGGTGGTATAACAATATATAGGTCGAAACCCAAGCCAAGAACACATGGTGACATGGGTAGATGTTGAGAATCATAGGGGAGTTATCCCAAGTTCATGGAAGGTCATCTCAAGGTCCCAGCATAGTCAATTCAGCTCAAAATGGTTGAAAGTAGATTATTGGACCAGCACTTCCAATAAATTGGTCGGAAACCAACCTAGGTACATATGATACATGGTGACATCGGTTGGTGTTTGGTTCCATAGAGGAGTTACCTTAAAGTCATGGTGAGGTCATCTCAAGGTCAAAGCGAGGTCGAATCAGCTTAAAACGGTTGAAAATAACTTATTTTTGCTAACATTATGTTCACTTGTAATGTATATGATGGCTTGAAGCATACCTAGACCCAAACAAGGACCTACATTAAAACACACCCGAGAGGTTATAGGAATAACACAGGGGTTGGAGGGTTTTTTCACCTCCCCCCCCCCCTTAAAATTATCCTTGTGTTAAAACTGTCTGATACGTCAGAAATGGTCCAAATAACACACTGATGTTATATTTTGACCAATGGCCAATACACATTGATTACATTGATTATGACCAACCTAAGTATACATGGTGGAATGGGGTTGTATCTCACAGGGTTGTTATCCCAAGGTCATGGCAATGTGATTTCAAGGTCACGGCAAGGTCAAATCAGCTCAAAATATCTTGTTTTTGCTGATTTCTCTACGATTATGTTCACTTTAGATGTCTATGATGGCTTGAAACATACCTAGCACCCAACAGGGATTTATTACAAAACACCTCAGGAGATTACAGGATAATAAGAAAATGGCTGGAGGGGTAATACCCCATCAACTCTAACACATGGTGACGTGGGCTGGGGTTGAGCTTTATAGAGGAGTCAGGTCAGGATCCTGGCGAAGTCTGAAGTGAACATAATTGCAGCAAAAGCAGCAAAAACAAGCTACTGCCATACGTTTTTATAGATAATTTGACCTTGCTGTGACCTTGAGATGACCTTACTATCTAAAGTGAACATAAGTGTAGAAAAAGAGCAAACACAAGATTCGTTTAGTTGCTTTGAACTGATTTGATCTTGTCGTGACCTTGAGATGACATTGCCATGATATCCCAAGGTCATGGAAATGTCAAAATATAAGATCAGTGTGTTAATAGGTCTACTCCTGCCATATCAGACAGTGTTGACATTTGGGTGATTTAAAGGTGGATGGGGTTGTATGAGATGACCTTACCATCTAAAGTGAACATAATTGTAGAAAAACAGCCAAAACAAGATATGTTCAGCTGTTTTGAGCTAATTTGACCTTGCGTGACCTTGATATGACCTTGCCATGATATCCCAAGGTCATGGCAATGTCAAAATATAACATCAGTGTGATATTAGGTCTATTTATGCCATATCAGACAGTGTTGACATAAGGGTGATTTTAGGTGGATGGTGAAAAAACCCTGTGACCTCTCGGGGGATGTTTTGGTGTAGGTCTGTGTTGGAATCTAGCTATGTTTCAAGGTAAATTTTAGCTATCATATACATATCAACATAATGTTAGCAAAAACAACAGATCTGAGTTGATTTGACTTTGCAGTTACCTTGAGATGACCTTATCATGACCTTGGGATAACTTCCCTATGAAACCCACCACCAACCCATGTTACCCTGTGTACTTGGCTTGGGTTTCGACCTATTTATATGACTCATTCTTATACAACCTTAAGGGTCAAGGGCACCATACTTCGATGACCCCTGTTCACCTTGTCTTTGCATAGAAAATCTGCAGACGACCTGAAGGTAACGTGGTACATAATGCGGTTAAAAAAATATGGTCGACAAAAATATCCAGGGGGGGGGGGGGTTTCGACTTTCAGCCCATGGTCAATAGGCCTATGTATCTAATGCAGAGCTCAGAGTGCGTTACACCACTTTAGAAATGATAAACTGTTCATATAATACTTTCAAAATAAGAAATGTTACAGGCTTGTCATCGATATAGTAATATACGTACGAAAAAAACAAATATTGCTAATGTATGTATTCCATTCAGACTATTTCTAGACACGTATACATTGGTATATAATTGATCACGTAATTATCTCCCAATAGTCTTAACCAAGTTATTTGCGATATTTTATCAGTTCCATTAGCTATATCGATATACGTCGCAATGTAATATAACTACACATGATCATGTTGATATTTTAATTACTAGAGAGCATTCCATACATGTATCAATGGATTATAATCTAGCGAAAACGTACTTACTCAACTAGTTCCTTCCAGGAATGTAGCCACTAATGCGAACAATCATAGGATATACTGACATTTATAGAAAACTAGAAGGCTTTGGTGGTGTTGGATTTTTTCTGTCGATGCGTTTCTATTTTTTTGAACTTGTCATTTCATGTATGGTGAGGCAGTGGCACAGTTCGGCGAGTCAGAAAATTGGCATCCCGCCCTGTATAAATACCCGACAAAAAATCAAGCATAATCTTGTCAGGCGTATAGTTTGTTGTGGACAGTTATGTTTTGTGGGGACATCTGGTGAATACAGTGGTACTATTTTGTCGTCTTAGCCATGTGTGCCAAATGCTTCCAATTGATAAATGATCACTCTTGTTCTGCTAGACTAATGTGATAGATGGCAGATGTGAGCAGAATGATTTATTCGATCAATAATACAATCTGGTTTGATAAAACTACTATGGCCATATCTCCGCACTCAGATGACTTGTAAATAATACTGACATGTTTCATCTATTAACTAGTCTGGGTTTCTAACACAATAATTGTCAGCTTAAAAAATACAAAGTAATATTTCTAGATGTGAAAAATACACGGAACAAATTCCATCGCCAATTAAAATTTCAAGACATCGGTGAATTCTAAGATGGTTATACTCGCTGATAGGCGAAGTCTAAGTTAAGGTGAGACTTATGTACCAACAATTTCATCCTAAATGTCCTCACCACTCAACGTTTTTATTTAGAACAAAAGCAATTCAATTGGGTAATTTTCAGCCACTTGTAGATTTTCAACCAACTGAAAATTCAAATAAATTGACTTAGCAGGATAAGGGTCATCTCAGAGGCTACAGTAGAAATCACTCTAGTCCTTTAAACACACACCCTGCTATGCTCGATATCAAATTATCCGTCCGATAATATCTGCAAATAGCGAAACCCTTTAAATATTGGTAGAACTGTTCAATTGAAATATAAGACGGGACGCCAAATACGACACCTAAGTTGCCACAACTAGTTTGTTCTCTCTTTATCATTCAGTTAGATAACCAGATGGCACGGACTTCTTGTCTTCACTCTTTGGAACATGATACAAGCGTTTCCGGTCATGGTAGATGCCAGCGCTATCTGGTGTGAGCGATTCCCTGTCAATACCACCTAGCGACTTCATCCATCAACACTTTGTCAATGTGAAAAACTCGACGCAAGTTTTATTTCCCACGTACCAGCTCTTTGTAAGACGTGACTTGTTGTAAATATAGTATTCCAATTATGTCCTTCTCATCAGAAAAATCGCGAACTGATAAATATTCACAATATCAATATCATTGTATTTTTCTAAGTATGGAAGACATTGCAAAACTATGCCACCAGAAAGCATTATAAAGTTAAAGATGTATCCTACAAGGCAACAAATCCGCGCATTCATTACTCGAATCCAAGTTGAAACTGAAGAAAAAGTAAAACTTCATTCAGACAGATTGTGTCACTTACATGTATGAATACTATTCTACGTAAAAACAGGCATATCTATGTTTAGCCTGTATTTTTAGACCAGAAGAATTGAAAATTTCAACTTGAACAAGTTAAACAATGTTATTTCATTGCTGTGCAGAGTTAAGCGCGGGGAACATATTTTTAGAAAGTCTTTGCATGGACTGCTATATAACTGAATGATACTGTAGTGTAAATAGTGTAAATAGTGTAAAGGATTAGGAGCGTGAATACATTATTGTGACAATAATGGTCAAAACGCATGCCTATGAACGTCATACAATTCTTTCGGTTCATTTTATGTTATAATTTCAACGTGTTGAAAATGCTCAAGGTGGCCTTAATAAAGCTCATCTGTTTTGGGCAGTTCTTAAGTTCGTAGCCAGATCGCAGTCGGGTATGTCCCAAGCTTTCTAAGGTTCCCGATCCAAAGGACAAAAACATATTTAAAATACAAAAAAATAACATCTCCCACATTGAATTATCTAATGAGCTGATTATCTACTAAAAACTATTTTACCAATTTTAATGGTATTTGTATTGTTCTGAAACCAGCGTGAAACCGTATATATCCTGCAATGTTGGTCCACCGTCTGCGACGCCGCCCCTACATTAAACCGACCATTGAGATATATGCGTTATTTGTGTTATTTGTGTCATTTTTTGTCGGTCAAAAGCTACGTTAGGGAGTATTTCACAGTGGCATTTTGTTTTTTTCTGATACACATTTAGTAATACTTGGAACATGACACAGCATCCACCAACGCTAATTAAGTGTGTCTTCTCAGAAAGGAGAAATGCGTCAAATGAACAGTATTTCATTGTAAACATATGGTCGTATCCTAAATAAAATATCAATCTCATTAGTTTACCGTAAAAATCAGCTGGCTGTGAAGTTTGACAGATTGAAGTGTGTAGTGCTCACAGCTGACTAAGAAAACAACCAGATCTAGTTACTGTGGAAATATTTATTACAAAAAACATTCAATGATGTTTTAGCGCTTTGAAACATCAGCAGGTCATAGTTTAGGCGGAGCCATGGTGCCTAACGCTGACCTGTGATACATATTAACATTTATTGTATATTGGAATATGTCATTGTTGACCGAATGTCGACTTTAGAAAAATGTAGAATACTTCCATGTTTGGCATGTATAGAAACTAGATCTGTTTAAATTTACGCTGAGTGGCTTATCTGTTCCGAAAGCTACATTACTCGTTTGAACAACAATGCTCCTTTTTTACAAAAGAAAAACAGTTTGTATGGAAAAACAAAACCAGTTTGTAAATAATAAAATTCTGGCTATTTTGTTTTTATTGTTATTCTTTTACGATAAGTATCAATTACGGAGTTTATTAAGGATTTTTTTGTCATAATATTATGGATTTTTCAAACAATTTACTCGGCTGTGTACATGTATATAGCCATCAAACTGGAGACGTTGATATAATGATGGCTTAATGTTGGCCCATCCTACACGACGATGGTTCAACAGTAAATTAACATTGCATCAACCGCTCATTTCCCATAGCTATGTGTTTTTTTTCTTTCAGCTCCGGTATACCTGAGAAAAATGCTAATACAGCATCTACGAGTCTGGTTCAGCATCACCATAACATTGGTTTTACATTGTTTGGAATTTGCTGCTGCAATTTTGCTAATTGAGCAAAAATTACTGTTTTCTTCAGTCAAAGTAATCATTTACACGCGACATTATGTAATCAGTGATAAATGGCTCGGACGATTATTATATTGATCGAGTGGATGAAGTTTAAATTATCAGTTGCCTGGAACTCATTTCTTCAAAGGGTATAAAAAGTTCTACGACTATACATCATGGAGTGCATCATCAACATTAATAATAAGGGACATTTCAACTGGAATAAATTACCCCAGTCTACTTGAATAGATTAATGTTGTGTATCGTGTATTGTTGTGTTATTCTAATTGCATTGAAGTTACGATATAAGTCACGCTCCCTGGCAATCATAATTAAAACAAATCCACAGTCTTTTAACCCTTAAAGCGCTGAATTTTTTTATTATTAACCATGGAAATTAAATGTTTTCTTTACTTTGAAATAATCATAAATGTCTTAGTTAGCTTTTTCTGATTAATTTGAATACCTATGTTATGTGTCTACGGCCATTAGAAATATTTCTACTCTTACAGTGCGGGGATCGACTTTAGTCGTCAGAATGTGACATCTACAGACGTCAGATTCTGACGACTAAAGTTGATCCCCGCGCTGTAAGGGTTAACAAAACCAAAGCAAAATCACACAACCGTTAACAAAACGACAACTACATTGTTTTTGGCAAAGATGAACTGAGATACAGATTCTTTGACGACAGTACATTATTTTTAACAAAGCAAAAACGAAACGATAATATCTTCAACAAAATCTTCAAAGCAAACAGGAACAAAGCGATAGTTTCAAAACTAAATTGATAATCGCTATCAAAAAATACAAATCTCTACAAAAAAGCGACAGCTGTTTTAAGAAAAAAAAACAGAAAGCGACAAACTCTGCCAGAAAGAGATGAACCTTCTACTCTGAGATTATGGTCCAATTATCCTCTAATTGCTTGTCCATGTTTGCCAGCGTAGGTCTATACATCGACTAAAGGTGGGACAAGCACGTTTTATATATACGTTAAAGTGACGTTTTAAAAATTTAGCGGTAAATAATTATCCGCATAGCGGTCTGCCCATCACTCGGATGACATGAAATTGAGACAAATATACAAGTGCCTATTTAAATCAGGTTATTTTCAGCTGGCGAAAACTATTCTATTTAAAGATGAAGGTCTTTGTTTCAGAGCCTTGCGATGTCACCAGTGTAGTAAATCACTAAATAAATAGTAGCTGATCACCCTGAAAATAGTCACTAGTGACCAAACGGATTTACTACAGTGGTCATTTTTTGTAGCACAGTATACATGGTATAAAGACCAAAAACGTGATCTAATCATAGCAGATGATAACACCATATTAACTCACAGGCCCTACGTGACATACATAAACTAGAGGTTTATTGGTGATATCGTGTGTACGAATTAGAATACTTTGCTAATGAATTAGGACTTTGCTTGTAATAGTAATGTATTTGTTTACAATAGTGTTAGCTGGTGTTATTGTTACTACTTTGGATGAATGAATGTAATAAATGCAGTTCACATCAGATCATTTGTTGTTAATGACAAATAGTAGCTTTGGAGAACATCATTGGACTCTAGTTTCAGAATTGTCAATAATATAAAAGATGTTGGTCTGTAAGAGAGAGAGAGAGATGCATCTGAAATGCCCAAACCTTGATTAAATTAAACCAACGCTGTTAAAAATGTGATTCGCAATAAACACTAGTTGCAACAATGTAAGTTAATTGCTGGTACACCGTCTGCGACGTTGGCCCAACATTAGACAGACATCGGGTAATCATCTAGTGCGCGCTGGCTGGGTTGTGACACCAACTTGTCAGTGACCGGCGTGGTCAGTGCGAGGTCAATGGTAAGGTCATCAGTTGTGACCTGGATGCCCCATTAACCGGGAATGACAAATCCATCAAACAAGCACTGCATGGTAAGCTGCGTGAGGCAACGACGTGATCTTGTAGCAAACTAACTAAGTTATCTAAACCCCATTTCAGGCGGCACCCGAGTCGTCTCGCGCGGCACCCCGGCCTTGCCACATGGCATCCCGGCCCTGCCATACGGCATTTACACGCCATTTCCACTGCTTAACTTCCAGATTTATGATAAAGACGTGATGTTCAGAATCCAAACAATTAGCTCTGCGCAGAATCACGGGTAGTTCACATCTAAAAGGGAACAGTCTAACAGTGGGAAATATTCGCACATACCATGCATACAGTCGCTTGTTTTTTGCTATAATATAAAATACATATTAATAAGTACTGATAAAAATAATCACATTAGTCTAATGTAAACGGAAACATCTCACATGAGGCTAGTATATCGCTGGTGAAGAGTCAAAAGGAGATAATTTCATTTGACCCCCCTCCCTTGGATGGTACCGTAGTGGCTCTACATACACTCAACATTATGATTATGACGTTTTGCTCTTATCATGAAGATAGTAAACTCTACTCTCTCAATGCTCTTATGCTAGAATCCTCGAGGACTTCCAATTTGACACTAGATGCTCATACACAGGTGTAGCTTATGGAAAACCATTAACCACCAAAACGTCAAATGTGACTTATCTCACTTTGACTCTTCCCCAGCGATACACAGTATACAATGAGTATAGTGACAAACCTGATTCTATTAAATTTTGATCTATCAACTAAAATTCATTGTTATTCTCATGCATAACCGTGATAACTTATCTTATTAAATATTTAAGAGTAATAAGGCCAATTAAACATAGTATAATAACGGAGTTTTTTGACAAATCGTTTCCCTTTCAGACATTACATTGATATATTACAAACAATATACTACTATTATTATTACTATTACTATTACTATTACATTTTGTAAACACAGGCAACTGGCGTGCGTTGCACCGATCCATAATCTGATATTGTATGATGCCTTATTTTAAACAAGCGTTTTTCCAATAAAAGTATTCAAGGTATTACATAATCCCATTACATAATCCTGAGTTAGGAAGCTGGGAAGTACGCGCTCCGATATAGTAGCCACACAGAAAAAAAGCCGAAAAAAGGTGAAAACGACCAAAAAATGTCGTTATGCCAATTGGCACAAACAAGATATAAGATTTTTTCGCAAAGTAAATATTTTATGCAAAACAGTTATGACATTAATATAAGCGTCCGCGTTTGACTTCACAGGGAACCAACATGTGTGTACTTACTAAAAGTAAATGTATGTTTTATCAAGTACAAAGTAACGCATTGATTCACAAACACAGTGCATCGCCACCATGGTACGGTGCATCAAACAGTTTGACGGGAGTGATCCAGAGGAGCAGTGATTTTTTTTCGGAGTTTTCTTTTTCTTTATTACAATAACATAGTCGCAATCTAAAATACTATCTTACACTTTCCCTTTTCCTGGTAAACTTGTATATATGCGCATTTTAAGAAAGTTTAGGATTGAGTAAAAATGTCTTTGAAATTGCTAAACAAGTTCGTGGTAGAACCTACATTAATGAAATAAATCAATTTGTAAGTGGTCCAATATTAACTAATACTAATACTTTTATTTTAATGTTTTCATTTCAGGAAGTGAGTTAGCAATTTCCATTTTAAATCACAGAAAATGAGACAAACACAAAATTTAATACAATAAAGATTTTTAAAACCATCAAGAAAAAACGATCCAAATGTCAATGTACGGTGTAAAGTGTGGGTGAAAGAGAATTAAATTAAATTAATAGGGTTTTAGGTCACCTTTGTGCACCAATAGGCTAAACTGGGCTAGGAGAACCTCCTGAGGATGGTGAGATGAATGAGATGACACTGTCCTCTAGACACAGAATTAGAAACTCGAGCCCTGGCGGTTTCAGACCGAGCATGCTACCTCTCGGTCCCGGAGGCTCCCCACAATATTTAAACTTTACGAGTGAACGGGGAAGAAACATTTTGTTTTTTTTTAAACTTGAAGGGCCAGAGTGGGTTTCGAACCCAATATCTCCGACTTTCCAAGCAGACAGATTTAACCACTGCACCAGGGCCCCTGCTCCAGGGTGGGTGAAAAAATGCTTTACCCCGTCACGGGGTGTGCAAGAAGACTAAAACCCTTATTTAACCCGACAATGACAACCAATTAAAATCGTTCTTTCAATGCCCTGCTGTCAATGTTTGTTTTTGGCGCTCATTCACGGAACTGAATAGCCTACACCAAGACCTTATCAAAATGAACAGGGAAGTTATGCCGCGTAATATAAACTTGTACAAATGTAAATATATCCCTGACTCCTGACAACTATTATCGCTTGCAACATTTACAAAAGATATGAAAGCTGGATTACTACCAAATATTATGTGAATTGGCAACTACACGTATTATCGTCCGTGGCCGCATTTGATTTATGCTAAATTTCCATACAAACAGTAGTCGCAACAGGTTTGATTACAACGCCCGCTGTGCATTTTACATTGCTTAGTATCTGAGACATTTACCCAAGGTTACTTTATTGTTGGTCCACCGTCTACGACACTGGGCCAACATTAAGCCAACATTGGGTAAATCTATAGTCAACTTAATGACGGGGAATGTCGGCCGCAGGTCCAGGCGGGGGAGGGGGGACGGCCCCGGTTTTTTTCGACACATTATTTTAAAAGCCACCTAAATTGGCCTTAGCATACCAACAAAAACTTGAGGGCCGGCATCAAGCCCCCCCCCCCCACGTTTTTTATTAAATCCTGAAAAACAACCTGGGCTAAATAACAATAAAAACTTTCTTATATAACCCACATAAAAACAAGTGGGTCATAAAGCTATTTCATTCACCCGGAATAATATGTGGCCTACTTATTTAACCCACAACAAAGCATCCAGGCTAAATAACTATTTCCACATCAAACAACCCGGGCTAAATAACAATTCCAACCTTCTCATTTAACCCGCAATTAAGAATCCAGACTATATACCTATTTCAACCTTTGTATTTAGCCCACAACAAAGCATCTGGGTTATAAACGTTTACAGCCTTCTTATTTAACCCACAGAAAAGCAGCTGGGTAATAGAGAACTATCTCAACCTTCATATTTCATCCACACAAAATCCACCGGGCTAGATAATTATCCCAACCTTCTTATTTAGCCCACAGAAAATCACATACTGGGCTATTTACCTATTTGAACCTTCTATTTAACCCACAACAAAGCATCTGGGTTATAAACATTTACAACATTCCCATTTAACCCACAGAAAAGCAGCTGGGCAATATATACCTATCTCAACCTTGATATTTTATCCACACCAAATCCACCGGGCTAGATAACTATCCCAACCTTCTTATTTAGCCCACAGAAAATCACCTACTAGGCTATTTAACTATTTGAACCTTCTATTCACCCCAAATAAAAGCAAGTAGGTTTTAGGCCTATAACTTTTCAATCGACATATTTAAAGGTACCCAGATTGAAAAAATAATATGTTCTATTTGTTTTACTCTACATAATAAAATTGTTAAAATTTGATTTTTTTAGTTTTAAACATGTTCAAATTATTTTTTTATTTGATATATTTCTATTTCTCGCTAAATAGGGATAACAATTGTGTAAATGGGGCGTTTCTGTGATGAACGTCACAGATTTCGTCACATTATATTTACACAAATGTTCATTTATGGTAACATTAAGAGTACCAGTTCACATGTACACCCCATTTTCAATAATAATTTGCTATCCTGAAATTTTTGTTCCCATGATAACCAGATAAAAACATTTCTCACAATGTTATAAACGTTTACAACATTTCCATTTAACCCTCCGGAAAGCAGCTATGTAATATGGAACTATCTCAGCCTTGATATTTTATCCACACCAAATCAACCGAGTTAGATAACTATCCCAACCTTCTTATTTAGCCCACAGAAAATCACCTACTGGGCTATTTAACTATTTGAACCTTCTATTCACCCCAAATAAAAGGATATAGGTTTTATATATTTTCAACCGACATATTTAACCCACAGAAACATCCCGTGCTAAATAACAATACAAACCTTCTTATTATAACCCACATAAAACAAGTGGGTTATAGAGCTATTTCAATCTTCGTCTTCAACCCACATCAAATCACAGAGAATAAATAACTATGTCAACTTATGTACTTATCTAACACACAACAAAGCATACAGGCTAAATAACTATTTTCACACCAAACAACCCGGGCTAAATAACAAATCCAACCTTCTTATTTAACCCGCAATTAATAACCCAGATTATATACCTATTTCAACCTTCGTATTTAGCCCACAACAAAGCATCTGGGTTATAAACATTTACAACATTCCCATTTAACCTACCGGTAAGCAGCTGGGTAATATAGAACTATCTCAACCTTGATATTTTATCCACACCAAATCCACCGGGTTAGATAACTATCCCAACCTTCTTATTTAGCCCACAGAAAATCACCTACTGGGCTATTTAACTATTTGAACCTTCTATTCACCCCAAATAAAAGCACGTAGGTTTTAGGCTTATAACTTTTCAACCGACATATTTAACCCACAGAAAACATCCCGGGCTAAATAACAATACAAACCTTCTTATATAACCCATATAAAAACAAGTGGGTTATAGAGCTATTTCATTCTTTGTCTTCAACGCACATCAAATCACCGTGAATAAATAACTATGTCAACCTATGTCATTATTTAACCACAACAAAGCATCCAGGCTAAATAACTATTTCCACATCAAACAACCCAGGCTAAATAACAATTCCAACCTTCTTATTTAACCCGCAATTAATAACCCAGACTACATGGTATATACTTATTTCAACCTTTGTAGCTTCCGGACCACAGAAAATCCATTTAACCCAAACAAAAGCAAGTAGGTTTTATAGCTTTTCTACCGGCATATTTATTTAGCCCACAGAAAACAACCCTGGCTAAACAACAATTCCACTCTTTTTTATGCCTACACATAATAAAGCATCCAGACATATTTTAACCTTATTTAGCCCACTACAATGCACCTGGGTTTTATAATATTACAACCTTCTTATTTAACACACAGAAAAACAGCTGGGTTTCAGAATGATTTCCCAATCTTCCTATTTAATCCACAACAAATACACCGGGCTAGATAACTATCCCAAGCTTCTTATTTAACCCACAGAAAATCACCTGGGCTATTAAACTATTTAATCCTTATTTAACCTACAGGAAAAACAGCTGGTTATAGAACTATTTTCGTATTTAATCCACACCAATTCCATTGGGTTAAATAACTATTAACCTCTCTTATTTAAACCACAGAAAAGCAGCAGGGTTATTTCAACGTGTCTGAGCAAGTTAATCTACAGTATATCTGGTGCAAAATGCTCGCTATGAGCGCTAGAACATAAATCGTTGTTGCTACACAGTACACCTACGTAGCAGAATTGCGTTCTCGTAATTATTAAATTGTGCTATAGTGATATTTGTTTTTGTTTTCTTTGTACAGGATAAAGGTACAGCGATACAATTTTTACATCATTCTCCTGGAGACACGATTGCCCCGTGTACAGATGATACAGTAGTGTATGAGAGATAAATGTAGGTATGACTATGTACCTAATTTATGTGTAACCCAACACATATTTAAGTTCTTGTAGTTAATATATTGTATTTTTTTTATCAACATATTAAATGCAACTTTCAAATTTAATCACCACGAATAGAACATATTAAAAAAATAATTATGTTTCATTGATCCACTCATTATTTTATTTTCAGCGAGACGCCAGTGGTTTTAGAAGAATATATATGGATACTCTATATGAACACTCAAAGTCACTGGCTATTTTTGTTTTATCTGTCTAAGAAACATAAACAAGATCTGCATTATTTTATGTGTAATATGATTTTCTTCGTGTTTAAAATTTAATAAATGCAATTGCAACATTTGTAATTATTATTATCTCATCATTAACTTTATAATTGAATGTGTTCACATGGTCGCAGAGTGACACAAAAGTTATCCACAACAAGATTACCTACTTCTTGTCTGTACATTATCAAATTCTCTAGTAGCTATACCGACTACCATAATATCGTTCCGGGACAATTGTAAACAAAACACTAAATTCTACTACTTCCATTTGTATCAATTAAACAGGATAGTAGGCCTATCCCCTACACTTTTCGCCACCCAATAGAATACTAGTAAATGTACATAGTAGTAAAATACAGAAAATATGTGCCCCTGAGCCCTTGTTGAAAGGAAAATAAGATGTGTTTTCGCTATGAGGCGAAAATGAATGCATCTCTGCCAAGTATTTCAATTGACAATCACTACAAATCATTACGCTATGACCAAAACCTTTTCATTTCGTACTCAGGCAGGTAAGTGCCTACATACAAAAGTATGAGGAATACGGACTAGCGGTACTTGGGATTACGCGTTCACAAAGTATTTTTGACTTTTTGGAAAAAAACAAATTCACCATACATGCTAAAGCTCCTCAAATATTATTATAAATAAGTATAATTAACATAATGCTATTTTAAAACTTTTTGGTAAATCATAAATGGTACCTTGGATAAAGACAAGAATAACTTAATTTAAACAACCGATGATAATAGTGTTCACTTTGCCTTAATCAGTCTTAATACAAGGACAAATTGAACAGATTGTTACTACTTCCAGAAACTAATAGTCGTCACAGACAGGAGGAGGATAAACCATGGGCCTACTCATAAAACAGAAGGCGAATAGTATAAATTAATTCACAGATATGTATTTTTTTGTTTATAACTAAATGTAATAATGATAACAGTAATTTAAAACATGTATTGCAGTTATATCGTGCGCTCACTATGTGACCTCAGGAAAAAGTCATCGCCATGGAGTGGTATAAAAAAAATATACTTTAGGACAAAAATCTGATTTAACCCATCAACATTGCCTAGTTGAAAACAGGTCAGACGTTTCACTAACTGATTAAAAATATTCACTTTTGATGGCCCACATACCTTAGAACGTTGGCAAAATAAATATGAATTCATTAATGTCTAGATGGTTTAACACTTACAATGCTGAAATATTTGCGTATCAACCATGGAGACCAAAGAGTTGTTCCAATTTGAAATCATCACAAATAGCTTAGTTAGCTCTTTCTGCTTCATTTGAATATCTATGTTTTGGGTCTATGGTCATTACAATTTGCTAATTCCTTCAGCGCGGGGGTCGTTTACGTCTTTAGACGGTCCCCGCACTGAAAGGGTTGGGAATAACTTAGGGAAAATATCACGGTAAAATATAAGCTCCGAGCGTCCCCACCATAGCGGTATAGTGGCCAAAATTAGACAGTATGTCAAAGCTAGTAGGCTATAGACTAAATCAACTGAGAAGTTTCGCTCACTTATCAATAATATTTACCTTGACGACCCCAACCTTAGAACCATACTGCGCATGCGGGTGGTCCTACGACATGTGTTCAGTAAATAGTGACGACTCGCCTACTTTAATATTGGGTGGTCGGCGTTGCAGATGCTGAAATGCCTACTGGTCGTGTTCGCTGGGAAGAGACGGATGGAGGGAATAATGTAGGTGGGTCGTTGTGATTCGCTGAGTAAACATTTAGGGCGCCTAATACAAAGACAGGCATGCGCAATAAGGTCAACTTTGACAGGAGTGGGTCTATCGCAACGTAAATATTTTGATTCAGTGAAGTATAGCAACCCACCAACTTTAAATCATAACTGACATGTGAGTAGACTGAATAATAATCGGATAGGATAGATTATTTTATAGGCCTACACACATACTTGACCTCGCTTAGTATTGGTTAGTTTTGATAATATTATGTAATATAACAAAAAAAACACTTAATTATCATATTCCTGGTTATTATCAGAAGAGTGGACAGGCATGTACATCGATCGAGAGATCATCCACAGTCACTCGTCATACGGAACCTCGGGCCAATGCACAGGCCCACGTCTTAATGCAGAAACATTTATTATTTAATTCGAAATAAACATATTCAGTGTGTAACAAGCCCCGTCTTCTCATCCCTGAGAGATAAGGTTTACCCAGTGTGCAGTAGGCCCCTCGTCCCAAACTGGGCCTAAAATATGAGGTTTGCCCAGTGTGCAACCAGTTTCTCATCCATCCTAATTATCGTATCCCTGCGCATGCACTTATATTCGAAAATGCACTTAGTTTTCGAAAATAAGTGCATGCACTTATATTCGAGCATAAAGATAAATTTTAAATTTATTCCAATTTGTTAAAATCATAATTATTTGATTTCTTCCAATCCAAGGTAAACTGAGTTAACGCTAGTAATCACTGGGACAGTTACTTTGAAGTTACCTTGCAGGAGTGACTCCGGGAAATAGATGTTGACACTACCTGAACTGTTATATCGTCACACCTCATTTGTCCCCACTTTTCAGCTATCATACCCATACCCTATCGCTTTGACGCCTTGAACTGTTCGCGCATATCTGTATTATGGGGCAATTCTCTCCTAATATCTACCCGTTAATGAATATTAAAAAATAATACTGTAGTTTGTGTTTACGATCAACATTTTTTTAAAATTATTATGGGCATTAACTAGTAATAGTCTATAAGTCAATACACTCATATTATTATTATTCTCACCTGATGTTTTGAGTTACACCGTGGTACGCGTAGTAATTTTCGAATATAAGTGCATACACGTAGTATTCGAATATAGTTGCTTGCACTTATAAACGAACAAGAATATTTTTGGAGAAATGACATTCGAATTTCACTTATAAGTGAATGCACGTTTATGCGCGGGGATACGGTAAGGATGAGGTTTAGCCAGTGTGGAATGGGCACCTCACCCCTTCTAATATATGAAGGTCTACATAGTGTGCAGTCAGCCCCTTGACACTGCATCAGAGATGATGTTTACCCAGTGTGCAGTTGGTCCCTCATCCCTGAGAGATAAAGTTTACCAGTCTGCAACCAGCCCCTTCTAATGATTAAGTTTAGCCAGTGTACAATGAGCCCCCCCCCCCCCTCCCCCCTGAGAGATGAAGTTTACCTTCTGTGCAGTGGGCCCCTCATCCCTTCCGAGAGATAATGTTTACAAATCCTAGTGTGGAGTTGGCCCCTCATACCCACCTGAGTGTTGAGGTTTACCTAGTGTGCATTGGCCCCTCATCCCTCCTGAGAGATGAGGTTTACCTAGTGTGCAGTGGGCACCTCATCCCTGACTCTGCCTGAGAGATGAAGTTCACCCAATCTGCAACCAGCCCACCCTACAGCCCCTACTGAGATGAAGCTCACCAGTGTGCGACCAGCCTCTCATCCCTCCTAAGAGATAAGGTTTTTCCAGTGTGCAATAATAACACAATAATAAAACAATGATTTTTAAAACTTTGATTACTATCAAAGTATTTTGCTTATTTTCTCTCTAACTCCCTTTTATCCACCTAGCTTTTCTAGCGTAGATAGCGTTGGGCCTAAGTTTCGTAAATATCTGCTTTTAAAATTCATCTGTCTAAAAAATATTTCAATTTGTAGCATTTGCTGGGTCTAGCTACAGAAGAAAATATATCATACACATGCCAGTGTAGCACCAGATGGTTAACATGGTTAATATGGGAGCAAGTTCATACTCTAGCCACCAGAAGATTTTTATATGAGACAACACTTCATACACCAGCCTCCAGACAGTTAAAGCGACGCAATCAGGCTAAAATCATAAAAAAAATCCTTAATTTTATTTTGGCTTCTTAATATGGCCATAATATGTGAGCATGTCCACTGACTAGTATTAAGTATGTTTTTTTAAAATTTTGTGTTGCGCATTTACCAGATAAGCGAGAAATAAATACGCAATTTAATTTCAGACATGCATGTTTAAAATAAGAAATACAGAAATAACTGATAAACGGGGTTTTCCGCAACCTTGCTACGTTGCCACAGCAACCCAAAATGTAAAAGACTTCCGTAATTCTAGTCTATGGACATTTTCACATATGAAGGAAGTATATTAAGAAGCCCAAATAAAATTATTGATTTTTTGATGATTTTAGCCTGATTGTGTCGGCTTTAATACAGAGGACATGTAATACGCTAGGCAACAAAAGGTTAACATTAAATAAATATAATAGTCTAGTCGCAGAAGATTAATAGTTGAGACACGTGATACCAGAGACCCCAGAGAATTAATACAAAGTCATGTGTTACTCTAGTCCGGAAAGGATTAATAAATAAAACATATGGAACTCTAGGTATGACAAGGTTAATATAGAAAAAATATGGTAATCTTGTCCACATCGCAGTAATACACGAGACACACGTGATACTATTGACCCTCTGGACCTCAGAGGGTTAATACATGTCAAACTCTAGCCTATAGAGGGTTCAGAAATAACATCTATGAAGCTCTAGGCATGAGTAGGTTAAAAAAGATAAACATGATAAGACATAACTCCAGAGGGTTTATACTTGCGAAAGTCAACAAAGGGTTAATAAATAAGACATGTGATACCCCAAACACCAAAAGGTGAACATAGAAGCAATTTGATAGTCTAGTCTACAGAGGGTTAGTATTTGAGACACGTGATACTATCGACTCTCTGGACCTCAGAGGGTTATTACACGCAATACTCCAGCCTATAGAGGGTTAATAAATAACATATGTGAAGAACTAGGTATCAGTAGGTTAAAATAAGCTAAACATGATAGTGTAGTCCACATAGGGTTAATATTTTAGAAACGTAATACACTAGACCACAGAGAGTTAATACTTGAGATAGTCTAGTCAACAGAGGTTTGATAAATAAGAAATGTGATACTCCAGATATCAAAAGGTTAATATGGAAGAAATTTAATAATCTAGTACACATAGGGTTAATATTAGAGAAACGTGGTACTATCTACTCTCTGGGCCTCAGAGGGTTAATACATGTCAAACTGTAGCCTATAGAAGGTTAATCAATAACATTTATGATGCTCTAGGCATCAGTAGGTTAAAATAAGGTAAACATGATAGTGTAGTCCACAGAGGGTTAACACATTAGAAACGTGATACTCTAGACCAAAGAGGGTTAATACGTGTGATACTCTAGTCCACAGAGGCCTAATAAATAAGATATGTGAACCTCTAGGCATCAGAAGGTTAACGCAGAGAAAATATGGTAGTCTAGTCCAGAGAGGGTTGACACATGAGACATGTCATACTCTAGACCACAGAGAGTTAATACATGCGATACTCTAGAATGGAGAGTGCTAATACATAAGATATGCGATATTCTAGACATCAGAATGTTAATATAGGGAAAATCTGATAATCTCATCTCTTGGGGATGAGGGGCTCACTACACACTGTGTAAACTTCACCCTGAGAGAGTGAAAGGCTCGCTACACACTGGGTGAACCTCATCTTTCAGGCCCAGTTATGGATGAGGGGCTCACTGCGCACTGCCGGCTAAATCTCATCTTCGGGGTGGATGAGGGCTCGCTGCACACTGACTAAACCCATATCTCTCAGAAGGGATGAGGGGCCCACTACACGCTAGGTACACCTCATCTATTAGGAGGAATGAGAAGACCACTGCACACGCTAAACCTCATCCTTAGGATGGATGAGGGGCTGGTTGCACACTGGGTAAACCTCATCTTTCAGGGCCAGTCAGGGATCAGGGGCCCGCTGCACACTGGGTAAACCTCATCTCTCAAGCAGTGTTAGGGATGAGCGGCTCACTGCACACTGGGTAAACCTCATCTCTCAGGAGGGATAAGGGGCTCACTGGACACTAGGTAAACTTTATCTATCAGGCAGAGTCAGGGATGAGGGGCTCACTGAACAATCGATAAGCCTCATCTCTCAGGAGGGATGAGAGGTCCACTGCACATTAGGTAGACCTAATCCCTCAGGAGGGATGAGGGGCCCACTGCACACTAGGTAAACCTCATCTCTCAGGAGGGATAAGGGGCTCACTGGACACTAGGTAAACTTTATCTATCAGGCAGAGTCAGGGATGAGGGGCTCACTGAACAATCGATAAGCCTCATCTCTCAGGAGGGATGAGAGATCCACTGCACACTAGGTAGACCTAATCCCTCAGGAGGGATGAGGGGCCCACTGCACACTAGGTAAACCTCATCTCTCAGGAGGGATGAGGGGCTGGTTGCACACTGGGTGAACCTCATCTTTCAAGACAAGTTAGGGATGAGGGGCCCACTGCACACTGGGTTATCTTTGAAGCAGAGTCAGGGATGAGAGGCACACTGCAAAATCGATAAACTGCATCTCTCAGGAGGGATGACGGGTCCACTGCACACTTGGTAAACCTCATCTCTTAGTAGAGATGAGGGGCCCACTGCACAATAGGTAAACCTCATCTCTGAAGAGGGATGAGGGGCCCACTGCACACCGGGTAAACTTCATCTCTCAGGAGGGATGAGGGGCCCACTGCACACTAGGTAAACCTCATCTCTCAAGAGGGATAAAGGGCCCACTGCACACTAGGTACACCTCCTCTCTCAGGAGGGATGAGGGGCTCACTGCACACTGGGTAAACCTCCTCTCTCAAGAGCGATAAAGGGCCCACTGCACACTAAGTATAAGCCTCCTCTCTTAAGAGGGAGAAAGGGCCCACTGCACACTGGGTAAACCTTCTCTCTCAAGAGGGATGAAGGGCGCACTGCACACTAAGTAAACCTCCTCTGTCAAGAGGGATGAAGGGCCCACTGCACACTAGGTAAACCTCCTTTCTCAGGAGGGATGAGGGGCCCACAGCACACTGGGTAAACCTCCTCTCTCAAGAGGGTTGAAGGGCCCACTGCACACTAGGTAAATCTCCTCTCTCAGGAGGGATGAGGGGCTCACTGCACACTGGGTAAACCTCATCTAGCAAGAGGGATGAAGGGCCCACTGCACAGTAGGTATAAACCTCCTCTCTCAAGAGGGAGGAGGGGCCCACTGCACACTGGGTAAACCTTCTCTCTCAAGAGGGATGAAGGGCGCACTGCACACTAAGTAAACCTCCTCTGTCAAGAGGGATGAAGGGCCCACTGCACACTAGGTAAACCTCCTTTCTCAGGAGGGATGAGGGGCCCACAGCACACTGGGTAAACCTCCTCTCTCAAGAGGGTTGAAGGGCCCACTGCACACTAGGTAAATCTCCTCTCTCAGGAGGGATGAGGGGCTCACTGCACACTGGGTAAACCTCCTCTCTCAGGCGGGGCTTGCTACACACTGTATATGTTTATTTCGAATTGAATATCAAATGCTCCCTACACTAAGATGTGGACCTGTGCATTGGCCCCTCGGGGCCGCATGACGAGTAGCTGTGGATGATCTCATGATCGATGTACAAGCCTGTCGGCCTCGGAGTGCCAGATGGAACATACTCCACTAATCGATGTAGTTGCTTTTGAAAATTAGAAATGCGAACATATTTATTGTGCTAGTCGAATGGACCCAGTGTAATGCTTCTTTTGACAACCAATAAGAAACCCCGTTACATCATTCACGGGGTGCCCAAGGACACTTTAATTATCTTGCATACACCGCAGCGGGCTGTATAACTCTAATTTTCCTTTATTTCGGCCGCCACGGTGCATAGAAGGCACAAAATCAGCGGTTCCACGCCCCGTCACGGGACATGGAAGAGCATTTAACTGTTATTTGCCCCGTCACGGGTTATCCAACACACTTTTCTTACCTTGTGTGCCCCGTGACGGGGCAAATAGACCCGGCCGATAATAATAACATGTTTTTGGCAATTGATGGTTGGGGGCGGGTAAATCTGCCGTTGTGATCGTAGTAGATTTGGTCTATAGGTGCCAACTTTATCCCACCTAGAGCTGCCTAGTGGTAGTGTGTAGATATACGTATGGATCATCATACTAAGGAAGTCTTAACCCTTAAAGCGCTAATTAAATAATAATAAAATCACCCACCTGAAGTTGTGTCTCGCTACCGCGACCCACAACTTCAAGTGGGTGAAAATAACGCATAAACATTTAGGACCAAACATTAGCAAATATTGACGTTTCAACACAATATCAATGATTACATGGACTAATCAAACAGATTAAAAAATAAATAAAAGTAAATAAAAGTCGTGCTTAGCGGTGTAAGGTTAATATTGATCTGAATCCAAAAAATAGGATTTATCCTCAAATTTTAAATCTTATGATTCTTAGTGGGACGGGTCGCTGGTTTACTTTATTCCGCACAGCGCTAGTTGGCGGTAGTGTAAGCAGCACGGCACAACCTGATGCCAGTGTGTTTATATGCTCAATCTATCTGAGAATCTCACTTTGTATGATCAATCTATCTGCGGATCAGCCTGATACCTCGTCTGTTATCCCAGCAGACCAGTTAGCACTCCATGACATATGGTACAGAGGATGCCAAGTCATCATATCAACCTGTGTGAATGTAGACTGAACATCTTTTGATCTTGTGTGAAGTATCGACTATCTGTTGAGTGTCGTGTGTGGCACTCAAATAAGTGGCAGACAATTCGTCCCCTTGGATATGAAAGGGTGTATCTGCCACTTTACAAAGTGGCAGATACACCCTTTCATATCCAAGGGGACGAATTATGACACTCTGGCTGTTAGGGGGAGATATATCGTTATAATAAAGATTGGTATCCTGTAGTTTAACCCTTACAACACTGAGATATAAACCATGGGCAGCAAAGGGTTGCTTCCATTTGAAACTATCATAAACGTCTTTGTTAGCTCTTTCTGCGTCATTTGAATACCTATGTTTTGAGTCTTCAGCCATTATACATGTTTTACTCTTTCAGTGTAGACTTCATTATATGACTTCTATAAGCAGGTCCCCGCGTTAAAAATGTCTAAACACAAAAATATTACACTCTGCATTTATATATATTTCAACGCTTCACACCTTCTTAGAAAATAAATGAATAAATATTTAAGCGGTTCCTTTTGACAGAAGTATTCTGTAAATGGATTGGTTTTTAAACCCTGAGAGGCAAACGATCCGTCATTTTTATATCCCGTAAAAAAACCCTGGTATCCTGCTGCTCCAGCATTTAGTGTTCGCCCAGCTGTGTATACAGAGCATAGGCCAGCTAACACTGTGAGGTGGAGGGGAGATAACGCCACCAGTTTGGCATTCACAAAAATATGGAGTAATACTTATTTAATGAATAAAAATACACATTCACTTCTCATTCACTTAATACATCTTTGTATATGGTTTTATAAAATAAACCCAATTTGAATAAAATATATTTAATTTAAAAATCACTTTCACAATTTATTAAATATCAAATGTTTTTTTTTAATTTGGTCACTGGATCTGTTCATTCGTGCACCATTTCGACTGTATGGGGGCCATACATTCATTAAGGCGCTTGGAACTTATCGTGCACATTGCCATCTCCTTCTTCCCATGACTCATTTACACCTGAGTGAAGTGAAGTGCGTGAGTGTGAAGTACCTTGCGCAAAGAGACAAACATCCAAACAATGTACCAACGTCGAGAGGGGAGAGATATCAGATTTATCGTGAAACCTGAACCAAGTGGGGGTTGGACTCGCACTACAGGCAGTGGCAATTGCAAAGCGCAAACGCTCTAACCATTGCGTCACGTCCCCTTATATGTAATGCCAATTGAACCATTAAAGAACATTCCATATTTTCCTGTACTATAAAATACAGCACCTGTCCTCAAATTCTGTGCAAAGCTAAAATAAAGGGAATTGAATTAAAGAACAACCGCATGATTAAATGCGATAAATCAGGCATCATTCACTAAATATGACACACATTGCTTTGATTACCCAAAATAGAGTATTTGTGAAAAACCACTGTCGTATCATATCTTAGCGCGCATTCACGTTTTGGTTTTTATGCTTTTACATCTAGGTTTCACATTTTAACCCCTACAACGCTGAAATATTTTTGCATAAACGATGGAGAATAGAGAGTGTTTTTTCAATAAATGTCTTAGTTAGCTCTTTTCGCTTCCGCTTCAGATTCTGACGTCTAAAGTCAGTCCCCGCGCTGAAAAGATTGAAAAAAGATATTTCTCACTTGTATTTGCACCTTTAGGGGAACGGTTAATCCTGGCCCGAGAGACATCAATCCAGTGTTGGTATAATGCTGATCCGACGTCTACGACGCTGGCCCAGCCCCATAACAACATTGGTCAATGCCTCATTTTCTGTGCTTAAATCTGAGGACCAATGCCAGACAGATATATCACATTTAATTGGAATAAAGTGATAACAAGAATGGATATGCTTGTAAATTATTTCCTACGGCTGATATATCAGACGGTAACACTTGTAGAGCTCAGATGTCGACATTGAAAAGTTTTCTGTAATTTTATCAGCCCCTTATCAACCATTTATAAAACTGAAATATGCCCTACATATGTGACACTAATAAAAGTTGTGACTTAAATTTTACAAAACCATGTAATTTTCTCTAATTTCATATCTTGTTGCATTTATGCTCCATATTGCATACACTACCCTCGCATATAAAGTGTCACTGGGTCTGTTCATTCGTATAATTAAATATTTGTTTATGCTCAACTGTCATAGGAGGATTTTTTACAGAGCAAAGTGTAAGATGGTCGAAATCGGTAATGAAAAAAATCAAAACCAGACATATTTTGTCATGTCATGCTAACTTACCCTACAATTCAGCGGTGGATAGACAGTTTCGTTAAATGTAGTATTATTTATAAAAGAAAATTATATCAACAAGAGAAAAAGCAAATCATGATAGTGATCAGTAAATTTTCACGCTTGACTTTTTGGTTTGAGAAGAGCAACACGCAAATCTTATGTTATCGATATTACTATTGTTAAATGTGAACAGGTCTGCTTTTTGTTATTAGGAACAATACCTCTATTAGATGAATGTGTAATACATATAGTGTATGTGTAGTGTATGTAGAAACGTAGATTGGCATAAGTTAGGAACTTTGTTGAGTGGTAAAATGCTCCAGACAGTCGAATATACTAATAACATAGATGTTGATCTGGTCTGGGAATGTTTGCTCTAGTGCTACGATGTTGTGAGAAGATCAAATGTACCCCCAGAAATTTACCACCTTAGCTTGACTCTGAAGTGAGACGTCCAAGGAAGAAGCAAGCTTGGACAAAAACTAAGAAGTTTAATAAAGGTCATCATTGGAATACATTTTGAAAAGTAAGAAATTAATTACATAAATTATTGCAGTTCAAGCTATTTGCCTGAAACACTAAAAAGGAAAACCCTAAACGATTCTGGTCTTATTGTAGATCGAAAAAAATATATATACATATAACAAATTGTCATGAAGGTCTTTCACTCGTTTTCTCGTTTTATCATTGTTTCTACTCAGTACTGTGACACTCACTGATAAGTCAGTGTAGAAGGCACCAATCCCAATAATATGGCTTGTATGCTCAATAAATATTTTAATTCTAATAACAACACTGAGTGAGTCATTAGCTTTTGTAGTGGCTGTGATGACTTCCTCCCTCAGTGGCCAAGAGCAGTTTTTTTGTGGCTGAGATCACTTTTAAAGCACCTGTGGTCACGTCTTCAGTGACCAAGATCTCTTTTGTAGTAAGTGAGACAACCTTTAAAGTGGCTGTGATCACTTCTTCAGTGGTAAATATAATTTTTGTGGTGACCGAGATTATTTTTGTTGGCTGACATCAGTTTCTTAGAGACCAAGATCACCTTTGTGGTGGCTGAAATACTTTTTAAAGAGGCTGTGATTACTTCTTCAGTGACCAAGATCATTTATGTAGTGGGTTAGATAACTTTTAAAGTGGCTGTGATGACTTGTTTAGTGGCCAAGATCAGTTCGTTTGTGGCCAAGGTCACCTTTGTAGTGGCTCAGATAACATTTAAGGTGGCTTCAGCGGATGACATCAGTTTGTTACGGACCAATATCACCTTTGTAGTGGCTGTGACAATTATTAAGGAGAATGTGATCACTTCTTATGTGGCTAAGATCACTTTTATAGTGTTTGAGATAAGTTGTAAAGTGGTTGTGGTCACTTCTTCCGTGGCCTAGATCACTTGTGTAGTGGATGAGATAACTTTTAAAGTAGCTTCAGTGGCTGACATCAGTTTGTTTGTAGCCAAGATCACCTTTGTAGTGGCTGAGATAATTACTAAGGAGCACGTGATCACTTCTTCAGTGGCTGAGATCATTTATGTATTGGCTGAGATAATTTTGAAAGTTGTGGTCACTTGTTCAGTTGCCAAGATAACTTTTGCAGGGGATGAGACAACGTTTAAAGTGGCTGTGATCACTTTTTTCGGTGGCCAAGATCATTTTTGTAGTGACTGTGATAACTTTTAAAGTGGCTTCAGTGGCTGACATCAGTTTGTTAGTGGCCAAGATCATCTTTGCAGTGTGTGAGATAATTATTAAGGAGGATGTTATCAGTTCTTAAATAATCAGTAAATTATCTGTGATATTGATCGAGCTATAATTCAATATACATTTTTCAGTAATGGCGGCACACATTTGCAGAAAATGGCACGTAGGACATTTTTTCAGCTTGTTAAGATATCTAATCGTTTTCTACGGGTTTTTTTCCAAGCTAGTTACCGATACACCAATTAAAAGTATATTTCAGAGGGTGCACGGGAACCCTATTTTTCGACTGGACTAATAAGCTTATCAAAGCCACATCCAACGGTTATCAAAATATTTTCAAATAATAGCAACACAAATGTGAAACATAAAGAGCAGAAAAACACAAAATGGAAAGTGAAATGACATTTAATTTGAGGCAAAGACTACAGACAGGCGCAAAAAATGTTCCATCAATGAAACATTTGGCGACCATTTTGTTTTTTATGTCGTTCATTTATTGTAAAACAACTTCCAATTTTTTAATCAGCACGTTTGTTAACAAATTGATGATTAATTATGACTCCCCATGTTATTTCTGTGAGATAGTCAGCCAATTTTTATTTTACCCTTTTAAAAATCCTCCTATGAATATAAAAAATTTGTGTGGCTAGACCAGACCTTATACAAGACCGTGGTGCACAAATATTTTAACCTCTTATCATCACCTTGGTATTAGAGGGTGTTATCTGCCACTCTGTAAAGTGGCAGATACCACCCTCTAATACCAAGATGACGATATATTGTAGATAAATAGTCACTTGATTCAGAGGATGTAGGCCTACATTACTATTTATGTTTTTACAATGTCTAAAAACACTAATGAACTTGTTGTGATATTTCAGTGCGTATCACTTCCATTCGCTGAATTGTATTTTGCGTGAAAATTGTTTCTCTATATTGTACCTATGCAAACATTTATCTTTCATCATCTGTCAGAGTGTCGTAGGCCTATGCACCACTCAAACGAGTGTGGTTCATTAACTGTCAAAGTGTCGTATGTGCTAGATGAGTGTGGTTCTTTATCTGTCAACGTGACGTATGTACCACTCGAATGAGTGTCGCTCATTCTCTGTCAAAGTGTCGTATGCGCAACTCAAATGAGTGACCGCTAGCATTGATTGATCTTGACATTTGTGATCATTAAAATTGAATTGCTGACGGATTCATGAAATACTTTCGGTCTCATGTCTTAACTTCTCTTATATTTTTTCTCTGGATTTTTTAAATAATATATGATATGAGATTTTATACCGCAATGAGAATGAAATTAAGAACTGGGTATTGAGATGATTATACCACATGCATCATTTATTAACTCTGAAATAACTATTACGCTGATTGCAAGTATCACTTTATATAGTAATAATTTTCAATATCTAATCAAATACATTGACAGATTTACGCTGAATATACCATGAAGTCCCATGAACTATCTGGTTGGTTGGTGCTGACATTGTTATTGACGACTACAGACGGGTCAGCTGCACCCAGTAAATAAATAATGTCAAACCAATGTTTGGTTAATGATGGACAACCATCAGGGACGTTGGTACAACCTTAACCCGACATTGGCTTAGCTGATCTTGTTTGCTGGGGCAGGAGGCAGAGGTGACCAAATGTAACAATGATAAATGTGATCACACTGCGCCTGAATGGGAGAGCAATGACACTCCACTTTACAGCAATTGACAGCATGAATAGAAAGAGAGTGGTGCCGATCAAAGACAAACAACAGTAGCTGCTCACTTTCCAAGTGAGCAGTAACTGTTGTTTGCCTTTGCTCTTTGCTCTGGCGAACACACTGACCAAGTCATCCATGAGACAGCTTTTGATGAACAATGACAGCAATGAGGGATAGAGACGAGAGGGGAGAGGTGAGGGGTGGGACAAACTGCAATGTGTAATCAAAATGTAATGTGAGAGCGATATGAATGAATGAATGAATGAATGAATGAATGAATGAATGAATTAATTAATTAATTAATTAATTAATTAATTAATTAATAAATGAATGAATGAATGAATGAATGAATGAACGAGCGAACGAACGAATGAATGAATGAATGAATGAATGAATGAATGAATGAATGTATGAATGAATGAATGAATGAATGAATGAATGAATGAATGAATGAATGAATGAATGAATGAATGAATGAATAAATGAATGAATGAATGAATGAATGAATAAATGAACGAGCGAACGAACGAACGAACGAATGAATGAATGAATAAATGAATGAATGACTGAATTAATAAATGAATGAATGAATGAATGAATGAATGAATGAATGAATGAATGAATGAATGAATGAATGAATGAATGAATGAATGAATGAATGAATGAATGAATGAATGAATACATGAACGAGCGAACGAACGAGCGAACGAACGAATGAATGAATGAATAAATGAATGAATGAATGAATGAATGAATGAATGAATGAATGAATGAATGAATGAATGAACGAATGAATGAATAAATGAATGAATGAATGAATGAATGAATGAATGAATGAATAAATGAATGAATGAATGAATGAATGAATGAATGAATGAATGAATGAATGAATGAATGAATGAATGAATGAATGAATAAATGAATGAATGAATGAATAGGGAATCAGGCTACTTTTGTGCGAACATATAATTGAGTTTTTTTCTTCGACTTCAAATACACATAAAGTACACACCTGACTCCAATACTTGATGGACGACTCCAATTCCACTGTCAGTATTTTAAAATCGCATTATCGCGGCCAACTTGTCTTGTATGGATAATAGCTGTAGATTCGTGAGAAAAACTGTAGATCCGAATCCACCGTTTTAACAATGCTGACGTCATATGGTCTCTGAAAGTGTATTTTTTGCCATGATAAATCGCTCAGAAATGGAGAAGACGTAAGTACTGCTGGAAAGTGATGTAATAGGATGTGTGTGTCAAGCCCATGTAGTAATCACCTTCTATCAGGGACGGCATGTTATTACCTTACAACATGAAGGGGCACCGCTGTGATTAGGGTCAGTCTGGCAGGCTAGTGTATGCCCACCAACCAGTAAACACGAGACATATAATGTGGTCCTATTGTTGGGACACCGTCGCAGACGGTGGTCTAATATTAAGACCACATTGGGTGAACGTTTTTTGTTTGCTGGGAGAGTAGTCAATGACCACATACGAAAACAACGAGACGTTTAATCAATGTTGGTGCAATGTTGGGCCAGCGTCGCAGAGGGTGAACAGACATTAACCCTTTCATCGCCGCTTCCGTATATATTCATTTTGTATTCGCACACTAAATACCAGCATTCAAACATTTTTCGTTTTTTATTAGCAAAGCCCGCTTTTAAAGATAAAACGTGACACCATTCGACGAAATTTTAATATCGCTTACCTTCATATTGTAAAATGTGAATAGTTTTTGCTCACTTGCTGTTGTGGATCGCGTCAGCGAGACAAAACTTCAAGTGATTGAAAATTCCAATTAAATAATTTGGCGGTTAAAGGCCTAGGGAAACACAATGTAACGTCTCGAGTTGGATAGGAATATTGCAATCCTTAAATTATACGGACCATTCACCTGTTCACTACAATCTTTAATCACTCCGGCATACATAGGTAGATGTGCAAATAAAAATGAATGAATAATATCACTATATCAACACAATAAGGACACGACTAAGAAAACAAATGAACGAAAAGATTAATCTATACATAATGCCACATTATCATGATTTTCACCTAGATGTCTGAGCTATTCAATTTAGGAGTCCCTTAAAGTTGTGTCTCGCTACCGCGATCCAGAACTGCATCTGACCGAAAATTATTCACATTTGTAAAATTAGGTCAAACTGTATATCTGTTTCACTTATTTAAGGCTACAGACCACTCTATGTACGTTTCTGGTTTTAGTTGTACCCCAATTGCCTCTATCTCTGTAATCAGCATGGTGCTTTTTGGGTAGGCCTACAGATGTGTACCGTTGTTCGTATACAGTGGACTATCCCTTTAAGACATTTGTCACTATTATAAACTGAATACACGAGTGTGAGAATTGCCATGGGCGCTCACCTGTCCACGTTGCGAAAATGCAGGTGATAACGTGAGCGAGTACCTCCAGTCTTAATCTGTCAGCTAAATATTGCAGGTTTTCAACTCTTTCCCAGCAAACACACGATGCTGGTCCAACATTGTACAAATGTTATACATATATATTTTGTGTTTGCCGGGTTCTTATGATAGGATTACCAATAGAGCATCCTCAACGTGTAAAGTGCAGAAGCTTGACCTAGATGTTAGGTATGTGATAGGTTCATATATCTATGCCGACCAATCAGACGGCTAAATCTTGACCTGGTTACGAATAACGACCCTGCTGCTATAAAGGTCAAAACAGGAAACGAGAGAGAGAAATGTGATCCGCGCACTGAGCCACCACCCATGTTCCCTAGATAGTTTCAAATGATCCATTATTATTTTGTAATCCAACCGTTTCAAGTTCACATTGGGACCAATGCAGTGTAAAGTAGTACTGGGTGTGATGACCTTGCCCCATTGAAGGCAAATACACATTCAAATATGGACGTATTAACACTACAAATGCCAGTAAATATTATTACAGATTATCGCACCTTTTTATAGCACAATATCCAATTTGTCTTAACAGATTGTCGCATTTGTTTCAGCAAATAAACGAATATGTAAAAACACACAGGTGATTCAACGTCGCAACAACGCCTGTGCTCAGTTGGAGATTGTCGAAACGCTCATGGTAATACTGACACATAAGGCTGGCACGAGCAGTCTCTTCTATCCTCGAATAGCATCAGTTTAAAAAAGGTTATTTTGAGTGCAGATTGTCTTAGATCAAAATCTGAAATGAGATTTTCTCTCTCAACAGAGAGAACAAATCAGAAAGTGGGAACATGTAAGCGTGATCAATTTCACGGGAAAATCAAGCGGAATAATATCTACATAGGCACTTCATACCACAGGATAATAAATATGCAAAGACATTATTACAGATTAGGACGCAATTTCGCATTTGTGTTTATTTTAGTTCAAGTTGGATGTACTTCATAAAATGTTAATTTAATTCCGAATCTGAGCGAACGGAATATTGCAATTGTATTCCAGGGGGCCTAAATATGTTCTGTCCTCGCATCGGGTAAGCTACTTCAACGGTACTACAAGACGGAAACCGAATAACTCGTTTTTTCGTGACGTCATAAAAAGTGCATTTAAAACAAAACAGTCCCGTGACAATGACATGGTCTCACCACCCTAAATGAGCCGAAATCCAAGGGGGGTGGCTACTGACTAGAGAATCCCTACCCAAATTACTGTTTTAAATGGTTATTTCCGCTTCTGGTGAATTAAGAAAAATACAGGAATGTTGTATTTATGTGGATAAATTGTAAGCACACACTGTTTTCGCTATCTGTGATATGAGGTATAACTGTTATGTGGGATTTTCGGATGGACACATGGGGTGAAAAGGATTTGTGTCTTTTCTAGGAATGGGCGCAAGAATATTTCGGGAGATCTGGGCAAAACGGACCTTTTTACCAACATGGGAGTGTAACTCAAAACGCAGGAAGTTAGCATACCATTTTCGAAGCTGTTTTTTAAAAAGGACAGTTTAGGCTTTATCATGTTGTGTCACATAGGGGGGCAGTTAGGGACGAAAGTGGTGATTTCGGCCCTTAGAATGTTGGCATTATACATGCGTTTCAATGGGACTGGCATTTGGGGTGGTGAGACCACATGTATTTCTTTACTGAAAATGATATATGGTCATTTATTAGTTATGCGGAATAACACCAACGAGTAGGAGATGGACATGGCGCTGCCTGTCGTGCGGTTTCGAGCCCCATTGGTGTGGGATTTTCAGACAGATATCATGTTTCTCCGCTCACAATCTTAGGGAATTGTTTCGATGGTGTGTTCTCAAGCAAGACAATTCAACCTGAAATGCTTCCCTTGGTGAAAATGAGTACCTGGTAGGACAGAGTTGTAATGCGTCAGTAAGTTCAATGCGCCGAAATGGCTGCAGGACTGTATTTTTTCCGTTGAGTTGAAATGGCACTCGAATGAACAGGTCCGGTGACCAGGGGGTAAAATGTAAAGTCGGATTATGGGTCTTCAGACGTGATACCCGACTATAAACGTTCATATTCACCGTTTACTTAAAGTCATCTCCACATATTTGATCAAAGTACACAAAAAAATATTCCGTAGGCCTACATGCTTGTTATTTTTAAATACCATAAACAAATATGTATTGCTCGAAAAAATGTTATCATGCTCAGACACACAAACCGATGTTTAAAAATAAATTGTTTAACAATTTTATGACGTCACAAGTACGTTGCTGTAGTGATATCTATATCTAGCAGCCTCAAACATCGAATGTGAGTCAAATGATTTAAATTTGAAGGTTTTATTGACATAAATAAGCATTTAAAATTGAAACGTGTTAGTGTTTGAAATAGCTATGTATTGCAGCGGAGAGTTCTTATCGACGTTGATTGTGTGGTCATCAGCAGCAGGAGTGGTATTATCCACGTTCGACCTCAATAACCATGAGATCCAGCTGGTCGCTGATCATTTAACTGAAGAAGAGTGCCACAAGCTGTTCACGCCTGTGGGAGAGGAGACAGACACCACGTTTGGGCATCCATTACCCACCGTGGATGACCCTGATAAGCCATGCCTTGACCTGCTGAAGCTGTGGGATGAAGAGACAGGGATGCAGACCAGCTTTGACGACCTGGAGGCCAGACTGGACATTCTGGGCCATGTGGATCTAGCGGACAAGCTGTCAACAGCTGTGTATCATGAACTGTCAGAGGCTGTCAAGAAAAGCTTCCTGGATGATCCCTTTAAATCTCTGGTGAACAGAGACTCTCCATTGCTGGATCAGCCAGTACAAGAGGACGTCTCTGGCCTCACTGGTAGTGATACTGACGACCCTGCTACACATAGATGGACCTGGCTGCATACACTCAGCCTCATAGTTGTCTGTACCAGTAGTGTGATAATGGTGTGGATGTGCTGTCATAATAACTGTCCCACACTCTGGGCTGTGTCACCATGTGGGCATTGTGAGAGGATATGTACTGAGACATTTCACACGAAGTTTCTGGGTGTGTCAGCTCCACACGACGACGACGATGACTTCATGGTGATAATGAAACCACCCAACTGTGAAACTCAATCAGCTGATGTGAATAATGTTGAAGAGGTGGATAGTTTATTGGCTGATGTTTGAAATTGTATTTAAAATATATTTCTAAGATTTACTAGATTTTAGTTGAAGTCGTTAAAAAATAAAATGTATTGTATAGGCCTACTTTAGATTATATTTTTCTATGACACAGTGACACAACTACGATATTGAAGATAATAGTTATTGTTGGCATAATGGTCACAATCTTTAACCATACTGTGTACTAACTGGTACACCTGATGGTGAAATGTTGTGATTAGGCCAATAAGAGAACCATTTAAGTTGGTGATTCTTCAAGCCTAGATATGGATTCATTTGAAATGAAATTTTGTCAATAAATATTTTCGACAAAGCTTGATTGCTTGAGATGTTTTCTAAGTATAGATAGTCTACCCAAAGACACATTAAAACTGATTCTTTAAAATATATAGCTTATTTCAAACGTTAGACCATTTGAGGTGTAGTAAATTGAAATTATGAGGTCCCTCTACAAACCCATTAAACTAATTGTAGAATTTAATTACATGTCAAATGGTGTAACTTTCGAAATATTAAATACAATTTTGCAAAAGTTGTACTGTTGTTAGGATTTGAATATAAAATGGTCTTTGCAAGATTCCAAAGCAATCAGTTAAGAATTGACGGAGTAATCGGCGAAAATCATGTCATCCTAGGTGATCGAATTTAATGTGTCTTTGGGTATAAATAAGATTTTCAGTTATGATGACATATTTACATAATCAAGATTTTTTGTTTTGTAAGGTCCTAAAGAAACTAAGATCACCTCAGTTAACCTCAATCTGCTGGTAGCATTAATAGATGACTTTCGTAGATAATACAAGATAAATACAACTACTTTTCTTATTCCACACACAGTGCAACCCAAGGTCAATCGTTATAGGTCAATAACCTTTCACCAAATTTTATTTGTTTAGCCACTAACACGCAACTGATATGCATAATAAACGTTTGAGTTCTGTGTGTTTGAAGTCCGCAATGCATTTATATTTCACAGTATAACTCCCGGAGCTCCAAACTACAATATACATTTATTGAAATTACGCGCGTCCAACATATCCAATAACATGGGATAGGTCTACATCTCATTTTTACACCAGGGGCGCTGCCGTCATCACGTACTGATTTGGGTCAGTCAATATGCTAATTACAAGATTAAACTAACACTATGTAAATTGGCATTTCGAAATTGGAATGATGGAAGTTTCATAACAAAATGTGTCTTGTCACATTGCATTTGGTAATAATTGTATTTTGCAAACAAAATGAGAATTGATGAAATGCAATGTCCATTGTACACATGGTACAAGAGTAATATGTTGTGTTGGATTTTGAGATTGCAATTGGTACGATGCAATGTCCATTGTACGACTGTAATATATAATCTATAATGTTGTAAGTTTAGCCGTGATATCATTCCACACAATACTGGTCATCATTAACTTGTCATGCTAGGCATGTAGACGTTTTTAAGTAGGATTCAACTAAAATTAAATACTACACAGATTGAGAAAACGTATATCAAGGTCATCGCCATCTTACCCGCAACAAGGTTTGGCTTCTGAGACTCGGTCCGCGTTCTCGGCAGAATCCTAGCCTTGCCATAGAGAAAAAGGATAAAGGTAAAGAGGTACAGGTTTATGGTCTGATACTAAGTCTGAAGACTTATCAGATAATTTTACATCTTCCCCTCTGGTAACTGGACCTGTTCACGTATGTGACATTTCAACTCCCCCGGGAGCATATAACTCTTTTCGGCACTAGACACGCATTGCACACGTTGACATATCTGTCCTGCCATGGCATAAATTGCACCTAAGTGATCTGAACCACATGAGAGTGAAGTGCATTGCGTAAGGACACAACATCGAAACAACGAAGTAACAACGTTGAGAGAAACAGTATTTTTTTCTAAAAGAAAATCTGCACCAAACGTGGATTGAACCTACCCGAAGGCGACAGCTAAATCAAAACGCAACTCTCTACCAATCAATGTGTTAAGTCCCTATCTGCATATATGGTAGATGCCAAGATCATCAAATAATTCAAACTGTGAGATGTCGTTAAATTCACAAATACAAATATTTTTCGTCATTTGAGGTTAAAAATTGAGACAGAAAGCCCAACTTCAAATGAATTTAAAATAGCAACAAAAGTCAGCATTCCGTGGGTTTAAACGCTGCTGGATGTGAGTTTATGTTGCTCGCGCATGTGTTGTCCAAGCCATCTCATGAGTTGGGGGAAGCTATTTTTAATTATCTGAGCCAATGTGTTAAAGATTGGCCCACCATGCTGCCAGCTTTTGTGTGACTTTTTTTATTGCGGGTGGATCAATAGTGAACGCCTCAGAAGTGGTGGAATTCACCATAAGTTAGCCGTGATCACAGATAGCGGACATTACAGCCGACGCGACCTTTATCACTCGTATATAACCCTTTCATCGCCGGGATCGACTTTAAACGTCGGAATCTGACGTTTATAGACGTCCGATTCTGACGTTTGAAGTCGGTATCCGCACTGAAGAGGTAGAGTACTTTTTTATTCAGCCATGATAAATGAAATATGAATGAAACAAATTAATTTGTAAGGGGTGGTTTGGGAAACCTACATTTAGACGACAAGGTTGATAGCATGGAGGCCACTGAAAGAATACAATATTTATAATGGTCGTAGGCCCATAACATAGGCATTCAAATGAAGCGGAACGAGCTACATGTGACTAAGACATTTAACAATTTTTCTTATAATTAACATTTTTCAGATAGGATAATAAGTTCATCAAGTTTGATGGCATGTTGGCAAGCACTTGTAATTGCAACTGAACACAATTATAATTACATACATGAATATTATCATTATCATAGGGCACTGTTGCCTAGTCAGTCATGTCGATAGTATTAGTTCGACCAGGGCGTAAACAGTCGGCCTGTCATTTGATCCATGTTATTGAATTCTATATATGGTGTGTGGTGATGTTTTGAAAAGCTATATTGCGATAATTATAGCACCAGCGTTTAAACTATTATCATGGAGATAGTTGATTGAAGAAAATGACGACAATCTGCTTTGTTCCAACGCAAACTCCAGATTTTGTAAAACTGACATATGTCGTTTCCACACTATAATATATAATTGTTTCGTCTTGTTTTAGTTTACAAAATTGTTATTTAAAAACTCTCACCTTGTTACCTCATATGCTTTGTGCCTAGCCTTGAAGATACCTCGTGAAAATCGTCAGCACATTGTTGAGCCAAGGTTAAATGGCATGAAATGAATGAGGTTTTAGGCCACCTTTGTGCACATATCAGACTAAACTGGGCCAGGAGAACCTCTTGGGGATGGTGTGATGAATGAGATGGCACTCTCCGCCAGGCACAGAATTCAAAATTCGAGCCCTGGTGGTCTGAGGTCGAGCACGCTACCTCTCGGTCACGGAGGTTCCCCATAATATTGAATCTTCGCGAGTGAGCGGGAAAGAAACATTTTGTTTCTTTGAAACTTGAGCCAATGTTAAGCCAGCGTCACAGACGGTAATCCAACATTGACCTATCATTGGGGTAACATCCTGTTTTAGCTAGGAATCAATCAGCTTTTATGTATCAATCTGTCACGCATCTACTTACGTGTTCAGATCTCATACATCTCTCTGTATCTGTCGATAATCTAACATTTCAATTAAAGAAAACACAATTTAGTCCGTGAGTGTTTTGGAAAAAAACATTTTCTTATTCTTAAATATATCACGAAGGAACTTCAACCATACTGGCAGGGGGACGTATTCGACACAGTATTTGAGAATTTGTTTCATTCACAAAAAAACAATAAGATAATAGTATAACTAGTTGAAGAAAAAAATACGTAACACATCAAATTTTCAACGCTTTTACTGTATTCCAAAAGAAGCAGATCCCTCCTTTTTGATCATTCTAAACGACCAATAAACCATTTTTCATAAATTAAAAAAATACAATTTTGAGGAGTAACTTGTTTTAAATCTGTCACACGAATCAAATCTAAAATGATAATTATGCTATGCCTATAGGCTCATGTTCTCAAATACACAGACATTGGCCTAAAATTGAAGCTTTATGAACGAGTTGTATGAGCTATGAATCATGCTGTTGTAGTATTATACTATGCTCTTCAATTTAACAATGGATTAGCTATATCATGTAGACGTGACTGTATAATCTGGGCGGGGTAATTTATTGGTTTGTGAAATACAACCAGGATTTAGTATGTGGCGGCACAGTCCTGTCTGGGCCCCGTCCGCTATAATTGATGGCTAAGATGCTCAACCAGTCACCAGTTTAATTTCCAAGTGGGAATTGGGGAGATAGTGGGGTGTAGCATGTCCCTAAAGTGGACAGGATCCCGGCAGAGAAAGTGGAGATGGAGGCAGCAGCGCAAGAAAGAGGCCGACAATAAGAGATAATTGGGAGAGCATCCCAGCCCAACCAGAACAACAGGCTGTCAGTCTGCATTCATCGCCTAGCACAGCAAACACCACCATCAAACATTAAACCAATGGTGTTTTAATGTTGGTCCAGTGGACCAACATTCAAACAACATTGGATCAATTTCACGTGTTTGCTTGGGATATATTGACCCAATGTTGTTTTAATGTATATTGACCGAATGTAGTTTTAATGTTGGCCCAACGTCTACGGCGCTGGCCCAGCATTAAAACAACAGTGGTCAACGATGGATCCCACGTCAAACACGACACGTGCTCCCAGTGTTGCAGATGGTTGCCCAATTTTAAATCAGAATCAGGCCAACGTCCCATGTTTGCTGGGTTGGTCAATATTCAGTGTACACAGTGCATATGGGTCAATCCCACTGACATCACACCTGAGTCTCCACACATACCTGATTTGTCGGCTTACCAATATTTAATTACATAAATACAAACACAGCATTCCTGATATCTTGGCAGGAATAACAGAAGCCACGACACTGTCCATGAGATCCTTCTGCAATTCAGATATCAGATCTTTCGTCTAATTTTTGCTATTATTGAAAATATATATAGGCTAGATATTATTTAAGGGTGTAATTTCAACCTAATTTAAAACATGTCTCGCTGCTGCTGTTCAAATGTTCAACTCTTACTGTTTGAAGACACATTTTATATTCAAAACCTTCTTTGTAAAGGGCATTTAAAAAGGATTAAGACCAGATAAGCGCTCAAAGCAGCAATTTAACAAAAAAAAATGTCTAGTAATCATTGTGAATTCGATTTTTTTATAAAGTGTTAATTTATTCCTAAACTTTTTTGGGGGGAGGGGGGTGTATTTTTTTCAGAATGTGTGATTTTTTCACATACCTTGGGAGGGGATTATTTATTTCCAGGCAGTCCAGAGATCATTTGTCATTTCTGACTTTTGCAGCACACAATTATTTATTTGTAAAAGTAAAGAAAAGCCAAGCCCACCGTAGTATTTCAATGGTCGCCCTCTTAGCTACAGTTAGACTACGACACATGGGTTCAAATTATATATTTCACATGGTGTTTTATCATGGTTTGTCTTAACTCTTAAGACTGATTCCAGGCAGATGTGATCTGTCCAAGCATTAAAACGATTAAATCAATGCAACAGTGGGAATCAGAAATGCGATATGTTAAATGTGTACATATTATTATACACTGGATGTGATTATAAAGCCAGTCATCACAAACAGTAAAGGTTTGTCTGACTTTATAATATCACACAGCACAACTTAATTATGTTGTCGCAATGTTGATTTATTGCTGGGCCAATGTCACAGACAATAACCAACTCTACATTGAAATATGTTTAGCATCTCGTATTTGCTGGGATGACGAATAGAAATGTGAATTAAAATAGAATCAATTTGGCTTTGAAAAATATGACAAATGTAAATCACTACCCAGAACACACAAAACATTTGCATAATATTTGTACACCGTCGGCACAACGTCTTCGACGTTGGGCCAACATTGTACAAATGTTATACGAATGTTCTGTGTTTACTGGGTATGCATTCCAGTAGATCACAAATGGATCCACATGGTTCAATGAGCAGATAAAGAGTTATGGTGTTTATTTTAGGCGGATTGTGCGTGATAATAACAGATGATCTGGTCCTTTCACCGAAATGACACTAAAGGGTGAGAATATATTGTATGCCTCAATAATAGCCAGATATCCTCGCTGGTGATATCCTATGACGTCATTTACACCCGGGAATCAATATTCCACGGAAACCTGGAAAACCCCTCCTGTCATCTTCTTTGTTGTTTATCAATAAGCGCAACGCGTTGTCAGTCCCTTGGTATTTTAATATTCTCTTTCATTACTATGACAAATAAGTCTGTAATGACTTTTATTTCTGTCAATAAAATATCTGTATTAAAATATCTGTATTAAATGGTCGTATCTAAGCCTTTGTAGTAGGTGCGTCCCTCGGGTCCCAAAGGACCAAGTTGCAATGTTTTCTGTACCAGACTAAGTGATTTTGATATTAAATTATTCTGGAAATTATATACGTTTCGATTCCGCTATTTGTCAAATTATACCACCAAGCCATTTTATTATTTTCAAAAATAAGATCAATCTCCGAGTCCCAAAATCATCACATTCACACCTCGCTAGCAAGTAAGACCAGCGATTGAAAAGAAACTAAAATTATTATTGATTCTTCTTGAATATTACATAATAGATTCTCCTTTAGCGGCACACAATAAAAAAAACGGAGCAAAAGGAGATGAACTCTCATTTTCTCCAGACATGCAGCACAGTAAAAATAAGTATATTATGAAGAAAGACAAAAAATCACCATGTACATCGTAAAACTATTTTCTTTATACGTTTAACTTTTTTCTGAATATTCTACGTTGCATAAAACGTGAAAAAATGTCTAAGTAGTCTGCAAATCATGTGAGCAAATTGTCAATAAAAACAATTGCACATTCCGTCTTCCACTTTCCAGCCTATATTCACACGTGCTGCACAGACTAGTTAATTGTTAAAAACTGGATGACACGTGTGAAACAGAAGAAGACGTCAATAACACGTGTGTGCCACACGTTTACTAATAACTGTCCTCGGGCAACCATAAAGAAGAGCACATTAGGTAGGAACTGAAAAGCGGCTCAGAGAGATCGGCCGAGCGCCATAGTGAAACTTTGTCGTTTTTGGCGATAATAAAACGTTGTTGTGAAAACTTTGCTGTAACGTTGAGTCAGCGTTATAGACGTTGACTCAACGTTGCAGCAACGTTTTCTGACAAAACGCCTGCTCCAATCCTTCATATTTTGTGTTTTTTACAAAGTCAAGGTGACCTGCAGAGCTGTAAGTGTAGGCCATGCCTTCACAGCACCTGTGATAGGTTTAGAGTTCGAGACCACGCCCTGACCGTCTGGTTCGGTCTCGTTTCGGGTTTGAGTTTACCACGTACCACATGTCTTGCCTATGATTTCATGGCGTACCACGGATTATCCGCTATACACCAACAATCCATTTCCAACTGCTCTGGTTTTCAAATTCCCTTCTCTTTTAATAGATGTTTTAAACTTGCTGGATCAATGCACACCCCAAAGTACAATAAATGACCACATTTTATATATTATCCATGTGTACCAGCAAAAGTTAAAAAACTTCTGTATTTCAGATTTCAAATGTGCACTTCCTATTAGCTAGACCTATACATGTTTGCCAATGTGAATTAAGATTAGGTTGCGATATGAAACAGCCGAGATACATATTCGTAAATAACAACCCAAATAAAAGCTAAAACCCATTTGAATGGATTGCGGTATTTTCTGAATTCATTTGGAAAAAAGGCATATGGTGAGGAAATACAATACATGTATATGGGTGGCTGAAGTGAACAGTTTTTTTCTTGTGAACTAATCGATGTGAATCCTTTGAGAGGTGTAGACAGAGAAGCCTATGATCGTCCGACCACGGAGACTTATCGACGGGAGAAGACGATTGAGTATGGCGGCTGACAAGAAAATGACGTCATCTTTGAGTGAACTGGCAACTGTTGAAAAACGGTGTGGAGTAAATTTCAAAAGAGAAAGCAGTTCAATATCAATCCCACCTACATATTTCACAAGCAAAAGCAAGCTGGATTAGTACTCTGGAAGTGCAAACGGTTGGAAATTGAGAAGGTACTTTCTTAATTTCCGATCAGTCAGTGCATCAGTATCCTTCATACACATTATTTGAAATAACTTTTTGTTTCAGTTAACCCTTTCAATCCTGAATTTACAATAGTCATCTTCATCCACTACAAGCCGCGAATTGCTGCCGCAATTCTCGACTTGTAGTGGATGAAGATGACTTGATGTGGTTTAGAAATTAAAGAAAAATACCACGTATTGGTAAACCAGTTTCATGGAAATTTTCGTTCTAAAACCCTTAGTTGTAGGAAAATTAAGTCTGTTTTTAGGGATGTAAAATGATGCTTTAATGCATCGTGGGGGCTTAAAGGGTTAAGATGTCCTATGCTGGCAGCGGTATTCAACACTTAGACAAATCTCAAATAGCAAAGACACCCCCATTTACATTGACTTAATTTTTTTGTGAACGTAGTCGGTTAAATCTACATGTAAATACAAACGTTGTGAAGAGAGTGTATAATAAGGATAATGCATTTCCATCAACAGAGCATGATTGCATGTATTCACAAAGGGATTGTAAGAAATAGAGATATACGCATGTATCTAAATACGAGCCGGTGCGCTATCATGAAGCTATTTATATAATTTTTACACATCTACATCGCGAATATTATGATAAGGAACAACACTTTCTATCAGAATCGAATTTAGTTTGATTCTAACGTTTCGTGTTTTAGCACAAAATACTCCTATCAACCAATATATCCATTTACCCATTTATTATTTCTTTTATACAGTATTTCCATCTATCATTCATTATCAGTACATCAATGTATATATCCATCTACCCATTTATTTATCCAACTATCCATCCATCCATCTATTCACGCAACCATCTATTCAGCCATATACCTCACAAATTACCCACCCTCCAATCGATCTATCCATCGACTCTTCGATCGATCCATTGTTCAATGCCTCCATACATCCATTCATCCACCCATCTATTCATTCATTCATTCATTCATTCATTCATTCATTCATTTATTCATTCATTCATTCATTCATTCATTCATTCATTCATTCATTCATTCATTCATTCATTTATTCATTCATTCATTTATTCATTCATTCATTCATTCATTCATTCATTTATTCATTCATTCATTCATTCATTTACTCATTTATTTATTCATTAATTCGTTCTTCATTTGTTCATTTAGTCATTCATTCATTCGTTCATTCATTCATTCATTCATTCATTCATTCATTCATTCAATCATTCATTCATTCATTCATTCATTCATTCATTCATTCACTCATTTATTTATATATTCTTTCATACATTCATTCATTCATTCATTCATTCATTCATTCATTCATTTATTAATTTATTCATTCATTCATTTATCGTTTATTCGTTCGTTTATTCATTCATTCATTCATTCATTCATTTATTCATTCATTTATTCATCCATTTTTTCATTAATTCATTCGTTCATTCATTCATTCATTCATTCATTCATTCATTCATTCATTCATTCATTCATTCTTTCATTCATTCATTCATTCATTCATTCATTCATTTATTCATTCATTCATTTATTAATTAATCAATTAATTAATTAATTAATTAATTAATTCATTCATTTATTCATTCATTCATTCATTTATGTATTCATTTATGTATTCATTCATTCATTCATTCATTCATTCATTCATTCATTCATTCATTCATTCATTCATTCATTCATTCATTCATTCATTCATTCATTCATTCATTCATCCCTTCATTCATTCAATCATTCATTCATTCATTCATGTATTCATTCATTCATTCATTCATTCATTCATTCATTCATTCATTCATTCATTCATTCATTCATTCATTCATTCATTCATTCATTCATTCATTTATTCATTCATTCATTCATTCATTCATTCGTTCGTTCGTTCGTTCGTTTGTTAGTTTATTCATTCATTCATTCATGCATTCATTTATTCATTCATTCATTCATTCATTCATTCATTCATTCATTCATTCATTCATTCATTCATTCATTCATTTATTCATTCAATTATTCATTTATTCGTTTATTATGCATTCATTCATTCATTTATTTATTCATCCGCGTATTCATTAATTAAAATATTGCATTGATCCATCTCTTCAATAACTCTTTCTTTTATTCATTCATTCATTTATCCTTCCGTTTTTTATGCGTTCATTATTTCATTGGTTCTGGAAGTTTGCGCGTGTTGCCACTTATGTAGAATGGACGATATTGTATTTAATTACACCCCGGAGACAATAGGCAGTCATAAATCCAGAGCGAGTGTAATTAACTAAAGACGAGATTTGCATGTGTAAATAAGTGTCATCCCTAATGCCTACTCGTGCTACACACTATATCAAACTACAAAAGCGGTATGGTAAAGAGGGAGAGAAACTAATTGGAATACTACACAAAAAATAATGGGCCATCACATCTTTATTGATATACTATTGCGTTATTTATATAGATCATATTGGATTATATTCTATTTTTATTGCTACACATGGCAATATAGTATTATTGGAAAAACAATAAAGCCCCGAACATCAACACAGTTTTAAATATTTGACTATTCTGGCCTTACAGTGATGTTGCTTGGAACTTGTCAAGTGACCTGGTGCTGGAATAATGTTTTACGGCCAAATCAGTCGAATAGTGAATCAATTATACAACCAATATGACTTGTGATTGGCTACTACTATGTTAGATGATCACAATGACCAAGTCAAAAATACATAGCAGCGATATACATGTATATCTAGATTGTCAATGAGAGACAGTCTGCTAGTCAGCTAAAGCAGACAACAATACTGTCAGTCAGACAATCAACCGACCAACCAATCATCTACCGTTATCCCGGCGAGCCAGACAGCTAATCTTATAGGTTATTAGTATGAACCTTCAGCAACATACACTTTTTGATTTCGTAGCTAATATCACCATCCATCAGCTGTTTTGTGGCGCTTCACCTCAATTTTGATCATCACAACTTCCACTTAAATTCATGATCACATGACGAATGGACAATCGATGTAAAAGACATGAAATGCAATTCACAATTATTCACTGAGTTAATACATATCTATGGCCAAGGAATCTAGAATAACTTTATCTGTTGCTATACACTGATAAAGTTTCTATCTGGATTAAAAAACTGTTTCAGTGCATGGTACAAAATGTCCCTTGATGTCTTTTGTGTGTCATCCGGTGGCTAAACTACACCAGGGAATCATTTTAAATCACGAAAAGGGGCGAGACGACACCATTGTGTATTGTGCGCTTGTATATTCACTAGATCCCACCCCTTCCTTTCACCTATACTCAAGTCTTGAATATCATTGTGTGAGGAATGAGTGTGGTAAATCAAATTAATAATCGCGTATTTCTCATGCGAATTGTCAGTGACCCGTTAACCACCGGTCCCAACTCTATGCATTTTTTATTTTTTTTAATTGGCACATTAAGTATCAATTTTTAAACATGTTGAGAATAAATCGTGGCATCAATCAGCAAAATTTGAAAATAGTTAACCTCCATTTTTTTCAAATCTGAATAATTTTTACTCACTTGAAGTTGTGGATCGCGTCAGCGAGACACAACTTCAAGTGAGTGAAAATTACAATTAAAACATTTTTTAATCTGGCTATTTTTTTTTATTATTGTATTTGATTTCAAGCTTGTAATGTTAAAAAAATAGAGATTAGAAATAGTTTTAAATGTATCGGTATTTTCAATCTATTGCAAATGCATTATTCTGTGATCAAAATATAGAAATATAGTTTTAATTTTTAAATATGTATAAAAGCCATACGTTGTGACTTGAATTCCACAAGTACTGTTATTCACTTGATGCTGTGGATCGCGGTAGCGAAACACAATTTCAAGTGCATTAAAAAATTTTATATTTCAGAGCTCCAAGAATTATTATGCATACCAGAGTTAGCTATTAAAACGGTGTTTAGAAGAAAAAACGCAAGACCTATTCAAGATAAGAAAGTGTTGCGTGGGGGTGGGGAGGTGAGTTATTCACAGGCGCCATTAAGTTGTGATTCAACCCCAGGAATACTGATGTCGACAAAAGGAATATTTCTGTGATTTTATTCACACCTGTGTGACCAGTTATAAATGTAACAAACTAGCAAACGATGTGGCTTAATTTTACAAATCCGACACACTTGAAGTTGTGAATCGCGGCGCAGAGACACAATTTTTATATGGCAGAACATTTAGATTAAAATGTCTAACGCCAACATTCAACCAAAAACAACTATTTTTTACGAGTGTACATTTATAAATATTATTTATATTATACTTACTTGCGACCGAGCATACTTTCGTCCATGTGGACAAAGTAACTATCTTGTGCAAAGGCATGTTGATTGGCGATAATCTCCAGTTCTGTAGCTGAGTTTTCTATAATTGGCTGCAGACCACTGTAAGCGGGGCCCGTGTGACCGCGGTAGCTGTGTCGCCTCATATTAACTACACGATTCATCTTTTTGTCAACAAATTAAAAGATCACATCTCTCTAGCACCATGGTAGTTAGTCCACTTAGTACAGGTTGTGGTGTCGTGGCTCCTCTATACCACATGCTGGTTGTTAAGCTGACATGTGAACATATGCCAGATGTGTGCAGTGTTATTCCTCTGCAGAGTTAGCATAACTAACATAATTATAGTCAACACATGGCATAACATGCAGCGTCATGCTAAAGCTTCTCCTCAGATATCCTATTATCTCAACTATATGATAATGAAATCACGAGGTGTTGATCCGTCACCAACGTTCGAAATAAAATTATCACAATGATTTGTTGTTTTTTACATTAGTGGGATATTGATGATATTGGTGAGATCATCCGTATTGTCATTTCCAACCTAATGCCAAATCTATTGTTCAATAACACATTCCATCATGACGCTGTCGTCCACACTAGTTTTTAGAGAGAGAGAGGTCTATCGAGGTGAAGACGCGTCTCGTGTTATGCACGCTGCTGCAGGCGACCAGAAGAGAGCAAGCAGGAAACTGCAAGCAGTGCATATATCAGCGCATCTCTAGATGTTGGCAGCACAGACCTGACTTTCCTTCTTAGCGTCACCCTACTGCCTATCTAAGGCGGAAACGATTGTCCACTATTTCCCAGAATCATGCATAATAAGGTGATGAAACCTTAAAAAAATACTCTGCCACCTGTGTGACTTGCAGATCAACAGCTTCTGCTTCAAGTCTCTCTCTGTCTCCGTCCCATATTGCCAGTGATAAAACCAGATTACTGTTAAATCATTTAAGCTCCATGTATATTGTTGTAGAACAATTACCTTAATTATTGCTGATATAATGATTCTTCTTCTCCTCCACAGCTGTCGGTGTTTAAGTGGCGGTCACTGCCGGCATCCCGATCTCAGCCTCAGTCATCGTCACACGATTAGCGACCACGGCAGACTGCCGAGTCCCTAACCTCAGCTAACACGGCCATTTGTGACCAATCCCCGCACCGTCTAAACCTGTTCTAATCAATGACTGGCAGATCATGTTGGTCAGCGTGACTGTCTGAAGGCCCGCTCTAGATTTACTGTAATTTACAGTAAGGATTTTTTATCTCTTTTTGTCACTAAGAGACCCACTTTATCCATTCAGTTGAAAAAAGACACCCCTTGGTATTGGCTGTTATCTGACGGTCATAAAGCATGCTTCACTGTAAGCAATGGATGAAAGGGAACTATAGCCATAATGGTGGCAGCGATAGCTGTGCTCAACAAGCTAAATGTGCAAGGCTCTGTCTGACAAACTATGTCTGAATGCTGGGCATTAAAGTTAGTACAACATGTTCATTGTAAGCAATTGTCTGCTTGCTGTGTCTTTATCCCTTCAACCGTCGGTCCCGATTACATTTTTTACTAATTATTAGCACATTAAATACCAGCTTTTCAACATGGTAAAGATAAAACGTGACATGAATCAACTAGATTTCAAAATCGTTGATTTTCATGTTGTCATATCTGAATAATTGAACTTGTGGATCGCGTCAGCGAGACACAACTTCAAATGGGCGAAAATTTCCTATTAAATCACTTGTCGGTTAAATGGTTAAAGATGGCTACAATTAATCTCATAAAACGGACATCTTAAGGGAGTCCCGTGTTGAGTAGGATAATTAAAAAAGGGCATTTCCAGCTGATACCTCTGTAAGTTGCATATTGTTTGTCACTTTTCATAATGCTTTTGAAAACATATATAACTACATGTGGGATGGTACCACATGGCTCGATAAAGTAGTAAATAAATTAATTTGGGAGATGGCTATTTCTCATAAACTTGTTAAGTTTTCCAATTCAAAATACCAATAACTCTTGCCTAACATTCCGCTACTGATACTTCTCTTTGAGGTCTCTCGCCACCGGAATTGATGACAGTCCCAAGGGTACAACATGAAACAGGATAAAACCGTCAGGGGAGAAGCTCTACTGGAGAATAATACTAGGTTTCTTCACCTTTTAAGCTCCATTAACATAAATAAATCTACATTGTGTTGATATCACAAAGACGTCAGATGACGTTATTATGTCCTTATGAACAGTACAGATATGAGTAATTTTCACCCACTTAAAGTTGTGTGTCGCGGTAGCGAGACATAACTTCGGGTGGGTTAAAATTTAAATAATTTAATTTAGAGCGGCTCTGTGCGTCACAAAATATATTACGTAGAGCGGCTCTGTACGTCACAAAATAAACATTAAAACTGACAAATATCTTGTCCAGGCAGTCAGATTTATAGAAAAGTATTCTGGACTGAATGATTTAGTGTAGTCATACATATGACCTTCAAGCTTGATAACGTCACAACAGATTGTCCAGCAAACACAGATTATTCTACTGTTCAAATTCAAACAGCAGTACCTGCTTACTCTTCAGGCGATTAGCTACTGCTGTTTGCATTCACACGTCGGTACTGTTAAACGTCCAGTAAATGGACGACTGCCATCTGCACCTCCAAATAATATTACAAGTGCCTTGATTATTTCTGACATCTTATTCCCAAGGCCATTACAGAGAATCCATTTTTCCATCAGTGTTATCCGCGATAAACTATTTATATTTGCCATTTGCTGGTGTTATGGACAGACCGACCAGTGCAACCAATTTTACATATAAATGGCTCGGCCATACACTCCGGTACCATGTCCACGTATCATAAATGATTTATCTCTAATATTCGTGGTGGATACATTTTATGACCAATCACGTATCTTCTATGCGAGTGCACTTATACATGTTATATCCTGTTATATTCCAGCTATAAAGGGCATGTTATTCAATGACTAATATGGACAGTCAACATAGAGTTTTCAAACAAGACGGTGTGACGTGAATGTTTTCAATTGACGACACAGCATCAAGGCATTACCCATTTTAACGATATGCTCTAGCTCATAAATTATCTCTCGTATAATAAATTTGCTGAAAAAAAACGGTCCCACTGCATATATTGGTGCATATGCCCCGCACGTTGTACGTGTTAGCGGGTTAACCTACGTATTTTTTATTTTGGAAAAGTAACGTTAATAATTTGCTCTATCGGTTTTAACTCACAAACAATATTATTCATGACTAGACACGAAATCAGACTAAATGTAATTTTCTCGACCAGTTCAACAAATGACTTTGAAAAATGACTTTAAAAATGCGACAATAGGACCGACATGAAATGAAATGAGTAGGGTTTTAAGACACCTTTGTGCTCATATAGACTAAACTGGGCCAGGAAAACCTCCTGAGGATGGTGAGATAAATGAGATGACACTGCCTTCCAGACACAGAATTCGAAATTCGAACTCTGGCGTTCTGAGGCCGATCATGCTACCTCTCGGTCAGGGAGGCTCCCCACAATATTGAATCTTTAGGAGTGAAAGAAGAAGAAATATTTTGTTTCTTTGAAACTTGAATGTCAGTGCGGGTTTAAAACCAGTGATCTCCGATTTTCCAAACAGGCAGCTTGGACCACTCCACCAGAACCCCCGACATCAAACCAGGAATTGTTCAATGATGTGTGTCTGAGATGTAAGGCCAACTTTGAATCATCTGTGGGTGCACATCTGTTATATGTGGTATGGAATAGATACATCCATCAAAGCAAAATTGACCAAATATTGTTTTAATGTTGGGCCAGCGTCCTAGACGTTGGCCCTACATTAAAACAATATATATCTCGTGTTTTCATGGATCAATCGTACTGGAAGATCAGATGACGGCTTTCTGATAACTCTTGTGGAAGTAAGGTGTGAACTTACGTTAAACAACTGTGAGGAACGTGAAAATCAAGCCTATTTTATCCACGCCCGTATTCGATATGCGCTAAATTACCATTCTTAAAATACCTAAATGTACGTCTTTTATCATCTACTATGTCGGATTATCTGTAAGCTATAAATATCGTTCATAATATTATTTCGTTTTTCTTTCAATGTTTTTATTACAGACTAAGAATGCCAACTTGGGATATACATTGGAATAATATTTTCAAAATTAATGATGGATATAATATTAGAATTAGTGAATGACAATTTTGCTAATTTAGTTATGTTCAGAAACATCAACTAAACGTTAGCGTGATGATGCGTATTTAAATGATAAGGTGTCTCTTATGTTATCATGGAAGAAGTAAAACTATTTTAACTCGAGAAATAAATTTGCATCACAAAAGAAACGTACTTTTCAAATTAAAATTATTTTACTTTTCAAAATAAATTTGTCCTTTAAAATTAGTATACTTTTCATCAACAATGCGTAACTGGAAGGTAGATGTAAGTGATGATTTGATGTGTCTATTATGACATTAGGAATGTTACCTATGACCTTCTGTCTTGGAGCACATGACACCTAGAAAAGCAAACTACACGCTCAGTAGCCTTGTCATAATATTTAACGAGGGTTAAGATGGGACAGGCGATATGTCCGGGGGCTTGATAGCTGTAAACACGAGACATTGAACCAATATTGGCTTAATGCTGGGCCAGCGTCGTAGACGGTGGCCCAGCATTAATCCAGTATTGGTTCAATGTCTTGTCTTTGCTAGAAAGTATAGCTTCTGGGATGAATACCACTTCTCATTGATCTACTCTAACCTCATCCCAGCGCGCATGGGACGCCGGCCCAGTGCTGTATCAATTATGTGCCAACGCCTGCGACGTTGGTCTAGCAATGATACAGCACTGGTCCAGCGTCAGTGTTACTCGGGATGGTGGCTACGTTTATCTTCCTGGTATGCCGTAACCTAAACATCTATTATTCCGTGCACTCGTAAAATGTGCGCCTCATCATCATTCCAGAGTATCACGGCGACAATTGAGCAGATCATCACCATCAAAAAATACTGCAAAAAAGCGTACTTCACTTGTATTTACTAGTATTCAAGAACGATAAATTACGTAGTCTCTCCCCATTGTAAGTTGTATTAGTTTTAAAGCAGCCCCTTGGGATGACATCAATTTTCGTTTTTACTTCCGCACCGAAGTAGTGTATCCCACGGATCATGTTTATATTTTTTTCAGAAATTTCATATTTTTACAAATATTTTTAATCAACATTTGTTTGAAACCAGAAGTAACCCAAACAAACTATTTGTATACCCGAAGGACCATTGAATGTTTTCACAGCATTGGGCCACATGCTGATGGCATCGGCCCAGCGTTGGGTAGACAATCAGTGCTGCAAGTGTGTCCTCCCGTGTCCTGACTATGAGACACAAATTAGCGGCGACTGCTCTGATCTTACCGTCTGATACGAGGGAATATGTGATGGAAAGTGCTTAATATTGCTGACTTGTTTTGTTTACATGTCAATATACGACCTGGAAATACAACTATTTCGCTTTTTTTCTGTGCTTTAAAATTGTTTTTTGACTTTTTCGTATTTTTAGCTAAGATCAGTAGGCTATATAGCTTCATATAAATTAAATTTTCAAAATTGACAACATTGAAAATGTCTCATCCCAAGGGGTTCCTTTAACTGGGAACAAACTTGAATGAGTGCAAATAAAAACTCCCTTTCGATACACATTCAGTTATCAATAAAGTTAGGGTTTCCTAAGTTTTGAAAACAATTAGTTCGAATTAGATAATTACGTACAAATTAATTTAACACGCAACTAAATCATAATATGTGATCGTAAATTTGTACCTCACTTTGACAATAGTGTGCTCTGTTCATTAAAGTGCGACGAGATCCCAAAATCTGGTATTGCATGGTAAAACAATACATGCCGAATGTCTGTTGTTACCAGTATTCTGGAAATTGAAAAAATGCCCAGTCACGCAGGCTGTTTTGAGAGTCTGCTAACAACCTTTTCATTGCGGAGACCGACTTTAGACATCTAAAATCGATCACTGTTGCACTGAATGAGTTAAAACAATATTATAGCCGTAGACCCATAACATACCCAACAAACACGGGACGTTGCCCATGTGTTGGTTCAATGTTGGCCCATCGTCTGCGACGCTGGCCCAACATTGAACCAACACATGGGCAATGTCCCGTGTTTGCTGGGTAGGTTATCAAATAAAGTGGAACTAGACATTTATGATGCTGAATTCAAATTTAAAAATCCCTTTAGTCTCCATGGTTTATACAAAATATTTCAGCGTTTCATGGGTTAATCTTGATAGTGTGTCTGCAGTGATGTGGTCAGTGAGGGTGAAGGGTAGACCCTAGGATTATCTCAGCAGACACAAAATGTTGACACATTGTTGTTTTAATGCTGGAGACGGTGGTGCAGCATAATGTAATCTGCATGATGAGATCAAAGAAAACAAATTCCATCATTTTTTTTTCTAGACAATAATGTAGTTGCCAATATCTCCTAAAATGCTAAGTGTAGTCTAATATCTATCGTATTACTTTGATTATGATTCTGCACTACTACTATGCACTACTACATAATGTAGACAGTTGGCAACATTATCAAAACATCGATTTTTTTTCTAATCCAGGCAAGACCATGGTGTGGGGTGTGTGGTCACATTTTTAAGACAATTGTATTTAATTCCCATTTGTGTAAATTTAGATTGTCATCCGCCTCTCCTCTCATCTCGGGCACTCACTGCTCGCTGGCCAGACACGCTAGCCAACCGCCCTAAAAAATTCCCACAGTGGGGACAAATGTGAAATGTCTGTATATTTTAAATTGCTCCGTTTCGCAACGTATTGGAGTCTGCAGCGGATACGGCTGTATTGATTGATTTATTTATTAAAAAAATAATCTTAAGATATAGATTCACCAGGTATACAGGCTAATGTAATCTGACAAGGCTCACTTGCCTTATGTCCACCCTGGCTATCTCAAGGGTAATATTCATGATCACCAGATGTCCCTTCAAACGGTTTGTTTTCTGAGACGAAATTGAAAATTACGAGACGTTGTCTCAATGTTGTTGTATTGTTGGGCCATCGTCTGCGACGCTGGCCCAACAATACAACAACATCGGGACAACCATAGTGTTTGCTGGGCTTGACTAAAGAGGTCAAACTTTCTATGTGTACCGGTTCATGCCAATCATATGGCGCAACGACCTCTAAAAGTAATTCCTCTCTCTGTATACTTTCCAACAAACCCAAGGCTAATTAAGCCCGTGTTTAATGTTGGACCAGCGTCGCAGACGATGGAATAACATTGTAGCAGCACTGGCTCAGCTTCCCGCGTAACGTATATGGTGATAAACGACTCAGTCGAAACGTTAAATGAGTTCATAATGTGAAATGGGACTTTAATACCCAGCACACACGGAACATTCACCCAATGCTGTTTCAATGTTGGGTCAGCGTCGATGGCGGTGGACCAACATTGAAACGGCATTAGGTGAATGCCCCGTGTTTGCTTTGATATTCCTTTATCTATATAAAACAGGAGGATCGATCGTAAAAAGATAAACATACTCTACTGATTCTGTCACATAATAAGATAATCACATTTTCCCCCACTTTTTATCTCCTTCTGCTCTTCGTTTTTACTTGTGAACACAACAATTTCAGATATGTCATGGTATGCTACATGTAGTTCAACCCCGATTAAAACATAACCACATGGACATACGATTAGCACTTGTTATTTATTCACTACAAATATATATATAACATTCAATAATGAAATAACTTATCTAACGAAAACAAAATTCCAAAATATAAAGTCGAAAATGTAGATGAGTAGTCACCATGAATAAAAAAGGCCATTGATCGAGAACTGTCAACTTTTCAGAGCCTGCTCTGTTTTCTATCACCTGCCAGCTCAATTTTACAGCCCCAAAACTAGTTAGTGATGCATTGGTGCCGCCCCGCCTTGAAGCGAGGAAGACGCTAAGAAACCTGCGGGAATACAACCCTAATTATCTATCTGATTTATGTCGCTCTCTTTTCAGAGAAGAAAACACACTTCCGAAAAAAACTGCATTACATGAAACCATAAAAATCTGACACAACATCTTCCGATACGTTATGCCAATGATAGTAGATCAATGATAAAATCAAGATGGCTGCTATATCCTCGGTTTGGCTCGCACATGGAAATAGACAATTCTAATAGATTCGCAGACCCCGAAAACCTATATATGCCAGGTTTCAAGGCCTTTAACTGAAAATAAAAACGATTTATTAAAAATGATAGAACCAAAATGGCCGCCATAGCCTCGTTTTCGGTCTCACATGAAAACGGACAATGCTGACAGACTGACAGACCCCGAAAACTTATATATACCAGGTTTTTAGGGAATTCTCATAAGAAAAATTAAGTCGAAAAAAACAAAATTATTCGCCAGGTAGCGGCCATTTTTATTATCAGTGGAAAGCTGAAAATCTAATCTGGTCATCTCCATACTCATGGGCAACTTCACTTAAAAAATTGGAGAGAGATCGAATAATTATTTTTCAAGTTATTGCGTTAACAAAGAATTTTTAAATTAAAAAATCAGGATGGCCGCCATAGCCTCATTTTCGGTCGCACACAAAAACGGACAATGAAAATAGACTCGCAGATCCCGAAAACCTATAGACACCGGGTTTCAAGGAAATTCTGAAAAAAAACTGAAAATCTAATCAGGTGTTCTTCATACTCATGGGTAACTTCAGGTAAAAAAATGGGGAGATCTTTGACCTCAACCTTTGACATTTGACATATGAACTTGACCTTGAGTGAAAAAAAATTGTTCGGAGGGGTTGAATGTTCGTATGAATTATGAATTCAATCTGTTGCACCATGTTGGTGTAGTAGCCAAAAAGGTGCGTGCGGCGGCGACGGCGGAGACGGCGGCGGAAACGGCGCACGAAGGGGGACGACAATGTCCCTTCGGGACCAACGGGCCAAAGGGGAGGATGATCAACGAGCATGTACATGATGCTGCAAAAAACGACAGTAAAAGCAAACAGCAGTAACTGCTTACTGTTTAAGTACGCAGTTACTGCTGTTTGTTTTGGTACGACTGACTGAATAGATATGACTGTGATGTGCAGTTAATTTGTGTTTACGTGAACAACGGTAATTGTTGAACAACGGTAATTACGCAGCTGGATGTAAATATATTTCTCCTTGCTTTCATCTAGAATCTTCGTGCCCAATAAGAATGATAAAAAACGATTGACGACAGAGAAAAATGGATTCTATCGTGTGATAAAATATGTGACAGTCGATTCCCCAGAGAGTGCTATACTATACTGGGAGTTTTTAAATTTCCAAATTATTCCTTGGGGACTTAATATTGAGTTTTTTGAAGGAATATACGCTAGAATACTAGTCAGTGCAATGTAGAAAAAGTGAAGTCAACGTTAACAAATACCAGAGATAGGCAGTTTTTTCTAAAAGGAGATGATATTTATTTTGCCTGCTGTGCCATAAAACTACATCAATAAACTCCGTCTGAGCCACTGAGATGCAAACGTTATAATATATCACTCGTTCAATTGCCAATATAAACCCCCAGCAACCAGAATGTCTTCTGTGCCACTCAAATGATTGACACATGGGACAATCTGGCTGTTACGAGGCCAATAAATATATTTCATAATACTTGTTAGAAAATACGTAACATTTCTGTCAAAAACACAGTTAACATGGTTAAGTAGAATATTGAATATTATGTAGAGAACAATTCTGTTTATTTGTAATCTAATATATACTTATTTCATAAAATACGATTTTTTTTTCTCCGTTTGAAACCGAAAATTGTGCCATATTAAATATTTGAATTGATAAAAAAACACAGCGGATAGTTAGTTTAAGCGAAAAACATGTAGGTATATAAGGTGCAAAGGGTGTACTTTGAAATCCTGGATTTCTGGGGCAAATCTTGCCTGGAGCGGTAACTTACTAACAGAAAGCAGTCAAACTATGTTTGAACTTGAGCCCATACCCTCCAGATTTTATCTGGCTCACATGACTGACCCGGCTTCAACAGGACGGGCAACGGACCTGGCCGAAGTATATATTTTTAGGTTTAGAGATGTAAACCCACCCATCTTTGAAACTTAGCTGAAGGAATATTTATTTTTCACCATCGGAAATAGAAATATAAAGATTGACGAATATAAATCTAAGCATATTCATCAACCACACAGCACCACTCCTAATTTAAAGAATAACGTTTATTATCCAGCATCGATCTATTCTACAAGAGATTGACACAAAAAAAAGATTGATTGGTCGAAATGGCTATCTTGATTAAAAACACGTATGTGCTCGATATTTTATCGTATTTAGTCACACTGTTTTCAGCTTAAAATATCTTGAACAAAATAACTACATTTCTCACAATTGAACCCACTGGAAATAGTAGGCCTACCCTGTTTCGATATAATTCAAATGGATGACATGGATATATTTGCAGAAGTATTATAATTCAAGAACTATTAGTGTATATGCTGAGATATCTTCAGCAGTGATTGTGATATGAATCCTGGAGGAGCCACTGGTTATGCCTGCCAGAGTCTAACTGATGATCATCCTAGAAAACACCAGTGTTGGGTTAATGTTTGGCCAGCGTCGCAGTCGGTGGCCCAACATTAATCCAACACTGGTCGAACCTCTGGTGTTTGCTGGGATCCCAGCTGAGTATGTTGTAATCACTACACCATGCTCGGCCTTCATCTCGAGTCTAACGTGCTAACTACACCCTTCATCCACAACAACCTTCTTGACGCAGGTGGATATCCAATTCCAACAGCAGAAATGTGCAAGATTAACCGTGTCAAGCACCCCTGTGGTATTATATGCACCACATGTCGTATTTCAGATAAATACTATAATCCTATAATCCATCAAAATGAGGATATTCTTAGCTCGTATTAAAAATAGTATTGTTGTACTTGAATATTTTATAAAATCTGGAATTTTTATTAACATTATTAGGGGCTACACTGTATATCCATGATATCTACCACTCTACGTCGGTGAAAATAACTAATATTTTACCACCTGGGATAAAAAATTACATTCTTGCAGATTAAGCTTCCACGTAACCTTCAATTTGTTTCTACAAATTCATGATATGTCAAGGTGTAGTATATGATATTAAGGCTACAAGCGTCCTGGTTATGATTATGATAATGGGTAATTTCTATTGAATTAATTAATTCAAAATATGTCAAATGTCGCATATATATGATCAAATATCAGGGTTAGATAATGGATCTGAAAATTAATTCGGTAACAAGCTAAATGTTCAAGATCATTTTGCTTTGTCTGTGTTTTAATATCCAGCAGTGCGTGATGAATACAATCATGTAGAGCAGATTAAACGTCAATATTATTGTAAGTGGACAGTTGAAATATAAGGGTCACAGCTGATGCAGGGCGAGGGTCCTAGGGTAGTGGTTAGCACCGCTGCCTTTCACACCAGTGTTCGGGGTTAGGTTCCCGGTCTCGGCGGTTTGAAAGAAGCAAAAAATGTTTCTTCCCCATCTACGTGTGAAAGTCTGTACTGTGGGGAGCCTCCGTAACCGAGAGGTAGTGTGCTCGGCCTCAAACCGCCTGGGCTCGAATTTCATCTCAATCATCTAACCATCCTCAGGAGGTTCTCCTGGCCCAGTTTAGCCTATATGTGGACAAAGGTGGCCTAAAGCCCGATTCATTTCATTTCACAGCTGATGCAACACGGTTGAACTTGCGATAGATCAAATTGCGTATTCAATCTTTAAATTGCAGCAAACATGGCATGGACCTGCTGTAAAGTTACATGTACATAATATATGATTACGAAACTTAGAATATTGAAAACATTAAAAACACATGGCATCCAAAAATTAACAAATAAATGGGTTAAGAATGACATCAACTTTTTTCAGCTTTAACTTAGAGAAGTGGTATTTTAAGTTTAATGATTGCCTTTTTTACTCATTTGAAAATGTGTCAGTAATCATGGCTTGAAATTAATGATCAATACATTAATTTTAAAAACTATGCATGGTATATAACTTGCGCTTTATTTGAGATCCATATATACACATTTTTGTAAATACCAGTCAGTATTTTCAGTTTCTTTTTGCCTATGTAGCGCTGTGGCTCATCAAACTTCTAAAATATGTAAAAATCACCGAGTGAGCCAAGAATCCAGATTTCTGGGATTAAGTATCCGGCTTTGCCACCTGGCTGAGCTTGTGAAAACACCAGCGGCAGATAACGTCATATCCATTACCACAGAGCAACCATCTGCTGTATGGCTGTGCAAAGGCAAACAGCAGTAACTGCTTACTTGAAAAGTAAGCAGTTACTGCTGTTTGTCTTCGCATGATATTATCAGATATAGACAGTACTTCTGTTCTTCATATTAGAGCTGTAATATAGAAGATCTAGTGCCATCTCTCAAAAGGTAATGACTAAGATTTACACACTTGTAAATCAGATCAACTCTGATCTGGACAGAGAGGGCGAGCTTTCAGCAACGTGTGTCTGCAATACTCACATCCTGAAATACTACACTCTATTACAGTGCTTATGGCATTGAATGAGGTATAGCTCACCAAGTGTCTTAGCCACTTCCCTTTCAATTCAAATTCCTCTAATTTCTGTTAAAACTATCAATAATGTCTTTAACTAAAATACACGTTTCTGCTAGATTGATAAAAAATACACTAAAAAAAGTCACCGAAAAAAGAGACATAGTTTCTATTATGACCATATTATTTGCCCTCTTCAACTTAATATGTCCCGCTTGACAATGTTGAATTTTTCCGAGCTGCCAGAGTAAAATTAGCCAAATTACAGGCGATAGAGCGATTTACAATGCCTGAGGTTAGGTCAAACAAACATATCAGATAATAGATACCGTAGATCAGGTAATATTCGCGAGTTTTTAATTTTCGCGAATTTCGCGAGGAGGATAAATTCGCGAATTTAAAAATATCGCGAAAATTATTAATATTATAGCGCTACTAAAGAAAAATTAAAAACCGCGAAAATTCGCGTAAATTTAAGCACGCAAAAATGACCAGATCTACAGTAATAAGAAACACCATAATTCAACGTTTTTCTTCTTCTAATAGCACACCACTAACACAAAATTGAAAATGATCATAACCCCAAAGGGAAACATATGTATTCAGGAGCAGTATCATTAGAAGCTTATTTTAAAAACCGCCAAGTTATATCACTGAGTTTCTATGCACTTGAAGTTGTGACTCGCCGATCAACTCTGATGTAAAGAATGTATACAAAAAGGGACGACAAGCCAGCTTTTTACCATATATATATTTATGCGATAATAATTATATACTTGTAGGTCCGCATGTGAATAATTTTGGCTAACAATATTCCAAGCTACACTGCTTAGAGTCTTCACAAAAAAGTGTAGAATGATATAATTCGGTTCCTTATGTATCGACAAAATTAACAAAATAATAATTTTATAATAAACACTCACTTGGAATTCTCCTTCACTATAATTGAACACATGCCTTTTGCTTACTTTGCGTTGTTTTAACAAAATGGCAATTTTTACCATACTGCTATTTATATAGTGTATCTATACATCTATTGAAATGTGAAGCCATGTGGTGCATGGGCCACGGCGAATAATCGTCATGAACACGCCTGTTTAAATGACACAAGCATTAACATACACACCATCTTCTCTCTTATAATCAAGTGATTAGCCGCCTTTTAATGGTAGACCAATTAGCGCAGATAATGAAAATATTTTACTTTATAAACTTAAATGGAGTAGATTTTCTTTTAGTTTCATGTACATTTACTACCAGTTTACCGTTTGATTATATTATTATGTAGACATGTATGGTTTGAGGTCTGAGAAGGTTAGCTAGATGAGATGAAAAAGATCATGATGTGAAAAAAAACAAAGAGAAAGGTCAGGCAAGCGCTGACTCAATGTCAGACCAACATTGCAAGCGTTAGCCTGACACCGATACCGGCGTTGTAGAAACCCGTCGTGTCAGTGAATGCACTCTGACAATGACAGTGACAGAGATGCGCGGGTTTGCTGACAATATGGAATAAACGGATGCGTGAACATGTAACACACACAATGCACGCAATTCCCAGAAGGTAATAAAAACAGATTCATCAAATAGCGATATGGTAAAAACAGCACTTGTCTCTAATCTAATACACCACAGGGACTTGTTGGAGTGGGCCTTTCTAAGCTGGTGGTTTTGTTGTTAAAGGGGACAGCAACTCACTATTCAATGTAATACTCGCATATTGCGAAGTTATGGCCATACAACAATATTTTGATCAGGGTTAATGATATGCGGTCTTCAAATAATAATAACACAAAATACGCACATATAGACCCTCTTATTTAAATAAATGGTTCATTTTGTGCACACATAGGCTAAACGGGGCCAAGAGAACGTACTCAGGATGGTGAGATGAAACAGTTGTCACAGAGGGTACCTACAACACTGTATATCTTTACGAGTGAGTGGAGCAGAAATATGTAGCTTCAAATTAAGTTTATCTCATTTCTATGAAAAATAAGTCTGAGTGTGAAACTTTCTGTCTGTCAATAAAATATCTGTCCGTCTGTGTCATATCATGACAAACGTGTTATACGTGTCATTTCGATCATTGTAAGCTTCTTATCTTGTGTTTAGATGCAAAACCAAATAACCAGATAACAAAGAACTGGAGGCAATTTTGCTGATACAATATTATTTGTCATCGACGATTCATAGAATAATAACTACCCTCATGAACTAAAAAGGAAGCCGCTAATTACTTCTCAAGTTAGAACCTACTGGTTTTGGACTTTAGTGAAACAGTACTTATTGGATAGTTAGACAGAAAATTTGATAAACTTGAATTCGCTCACTAGATGGCAGCTGCAGTATTTCGCAACTCGATATACAAGAAGGTCACACAGTAATGTAATAAACATGATAAATAATTACTTAGTAACAATGATTACTAAGGTATTACTAAGGTATAGTTGCATTTGTTCGGAGCTGACGTTTGTTTTCACTGCCATGCAGTGACTAGGATTGAGACAAGGGCAATGTTTCTTTTAAATATTTGATACAACATAAAATTATTTTCATTTGTTGATGTAACTGCATTTGCAACACTTGATCGTTTCACCAGAAATACATGTATATTCTATTGAATAATTTTGCAATATGATAGCACATATTATAAATCTAGTTAAAGACACCACATTTCCTTTGGAACACTCAAAGAAATACTTACACGATTTTCGCTGATTTTTCTGTACTAGAGTCCATTACCGTCTCTTCAAGCTGTTCTTACAGCGTTATTATAGGTGGTTCTTAGGGGGTTCAAAAGTTGATCTTACGCGAACACTACGACGAGGGTTTTTTTTTAAGTTCTAAGACATTTTCAAAACGTTTCAGCAAACTTACGAACAGAACATTAATGATTGCTCTCCCTTATGGCTGTCTTTAGAAGCCAGCAAGAAATGGGCCGGAATTTTCCGAAAATCGTTGGCACGACGTTCGTACGATTCTTTATGACCCCGAGGCACAATTGGCTGTGTGGGTAAATTTGTAAAAGATTTTCAACTAACATTAATTCAATAAAATGCTTTATTCACAACATGGACATTAAGCTTTTTCATTTGATATAATTATTACTTGGATATTTTATAAAAAACGCGTCATTTTCATTCACCTCGATATATGATTTTCAGCAACAACTCGCATCTGAAGATTAGTAAAAAAGGTAATATCCGGGTTTTAAGAGGATTAACCGGCAGGATAAAAACAACACACCTTTTTTCATATCATATGCCGATAATTGATTTACCTTTCAGCTCGGGGATCGACTTTAGAAGTCAGATTCTGACGTCTAAAGTCGATTCCCTCACTGAAAAAGTAAAATATTTATAATGGTCGTGGACCCATAACATAGGCATTCAAATGAAGCGGAGAGAACTAACTTAAGACATATATGATGATTTCAAATTACAAAAAACCCTTCGATCTTTTGGTTATACGGAAATATTTCAGCGTTTAAAGGGTTAATCCCTGTTTGAGTATCCCACTGGAAGTTATTACCCGGTATGACTGGGCCGCCTAACTCATTTACTTTGCCGTAGGCCCAGTCACACTGACCGCCATTTTGTTTCCACAGCCAGCTGTGTAAAAACGACACTCGCGCTGCCTAACAAAAAACTCGGATGCCATGAAATTGAGACGAGTTATTCAAGTGACTATGCCATTTTCAGCAGGCCTAAACTTTTGATCGTATCTGAACTATTACATTTAAAAATGGAGGTCACTATGTCTTGCGATATCATCAGGGTATGAAATGATCAGGTTGTGTTAGTAAAGAGTCACCTTGATATGACATTGAGCATTAACCGAAAAAGGGGCAGAGAGTAGAAAGCCAGCACACTGACTAATTGTGAAATCATACTACTATAACTCTTTCTGTGCTAGCTAAAATACTAAGTACTAACCTATGAAAGACACATCGTTTAGTGTGACTTGGGGTATAAAGCAATAGACCACTCGGACCAAGACTAATATTCTACCCCCGACCAATCGAAGAGTGGTTCAGCCTGTTACATGACGAGATTGGCCAGTCACCGCCGTCATTCATTTGTCTTTTAAATTAGGAGATAGAATACCAGACTTGTGCCGACATGTGTCCCACTGTTCGTACAGTGGACTACTCCTTTAAGCTTTGCATACGGAAGAGGGTTGTTGCTAAAATGTTGTTCTTTTTATTTTCCTTTGATTTGTAAATGTTATCATGGTTAAGATCACGTTGGCTTCTGGGTGTAAATGTTATCGTCATATTCCCCGCCTGCCCGTGATAATCATCTCAGTGGAATCGATTATTTTAAGATTTATGCCTTTAATGTTCTCAGGACAATGACGATACACGGGTAGCGCATTAAACAAAATGACAGAATTGCCTTGAAAAACCAGCAAGGACGTTTTCACATGGACGTTTTTCCAGTCGTGGTTGTCTGGCCAATTCTGAGATGTGCCATTTTATGTCACAAGCCGTGAAAACAAAGTCGTTAAATTTCTCCTCTGAGCTGTGACTGCAATTATGGAAGAGTTAAAAGGCTTGGATGCAATGTTTTAGTTTTAAAACAGACGCATGTCAGGAATCAACCCTTACAAGGCTGAAATACTTTTGTAAAACCATGGAGACCAAATGTTTTTTTCATTTTAAAATTATCGGCATAGTAAGCTCCTTCTGCTTCATTTGAATACCTAAGCTATGGGTCTCTGGCCATTATAATAATTTAATTCTTTCAGTGCGTGGACCGTCTAAAGATGTGTTGAAATGGCTAAGGAACACAAGTTGACCAATTGTATCAAATGTAGAGATATTTCTATTGTTCTAAAACATGTTTGAAACCGTATATAAACGCCGTATATATACGGCCATAACAGGATAATTGGCGAAGAGCGCATAACTATGACCTCACATGACCTCCACTATTCAAGTTGTGACTTATACTTCCAATGTTATTCATAATAATAACTTTTTTTTCTTGAGACCTATTAAATATCGATAGTAGTTTATAATCCTTATTATTTATCTTTATTTCCATTGTAAGACAGATATATTTTGATAAGGCCTACACATGATCTGATCTGATCTACATTCTAAGAACGACATGGGTTTTTTTTCTAATAATATCCATTTCATATTTCACTGACCCAGGATATACATTGAGAGCCTTTTCAAAAATATTAATGGTAGGCGTATTAACACTTTTTCGCGATTACGTGAAAATGTGTTAATTTGACGATTATGATTGCAATCGACTCCAACATAGTAAAAATATTATTAATCAGTTAGTTTTCTTACAGGTTGTAAATGCTCTTCGCTGTAAGTTAGTTAACTACATTTTATACAAGCTTTACGTTGTGGCTCGTTAATGTATAATGTACACCTTCAAGTGACCTACAGTTATTCATATTTGTCACTGATGCACATTTGAAAACACGTTTCACCTTTAAAATATGCAATGCATTGTGCTAAAGTGATAATAAAACGGTTTTGGTGATGATTGCCGCTCAAATTGTAAATCATGTAAATCACAGTGAGGACACGATGCTAGAGCTTAATGGGTGGCGTGTTTCTGTTTGTAGTGATAAGGTTACTCAGTTTATAATTAGACAATCAATACACAGGTCGTGGACTGGTAACCTGAGGAAGGGATACAGGTTCCATGCATGACTGCCTTCTGGACCAAACATTGTCCCGATTATTGCGTGCTGCTATTTTTCGTCATTTGAAGCTGGAATTGCTAACGCAATTTCCAGCTTCAAATGACGAAAAATATATTGCTCGAGATTGACGTAGCACATGTGTGAGCGTCAGAGTTGGGCAGCATAGCAAAAGCTGTGTGCTTTGTCTGCTGGTAAACAGTGTACGCTGAGATCATAAATATTATGACAAATGTGAGGGTGACCCTGTTCAAATGATAAATTCATCTATAAAGACTGACGTTCAAATCCCCACATTAGGGCATTATTCCAATGAGATTTAAATCTGTCATTATGAAACAAAATAAAAATCATTGATGAAACAATGACGCATTATTTCATTGCGCAATCGATCGTCCGCGCAGCGGATTTTTGTGGCACAACTTTACGAACGGCAATGATTTTCATACCCTGTATTGCACACAGAATCTTTATTACGGACTCAAAAATATATAGCTTTATGCAAACTAGAACATCTCCAAGATTAAATTATTTGAGCATCTCTCAGATTGATTTCAGTGACATTTCACGTGGATACAGACCGCTCTGAAAACCGGTCTGAGTCGGTCTGAAGACCTGTCGAAAACTGTGGGACATCAGTTATTATATCTACACATAAAGATTGACTGATATCTTTGATCCAGAAGAAAACCATCTGGATCAGCCACTATAATACATACCTGAGGAAGCCATTCTCTCTGTAATCATCCTTGTCCACCTCAATATCAGCCTCATCGTCCTCATCCTCCTCAAGAGAATCAAAGTAAAATCCAGATTCCGTGAAGAAAGACACGGCGAGACGAGGCGTCGGCTCAGAAACTCCAAGGTACGCCGACATGTTCTATCCGTAATGGACCTGGTTAATTATCCAGAAAGAAGCGCCAGTATTTCATCAGGAATCGACTCATGGTGCGATAAAGTCCTTAATTATATGCTGTTTCCATTTTACAGCCGTAATTCAAATGTCGATTCAGTTTGGTCAATAGCTGTGAGACAATATATCACCTGAGATGACATGAATTGAATCCCCACAATAAATTCTGAATCATATCATTGGATTGATATCCGGTACATGTTTTGACATTTTTCATTTATCACTTTATATGTCACAACCGACAAGATGCACATCTGTAACTTTTAGTAATACCAAACTACTGCAACACAAATCGCATACACTTCTTTATTTTGTGAATGCAGGTTTTTACTTTGATTTTTCATTAAACTACGGTGAATAAATCACCTTTTTTCTATCTGACATTTTGCATGCACATGTAAGTACTTTTGTAGCTTTGCAACGATTGATCCCAAATATTATCGATAGAAATCGATGTGCACAATAACTTTCAGGCTTTGTTTCTGCTCTACCTAATTGTCTTGCGCGTTGGCCATGCCGCCTGTTACCTGTGTCTCCTGGGGCAGACAGGTTGCAGGTAGACAGTGGTGCAGGTGCAGCATTCCATGACGGGAGCGAGGCGCGCAGAGTCTGTGGCTCTCACTTTAAACAGAGAGAGAGGTGCAGCCCACAGGAAGGATAACACCAGAGATTGTACAAGGTAAAAACTACACATCCCAACCAACTGGGGACATTCGGCCAATGCTGGCTCAATGCTGGTCCGGCGTCGTAGACGCCAGACCAACATTAAACCAGCAATGGCTCAACGTATCCCTTTTGTTGGGATCTGCCTACCTGTGTCCGCACAACTCTATAGGTACCACGGGGGCAGGTGTGCGCAACTCTTTAGGCACCACGGGGTAGCAGTGTGTACAACCCTACAGGCCCAATACCTGCAAAAGTGCACAACCCTACAGGCCCCGTAGGTGCTATCTGGGGTGTAAGGCCCCACATGATCGACAGATGTGCACAGCTCTATAGCTACAGCGGGCTCAAGGTGATATCACTAAAACGGAAGAAATCAAAGACTTAGAAGTGGAGCAGATAATTTTAGACAAACTAACCACAATGTAAAAAATCAAAATCAAGTATAACTGCCGTCACTGGGTCTCAATCCATACGGCTTCGCATTCAGCTTTTAAGAGACTTATCTAAAAGCTGGGTCTTATATGTCGCTGAAAGCATTAAACCGCATAGATTACAACAAATGAATATTTTAGAAATATTCTTTTGTTCGCAGTTTTGAATGTTCACAGGTACGTCACAATAAGTCCATCCCTTACAGTGTGTATCTTGAAATCTGATCACACAGTGGTTTTGTAGCGTTCGTCGGACAATGTATAGTAGTCTACCTCTGTACTAGTTACATATATAATTTTTTACCAACTGAAAGTTGTATCTCGCTACCGCGACCCACAGCTTCCAGTGGGTAAGCATTACCCAAATTTGCTTAGTTTCAGACGAAACACTTGCCACTAATTCAGGGTGACACTGTATGTCATGTGTCGGGGTCAAGGGATCACCGCACGCTGTAGAAAAGTAATAACTAAAACCCCTCTAAAAAACATTCCAAAAAATAAATAATTCCCGAAGAATACCTAAAACCACGAGTCAACTAACAAAAATTAATCCCAAAGAATAATAAAAAAAGAATACCATAAAACCGTTGGTCAACTCTCAACAAAAAACCCTAAGACTAATGTCAGTGATAAATTTTCTTCAAAAACCCTAAAGAATAACAAAAATCACCGGTCAAATATCACAAAAAACCTCAAAGCATAACTATAAAATACTGATCAACTCTTCAAAAAAAACGAAGAATAACTAGAACAGGAGTTCCCGAGCTCCGCGGTCTGGCTTCATTCTATTTGAGTGCAATAGACAAAAATTCGGCTGAATGTCCAGGATATAATTACCGAAAGAACCAAGGAAAAAAGTTAAAATATATCTTCGACGTGTATTCCTTCCACCACCATCGCAGGTGCTGGCCAACATCCATTCAATACTTGCCAGTGACTCGTGCTGCCGCTTGTCTCTGGGATACACACATGTAGGCCTACCTACCCAATTCCGGCTCAATGTTAGGCCAGCGTGGCAGCCCCTTGCTAGTTCAATTCCGGTCAATCGTCTACGACGTTGGCCCGATGGTGATCCAACACTGGGTCTGCAGTATACTTTTCGCCAGCACATCAGCAAACACATGGCATTCACCAAATGATGTTTCAATGTTGACCCACAGTATTCGACGCTGGCCCAACATTGAAACAGCATTGGGAGATTGTACCGTGTTTGCTTGGACTGCGGCATTGCTATGTCGGTGACGCTTTCTTCCCCCGTCGCCAGAAAGGCCACTTTCCAGATAACATGACACATTGGCCAAATGCTGATGTAATACATCGCCACCGTCTGCGACACTGGGCCAACATTATTCCATCCAAAACTCTTTAAGCTCTAATCACGAATGTAATCGTGAATATAGTTTGTTCTGAACACATTTCAAACATGCAAGTACTTAACCTAGCGCCCTCGAACGTCATTTTTGACTTCTTCATAAGGACTGTTTCACAGAAATGTCAACAATTTCCCACACACGGCTCCCCTCCTTCCCCTAAACAGGACACTAGCTCAGGCGCAATAAATTAATATGCTCCTGGCCTCCGGCTGGCCCTGACTAAAACAACAAGAATAACTATGAAACAACTTATCACTACAAAACGAGGAATAACGAAAAAACTGGTCAACATTCCGCAACTGTGTGGTGCTGAGGCGAAAAAGCGAAGCGAACACCGTGTGATATCTATGTGGAATATGTGCTGAGGGTAAGCGATCACGGTGTGACATACGTGTTGACTATATGCTGTGGGTACTCCAACACGGTGTGATATACGTGTCGACTATGTGCTGAGGGTACGCGAACACGGTGGGACATATGTGTCGATTATGTGCTGAGAGTACGCGAACACGGTGTGACATACGTGTCGACTATGTGCTGAAGGTACGCGAACACATTGTGATATACGTGTCGATTATGTGCTGTGGGTACACGAACACGGTGTCACATACGTGTCGACTATGTGCTGAGGGTAGGTGAACACTGTGTGGCATATATGTCGATTATGTGCTGAGGGTAGCAAACTCTGTGTGACATACGTGTTGACTATGTGCTGAAGTTACGCGAACACGGTGTGATATACGTGTCGGTTATGTGCTGAGGGTACGCGAACACGGTGTGACATACGTGTCGACTATGTGCTGAGGGTAGGTGAACACGGTGTGACATATGTGTCGATTATGTACTGAGGCTGTGCGAACACTTTGTGACATACGTGTCGACTATGTGCTGAGGGTAGGCGAGCACAGTGTGATATACGTGTCGATTATGTGCTGAGGGTACGCGAACACGGTGTGACATATGTGTCGATTATGAGCTGAGGGTACGCGAACACGGTGTGACATACGTGTCGATTATGTACTGAGGGTACGCGAACACGTGTGTGACATACGTGTCGATTATGTGCTGAGGGTACGCGAACACGATGTGACATACGTGTCGATTATGTGCTGAGGGTACGCGAACACGGTGTGACATACGTGTCGATTATGTACTGAGGGTACGCGAACACGTGTGTGACATACGTGTCGATTATGTGCTGAGGGTACGCGAACACGATGTGACATACGTGTCGATTATGTGCTGAGGGTACGCGAACACGGTGTGACATACGTGTCGATTATGTGCTGAGGGTACGCGAACACGGTGTGACATATGTGTCGATTATGTACTGAGGCTGTGCGAACACAGTGTGATATACGTGTCGATTATGTGCTGAGGGTACGCGAACACGGTGTGACATATGTGTCGATTATGTACTGAGGCTGTGCGAACACAGTGTGATATACGTGTCGATTATGTGCTGAGGGTACGCGAACACGGTGTGACATACGTGTCGACTATGTGCTGAGGGTAGGTGAACACGGTGTGACATATGTGTCGATTATGTACTGAGGCTGTACGAACACTTTGTGACATACGTGTCGACTATGTGCTAAGGGTAAGCGAACACAGTGTGATATACGTGTCGATTATGTGCTGAGGGTACGCGAACACGGTGTGATATACGTGTCGATTATGTGCTGAGGGTACGCGAACACGGAGTGGCACATGTGTCGATTATGTACTGAGGCTGTGCGAACACTTTGTGAGATACGTGTCGACTATGTGCTGAGGGTAGGCGAACACGGTGTGATATACGTGTCGACTATATGCTGAGGGTAGCGAACACTGTGTGACATCCATATCGAAAAGGCAATACGCATTGGCGGCTCCAATGTATCGCCTACGGGTCGTCTATGTGTCGCCACCACATTGAATAAGGATGGAGCGGGCAAGGTTCATCAACCTGGCATCGCCCGGCCTTTTTCAACTGACTGGGAGTACTGGGATGGTTGCTAGTAGTAGTACTAACCGCCTCCAACTGGCGAGGGTCTGTTTCGGGTTTTGCATGTTCTGCGGAACTACTAGTCTACAGCGATTTTTTCCAAAGGAATTTGCAGCCTCCATGTGACTGCCTATAATCTTCGGCGGATTGCTAGCGTCTTACCCTGGTTCATCAACTCAACAGCGGTGCCAGTGCAACTCCCGCGTCAGTGTGGGCACTGTCGTTAGTCGTGGTAATGCCTTATACTACCGGCAATAGAGTGTTTGACAGAATCAGAATCAGAATTACTCTGGGAGCTATCCGCCCCAGAACCCTTTATCGGGCGAGTGAAGGAAAACACTATCAATAATCCACCATGCTCTATCACCCCATCATCACATCTTCAGCTTTAAATCCTTCATCCCATCAATGGACTGTGCTATTTTTGTCGTATTACAATGTCACCTAAATGACAATTAGTGCCGAGAAGTGGCATTAAGCAATAACGTTAATAATCTATTGGTACTCAACTAACTGACTACTGACTGACTGACTGACTGACTGACTGACTGACTGACTGAATGACTGACTGACTGACTGACTGACTGACTGACTGACTGACTGACTGACTGACTGACTGACTGACTGACTAACTGACTGACTGACTGACTGACTGACTGACTGACTGACTGACTGACTGACTGACTGACTGACTGACTGACTGACTGACTGACTGACTGACTGACTGACTGACTGACTGACTGACTCACTCACTCACTCACTCACTCACTCACTCACTCACTCACTCACTCACGTGTTGAAATTCATCATCTGTGATGCTGGTCCCATTTTGTACAAACACAAAACTTAGATGATGATTATTATGTTGACACCATCTTCAGAATTAACTTCAAACCTTTATATCAGGTTTATTTATCGCGGGGACCGTCTTTAGACGTCAGAATCTGACTTCTGGGCCCGGTTGCAGGAAGCGGTCTTAGTCTCAGAAACCTGAGACTGAGACCATTTTTGAGCTTGAGACTGAGACCGAGATCAAATTCGGTTGCAAGAAAAAAAATGATGCCTGAGATGGTCTCACTGAGATCAAAATCCTGAGACCAGTCCAAGGTGGTCTCAGGATCCGAGCTCAAATATGTCTTTTTAAATATAGAATTATATTGGTAAAGCATGGCTTATGAAATGATATCTCAATGCTGGTCCGTAGGATATAGTCTATATTAGTATATTAAAACATTTAAAATTTGATAAAACGTATTGTAGGCTATGAATTACGACGGATGATTAGCATTAAAAATAGACCTTGGCAGGCTTGAGAAAGTTGAAAAGTTGAGCAGTTCAGGCTTGAGAACACTTCAAACAAGTTCAGCAGTCAAATCATGATTTAGGCCCAGCCTGTGTAGGCCTACCGTAGTTTAGCCTAGACTAACGTTAGACCTAAGTCTAAGACTCTACTAACCTAGTCTAGACCTAATAAATCACTGATTTGGCATGATCAGATAGATCTAATAGTACCTCCCGCCCTGAGTAGGCTACAGTTGTCAGAAGTTGTTCCAAGTAGGCCTACATGAAGTATCTTAGAATTAGACCAGAGATTAAAGTTATCACTTGTAGTCAATTAAAAACTGTGGTGTAACGTTAGGCACATACCTAAGCCTACTGCATGCACATGCACTGCCACAGTGCACCACTGTGCCAACTTGTCTGTAGTCTAGCCTACAGCTAGGAGACAGTGTAGCCTAGCTGTAGATGGTGCAGTGTAGGTATAGGCCTACATCCAGCACAGTGTAGGATATGCCCAGTAGGGCCTAGGCCTACATGCATAGTCTATAGTAAGTAGGCCTATAGGGGAGACAGGGACACAAGAGATAGGTAGCCCTATATGTCCTGTTTCTTTTTAAAAGCCTACGCCTACTATAAAAAAGTTCAAAGTAGTTATAGTGGAGTATTTATAGACTAGCCTACCGTAGGCCTATATACATGTAGGCCTACTTAATATAGTACATGTAGTAGGCCTTAGGCCAGTAGCCTAACCTAGCCCTAGCACTGTAGCAGCATATTATTCAAACATAATATTAATTTTGTTGAATGTAGATCTAAGTGTCAAGAAATTTAATGTCTATAGGCCTAGCCTATGCCTTAAAAAGCCTAACCCTAGACTTAGGCCTATGAGATACCTAGTAGGCCGAATTGGTATAGAAAACATCACTTCGAAATTGTAATCAGGGATTTGTCCGAAATAAAGCTACTTTAAAACAAAAAAACATATCTTAGCAGACACTAACACGTGTAACTGATATGTAAATGTTGTTTTGGGAAGAAAAATATATTTAAACCCAGTAAACATCCACTTTTTTAGTTGTTTTTTCTCATTGTTTTTAGCTGAGATAGGAGGGGCCTAATGATCTCAGCTGAGATAAGTGTTCCCTTGGCTTCTTGCAACGGACTCGGTCTCAAGATCTGAGACTATCTCAGGTGAGACCATTATCTCAGTCTCGGTCTCACTCCTGAGACTGAGACCGAGATCGCTTCCTGCAACCGGCCCCTGTAGACGTCAGATTCTGACTTATTACAATATTTTTAATGAGCGCAGACCAATAACGTAGGTATTCAAATAAAGCGGAAAGAGCTAAAACATTTATGATTATTTTAAATTGAAAAAAACCGTTGGTCTCCATGGTTTAAATATAGATATTTCAGCGTTTTAAGGGCTAAGAAGTGGTTTGTTGAAGGTGCTTTAAGGCCATTACACACAGTCTGTGGCAACTGTAAATCGCGCCATAAAAATATCGCGCGATATTTAGCCCATTTACGATCCGCAATAAAGCGCGTAGATTTAATATGTTGGGCCAGCGTCGCCAGAATTTATATTTGGACAAGTTATATATTACATTTTAAAAATCGCTCCGAATTTTGTCAATCTTATCACGCGATAAAGCGGTGTATCGCGTCGCGCTTTGTGTGAATAACATCATTAAGATAAGTAATATCCATTCTGGTGCGATATTTTTATCGCGAGATTTAAAGTTATCGCGGACTATGTGTGAAATTGCCTTTACTTTTTATTTATTTTCTCCCAATATCACGAGAGGCGAAGACCTCAAAGTCGGGATGTGTCCATCTTCATCTATCCAGTTGTCTGCCACCGGCAGTCTGACGGTCAGACCTGATACGGCAAGATGGGATGTGTCCTACTCTTATCAAAATACTCTAAGGAGTCTTGATAGTGCACAAACATGCCAGATTAAATTAGCAAGTAATGAAACTTGGTCAAGTGTAAGGAGTGACAAGCGTGCTTGTCACTACTTTAACACTATCAACATGATCAAGAGCAGGAAGTTGTTTTGACAGATCGATATCACATTTAATTGAGCATGCTCAAACTAGTTGAAATTAGGCATGATCCATTACAAAAACGTTATGAATTTATACTCTGATGTCTTAAAACATGCATTCAAGTGCTTTAGGTAAAGTATAGTATAGTTTACATGTCTAGAGGCAGCTGTTTTTGGCATGTGGATTATTGTGGCCTGTAGCGGGATCTACAAGGACGCGGTATGAAAATGGTAACCTGCTAGCATCCTGCTATTCATTCCTCAATTTCCGTCTGACACTGCATTCAGTATACAATATGGCGTATTGTCACGTAAAATGAGATGTCCATGATTTAGTACTGACCATTCTTTGTACATGAAGGTACATATATCAGCCTGGAGCTACATTATGAGGCTCAGTGTACAGGTGTACAAGTCTTCAAATGTTAAAATACTTATTGAATCTTCATTATGTTTGTGAAAGATTATATTTCAAAGTACCCAGCAAACACAAAACGTTGACTCATTGTTGTTTATCGTTAGGACAGCGTCACAGACGGTGGACCAACATTAAAAAAACATTGGTTCAGCATCTCGTGTTTACTGCGAAATGTGATGGAGATCGTTGGAACCGTTGCAATATTTTTTTAAATCGATCACCTGATTTAGCTGTTGCATTTGGACTAAAAATATAGGTATCACATGCATGATTTAAAAAAATATTTTACAATATTTAAAAACCGCGAAAAGTCACACTAGTCTTCAAAATATATATTTTGTCATTGAAAAAGTATGGGGGTCCATTACAGTTGGAAATGATTATAATACCATATGTTGTAAGCGACGATTGGTTTTATTTTTTGTTTGAAATAACTGAAATGCAAGAACAAATTACAGGGTTTCTGTGCTTTGTTAATTCTTCGCACACATAAATCGTTAACGTAATTTTGTTTTAACCTTAGCCCACCGTCTAACACATCGGCTCAGCATTAAACTAGCGTAACGCCAACGTCTCGTGTCGTGTTATGAACGTGAAGTATGTCCCTGGCCATGACTCCATTCAATTACTCCAAATTGCTTGAATAAAATGCATAATAATGTCAATCACAGCCAGTCACTAGCTATGTAATTTCAGCAACTTTTTATCGACAAGAAAACCACGAGGGTAAATAATTTGCACAGTCAGGGCTACACATGATTAATGGCAGATTAAAGTCACCTTTTAGAAAATGTTAGATGTAGTTTTGTATTTAATTGTTCTTCTATGAATGTACCAAAAACTACAATATTATTTGCAAACTGTAGGAGTATTTATTTTTTGTCGGTGATGTCACCTAGCGAATGACAGCGAGTCAGGTCGGCGTAGTAATCTGAACTATCTCTGTGAGACGCGCACGGCCAGATTACTACGTATTTCCGGTTCGTGACATTCAATCTGCGCGGACTGAATCTCAAGGCAACCTTTTGATGAAACTCGAACCCTGCTCATGAGTAGAAGGAAATGACTCTGAATAGATCAAATCCAGACGAGGGAGAAAAATACTTTGCCAGTGTCTTGGGGTCACACACCGGGGATGGGTGAAGGATATCCTAGATGTATTTGCATAATTTATTCATTAATTTTTTATAACTATTGTAAGGGAAAGGCTTTCCATATCGGTAAATAAATGTTTAGAGTATGATGTTTCGCAAACCTATGGTTAAAATAAGGCGATACAAATATACTCGCTTCATTCAAAAAACGTCAGAGTTTTCATATACTTTCAGCAGCAATGATAACGTATTTACTCCATTTAGTTCATGACCATCAAGCTGTCATTTTAGTGTACTGTACGCGATCTTTAATATGTAACTCAAAATTCCTTGTTTTAGTCTTCGTGGAAGCAAACAATACCCACTTAAATCGAGGCTTGCCATCAGCTGGTCCAACAACGGTCAATCAAGTACAAGGACACAATGCATAGCTGAGAAATATAATAAAATTAACAGATTATATCTGGAGACATTTGAGTAATAATCACTTTTTGTCATAGCTTCGCGTTACAAAAAAAATCGTTACGTTTTCCCCCTAAATCCCCAACTTTTTTGTATAATAAAACTTACATACTTACATACGATAGGCTACATAATTTATCTTTAATTTACGTTGGCATTTATTTTGGTATTTTGTTGAAATAATCAAGAATGATTATGAATAGTAATACATACACTATAATTTTGTAACGATTCTGAAGGCAGATTGTCGATTTTTACTAAATAATTCAGATGTTTGTAGATTATGACGAATTACCTCTTTATCCATCAAATGCGATACGTCCTGCCTTTGATCCATGTTTTTTTTTCATGTATAGAGAAAATGTAGTCTGTGTGATTACTGTGTTTTGCACATCATCTCGCTTTTTATACACGAGTTTTCCATGTAGAGATGATGTGTTATGCATGCTTACTGTGTTTTGCTCTCACTTGTCATCTTATCATTGTACTCCCACGGCTGGCCGGATTCGTTGTATGATCGCTGTTAAGCACTCCCCCGGGGCATCACATGGCTTGTAGAGGGCGCGGCATTTCTTGTTTGCTGAGCAGGAGTATGTGTTTAGTGTAGATGTGTTCATGGCCAGTCATCTATCATTCTATAGAATTCATGGCCTCCCCTACATTTACAGTCTGTGAAACAGTCTTCTGCCATATGGCTCAACAAGAACAGATGCCACGAGATTGTAACGCATCACAAATCATCAGAAAATGAATGTATTCTATTTTATTTTGCTATTGTTTTGACGAATTTATTCACAACAAGAATACGCGCTTTACAAATATCTTCTACCTTATACCTTACAGTTCCCAGATACAGGATACCCACAATTGTAGATTATATAATACATAAAAACACCAATCAACCCATTATTAGAATAGTCAATGTTTTATTGACGACGAATTATAGTCTGACTATTTTGATTGTTCCTTGGCAGTTTTAAAATATTCTCAATATATTTTTCTGATTATAAACATACTGGAATTTTACAACGCTAATGAACATTGAGCCCAACCCACTAAAATGATTAATATCTCAACTTTGTATCATTTTCATTGGAAAAGATAGGAGCATCCTAATTTTTCTAATACGAACGACAAAAAAGTTCAGATAATCCTAATTTATTTTTTTTACCCACCGTGCTTATCGTACGTGCTGTATTCTGCGCTTGGAGCTGGGAGAAATCAAGATTACTGCTTCCTAGTCGTTCCATAAACCTTACTTTGAGGCCGTACGTTCTGTAGGATCTGAGATGAGCAAACCTGGAACACTTGCGTGACAGGCACTCGCTCTACCCATGCGCATTGTTCCTATCTAGGCATATCCTAATTGCAATAGCTGGTATGTGTGTGACGTACATGTGGCTCTGATTAGTGACTACTACAATAATTAAAATAGCCCACTCGTGTTTTAATATTTATAGTAAAAGTTATTTTCTGTACTGTTGTATATATCAGATAGTTAGAAGGTCACAGAATGTTCTTCACCCTCACAAAAAGACTTGCGACCCTAAAAATGAAACACAACGTTACACCTTTGTGCAAGTCTTAGAGTAGGGCATTCTATGCACTTTCGTGGGTCACATGACTGCGCTTTGGTAGGTCACATGACTCACTCTACATGAACTATGTAAAATGTACAATAAATGCCGTTTTAGTTTACCTTGTATTATATGAACGACCTTGCATATCATTAAATTATCCTTACCTTTAAGATTTAAAAAAATATTGTTGCCACGCTGTCAAATGTCTACTCTCTTGAATATATCATACACATATGTAAATTCAATAAAAAACATAAATTATCTGGACAAGCTATGCACTCGAGATATCCTCAGCTACTTCAAAATGTTTTGTTAATTTTCGATTATTTAGCATTTCTAAATCCGCTTTTCTGTTTAAGAAACATATCTAAACAGAACATTCGTTAAGAAAACAATCTAGATGTTAACTCACTTAAGTGGCATTGATGATGATATGCCAAAGTTCCCCGTATTACGGAAGGAGTCATGTCTGAACCAGGGCATCTTCTTTTTTCAATTATCTCTTGTGTTAAACACACAATGAACTTTGACGTGATTTAGTCAAATACAGCAAGGACTTCCTGAGGACACTGTTGACGTTACTTATTGTGATCAGGTGACTGTAGGGCACTCGTCCCACTGGTGGTGTCATATCCAAATAATTAAATGCTTTCGTGAAATTGTTGTCATTTTTTTGGGCAGATAAATTAAACAAATATTGTGCTCGGCACAATACAGAGAGTCCGAATGCTGGATATACGAGCATGCTAATTAATATCCATCAGATGATGAGCGAAAACGTGTCTAAACAACATGTTTGAAGTGACATTTGAGATAAGTAATTGATATTATTAAAGGACGCGAAGAGCGACATTCTATATCCTGAGCAATATTATCACATATATCACAATACACCTTATCCTACAGGTAATGTCCAGACATGTAGGCGTACCAGAGCGTAGAGTATACATGACAAGTATGTATATGTAAAATACCAGATGTAGTTAATAAGTAGAATACGTGATGCTGGCTGGTGTTTGTCATTGGTGATATGAACACTGACTATGCCTGTCTTGATGTTAATGATCAATTACTTAATCATCTCCGCAATCGGTCTGTTATTTTCAACATTTACTGTATGATCTACTCCTGGGCTTGTCCATTAATGCATTCTTGATCTCTGAACTCTGCTTGTAATTTACGACAAATAATGTCAGGCATGTGATGTTACCAACCAGAAGACTTGTGTCCACTCATCCATGCATAATCTACTGATGCCTGTATCCATCCATACATGGTCTACTCCATCCATGGATGGTCTACTCCTGTCTCCA
>OZ024904.1:17618824-17688824 GCA_964017125.1 Flabesymbios commensalis | reverse complement strand
GCATCCATGTAGCAATCATGTCTCCTTCAATAAGTTTGGTCAACAAAGCAGTGTCTTTTAATTCGGGACCACATCATCATCTATAGGCATAGATGCATAGTGTAAGCCACGTGAGCCATGGGTATGGCGTTAATGCCATCATCTTTATCTAGTCTTTCTAGTCTAATGTTCCAGGTAGCTGGACGTTGTCAGAATACCACATAAATTTAGAGAAAATGACGGCATTTTATACTGATTATAACTGTTCGATTAGAACATTGGAATATATATATATTCTTAGCCTGACCCTAATATCCTAAAAGAAGTGGTGAGCCGTTTTTTATCCCACGTCCGTAGGGGAAGGGGGATTTTAGTCGCGCCGGGATCTATCAAGCGTGAGGCATCAGGCGGTACTTAATTTTTGTGGGTGCAATAAAAAGTAGCGGTCAATTTTTGGAATTTTAAATCACATTCTCAACAACTTGGGGATGTGCAAGTGAGTTATTAAACATGCTACCAAAATATCTTCTAGGGTTCAAAATCAATTTTTTTTGTAAGCGCAAAAACTCAAAACCTTAATCAGAAATTATCCAAATTTCTCTGAAATTTAAAATGGCCGCCAAAAATCAACTTTATAATTTATTGTGGCTGCCAAAAAAACTCAAACTTTGTAAGAAATTAGGCAAATTTTACAATCAAATTCTCCACGATATGGAGATCTGCAGGTTATTTTTTAAACATACAGGATACTGGAATTAATTTCTAGGCTACATCAATTTTTCAGTAAGCTCGGCAAAATATCGATGTCATGACTGCCAAATTTTCTCGTTAAATTAGGACCCTGTCACCATGCTATATATAAAACCGATTAATCCATCGTTCTGTATTCAATTCATACTGAATAGACTGCATTATTTTCTATTAGGACATGGCGCTTTTCCTCCACTTGTCGGCAACAATTTTATTATTACTAGACTAAACCGTTCATAGCCATCAAATAGGATATATAATATTAACTACTTTGCACATATACTATTCCGTTATAACGGTCAGGTATTTCGTTATAACGATATATTATTACGTTATAGCGGTTTACTAATCCGTTATAACGCTTTTATGTTCCGTTAAAATGGTCTAGTATTTCGTTATAACGGTCTAGTACTTTGTTATACTGACATACTAATCCATTATGACAGTCTACTATTCCGTTATAACGGTCTAGTATTTCGTGATAACGGTACATTATTTCGTTATAACGGTCTAATCATCCTTTAAAACGATCTACTAATCCGTTATAACTGTCTATTATCCCGCTATAACGGTCTAGCATTTCGTTATAACGGTCTAGTATTTCGTTATAACGGTCTAATAATCCGTTACAACGGTCTATTATTCCGCTATAACGGTTCATTATTGAACTATAGCAGTCTATTATTCCGTTATAACTGGCTAGTATTTCGTTACAACGGAATACTATTTCGCTATAACGGTCTATTATTTCGCTATAACGGTCTGGTGTTTCGTTATAGCGGTCTACTAATCCGTTATAGCTGTCCATTAATCCATTATAACGGTCTACTAATCCGCTATAACGGTATATTATCCTTTTATAGCGGTCTAGTATTTCGTTATAACGGTCTACCGTTATAGCGAAATAGTAGACCGTTATAACGAAATACTAGTCCGTTATCAAGGTCATAACTAAATACTAGACCGTTATAGCGACCTACAAGATCATAATCACGGAATAATAGACAGCTATAACGTCTAGACATTATAAAAATTTGGTAGACCGGTATAACGAAATACTAGACCGTTATAAGGGATTAGAAAATCAATCCACTTCCGTAGATAACCGTGTTTTGGCTGATATAGATTTTTCTCTATGAATTGTCCATGTCTGTCCTGTTATCTGGGCGGATGCTGTTATCCTTGAGAATTTATAACTTTCTACTATTCCGCTATAGGCCTAACGGTCTAATAATCAGTTATAACGGATTAGTAGACCGTTATAACGGATTAGTAGGTATAACGGATTAGTAGGCCGTTATAACGGATTAGTAGGCCGTTGTAACGGGACAGTAGACAGTCATAACGGATTAGTAGACAGTTATAACGAAATACTAAACCGTTATAACGGATAGTAGACCGTTATAACGGAAGACTTGGCCGTTATAACGAAATAGTAGACCTCTATAACAGATTAGTAGACCGTTATAACGGACTAGTAGACCGTTATAACGGATGCGTACACCGTTATAATGGATAAGTAGACCGATATAACGTGATACTAGACCGTCATAACGAAATACTTGCCCGTTATAACGGGATAGTAGACCGTTATAACGAAATACTATACCGCTATAATGGAATAGTAGACTTTTATAACGGAAGTATAGATCGTCATAACGAAGTACTAGGCCGCTATAACGGGATAGTAGACCGTTATAACGAAATACTAGACCGTTATAACGGAATAGTATACCGCTATAACGAAATACTAGACCGTTATAACGGGTTAGTAGATCGTTATAACGGATTAGGAAGCCGTTATAACGGATTTGTAGGCCGTTATAGCGTGATCCAGGCCTTCAAAACAAAATAATATACCGTTACAACGGGATAGTAGACAGTTATAACGGATTAGTAGACCGTTATAACAAAATAGTAGACCGTTATAACGAGATACTAGACCGTTATGTCGGAATAGTAGACCTCTTTAATGGATTAGTAAACCTTTATAACGGATTGGTATACAGTTATAACGAATTAGTAGACCGTTATAACGTGATACTAGACCGTCTTAACGAACTACTAGACCGTTATAACGAGATAGTAGACCGTTATAACGAAATATTATATCGTCATAACGGAATAGTACACCGTTTTAACGAAAGACTAGACTGTTATAACGGAATAGTAGACAGTTATTATGAAATACTAGATCGTTATAACGGAATAGTACACCGTTATAACGGATTAGTAGACCGTTATAACGGATTAGTAGATGTTATAAGGGATTGACAATAAATCTCATTGTCATAAAAAAAATCTTATTGTCATAAAAATATTTTGTTTTAGCTGATATAGTTCTTTTCCTTTGAATTACCCACGCTTGTATTGATATCTAGGCGTATGTAGAACTCTCATTCTTGAAAATCATAATAAAAAAAAATGGAAGCCAAAAAATCGCCGAAATTATTATGCTTTTGCTAATTCTTCTTATTGAAAATCCCTCTCTCAGAGCATTGCACGCCGTGATAATTACTTAATAGCACATCATTACGCATATCAGACAATCAACAGTAATAATATACTACATAAGGGAGGCACCTTCAATTACAAGGGAGGGGGGAGTATTTTTTAAATATATATTTCCAAACTAATTTTTTGTGAAATAAATAATTGGCTGATGTTGTAAATTCGAAATAAATAATTATTTCAGCTTATGAGCAACATCATTTAATAATCCTAAAAAAATCGAGTCGCATTTATCTGGCATCATTAAATGACCTTTAAATTTGTGAAGCCTCGCTTTGCTTGGATCGTTGGCCTCCAGATAAAGGCTAGGCACAGTTTGGGATCCAAATTTGTAGACAGAAAAATATACAAGGAAGTGAAGTAAATATATCTCCACACATGTCAGACTTCATAGCCCATTTATGTATCAGTAGTTTGCCATGGGAACCCAAACTGATATTTAACAGCTGCTGCACACTGTAATTTTGCTCGTCCGATTAAACACTGAGGAAGGGGTGTAGTCAGGGGAATACTAGGGGTGTATTTCCCCTCCCAAGTTAGATACTGCCCTCAATCTCCTAAAATGTACATGGAAAAGATATCTGACTAATAATGTGTCAAAACCTATCCTTTGTAATAGATGACTGCACCACTAGTATTGTTTCAATTGATTAAAAGTGGATATTTTTGCTATTTGTTGCCATTTTGACCTCCAAATGACCCTAAGGTAACCTTGACATGACCTTGGTGTTATGTTTATGATTATCATCAGTCTCTTAGAGTATTTGGCACATTTCTGGAATACAAAAAACATCTTATAGATAGTGTAATACAAAATTGTCACCACTTTTTGGCTTCGCAATTCGATATTTTGACCTTTCGAGGTCAATGACCTCTAGAGGTCACCAGGGGTCAAATCTAACTTACCTCCACATCTTAAAATAAACCCCAGGATATGTACTAATAATGGTGGAAGTTTCATGCTTTAATCATAAAATGCACAATGGTTTCATTATGGGAGCTTAACCACTACACTATTATATTGTCCACTTCATTAGCATTACTCCCAGGAAACACGCGGCTTAGGTCTAGTTTTTGTGTGATGTTGGGCCAGCGTCGTAGATGGTAGACCAACGTCATACCATCACTGGGTCTGCATTATGTTGTGAATATGTTTTTGCTGTGGGATGAGATAAATCGTGTCATCAAACTGTTGGTAGTGGCTACGCAATTTTCTTCCAGCAATTCTTTTTTAAATGAAATAAAGTAGCGTTTGAAAAACTCATTATTTTGTACCCCTTATTACCAATTTTAGTGGCATTCCTTTGGTTGTTATTCAAGTAGGGCTATAATACCATACTATCATGTAAAGTAGAAAGTCAGTCAGTCAGTCAGAGACTGCCACTTCCGCCGAAATGAATGATCCTAATGTCCCCAAAAATAAAAATATGTTTCAATTTGGCTCATGACATCAACAATTTGGTATTTTATAATTATGTATCTGTATGTCACGCTGGCACATTATTCTCACGGCAAATAGAGACCAGAGTCCACATTTGTTTCAAACTGTGTCAAGAAAACTTAGTAATAAGAAATAGTAGTATAATACTTCAGTTGAAGTGTGAAGTTTTACTAAAGTATTCCGGTTATTCAACAAAGCACATAAGATTGACGACAATGGAAGATGACAAGCACTTTAAACCACTAGAAAAACATAAATATCACAACTGTTTGTTTTTGTTGTTCACTGTTACATGTGACTCAATTAACCCCTAACGTGCCAGGTCCGTTTATATGAGTTTGTATACTAAGTGAAATGGGTCACGTTATATATGTTTTTAACTGCAAAAAGTGTATTTCGAAAAGTCCCTTATGTAGCTGGAATTTAAAATGATTGAGGCGGACGCCACTAAAATGAAAAAAAAATGAAAAATGACAGTAATTGGTTATTTTTAAAGTTAGCAGTTACTGCTGTTTGCAAACAGCAGTAACTGCTAACTTTGAAAGTAACCCCTTACTGTTACTAACCTCTGCGTGTCTGTATCTGGCTGTGGGACGACTTGATCCAGGTTGTCTGTCCTGCCACAGAGACGATAAATGACCTACGTCCATCCGTCAGCTCCACTGAGACAATTTGGCTGACAGGATCCTACTGATCCTATACAGCGGACGAAATGATCCAGAACGATGGTATCCTAGTCCTATGCACAGCACTAAGTCAGGCAGAAGATCTCATCAAAACATCTCTGAACAATGATCTTCAAACTTCATCACCAAACACAAGAAAACCTCAGAAGAAAAGGTATGACTGTCACCATATTTATTGTTAATTTGACACCATGGCCCAGAGCGATACTATCATCGTTCTATATATGGTATTAAGTGAAGCAGAATATCTTAAAACAACACCTCTGAACAATGAACTTTAGGGTTGCCCATCAAACACAATACAACCACTGAAGAAAATATATTTATTGTAACTACTACAAAATGACGGTTGTGTATTGTAAAGTCGACATCACGTGAATGATAGTGAACGATGTCATCCTATACCCTGATTCACATTCAGTGTGGGGAATAACTTTCGCTGATTCTCCTAGTGATGCTGCCACTACCCAGAAAATGTCATTTAAACATATTGCATAGTTTAATTGCCAGTCTTTGTAACCATAGACCTCCAGATGTCTGTGTTGTGACATATAGTAAATGTGGCCACTTCATATAAACTCATTAAGTTTGTCATAGAATTTCATTATCTGTCAAATGGTCCAAATTCTGAAATACCTAAATGCATAATACTCAAACGTGTGAAATTTCATCACAATTGTTTGATAATTCAATGGGGAATCAGCTAAATTTAGCTACCCCTGGTTAATTCCTGGTATACACCAAGCCAGGCAGTATGATTCCAAGCCAGGCAGAATATCTAAAAACACCTCTGAATAACGAACTTTCAGGTTTGCCATTCAAAATCACGATACAAACGCTGAAGAATAAAACATGATCATCACAAAGACCTGTACGAATGCCGTTTTATCATATAATTGCATGATGTTAAAGGTGGTCTATCACCCCTTATATAGTATGAATTATTTTGTGACAAATAAATCAAAGTTGCCACAAGATGGGGCACAAGTGTTTCCTTATATGGGGTGATTGGCTATCATGTGATAGTCACATGATAGCCTATCACCCCATATATGAGGTGATTGGCTATCATGTGACCCTCTCAGAAGGTCACATGATAGCCAATCACCCCATATAAGGACATAATTATTCATACTATATAAGGGGTGATAGATCACCTTTAAATGTTCAGGAGCCGAAAATATCATGTCTTTTATTGCAGTGTTTTTTTTCTAGAGCATATCCAGCCCAGCGCTCTTGAAAACATGTTTGTCCAGACTGTCTGGTGGTTACTAATCCAATTATACAATACACCAGAGGGACACCTCGGAGAGAGACGGTCGATCCCAAGTGAACACGATTCTGTGACTTAATGTTGATTTGATGTTGGACCAGCGTCTGCGACGCTGGCCCAACATTAAACCAGCATTGGTTCAACGTCCCGTGTTTGCTGTGTCGCATCGAAGTGCTGCACCAGGACACTCCGAGAAAACATAAAAATGACGATTTAATGGAATTTGTATTTTATTGTTTTTCTATGATTAATCTTATTTGACGAGAGCACTGCACGAGCTTCGCGCATATTGAAATCAAACTAAGATCACTTAAATTCGGATTTCAATGTGCTAAAACATTGAAAAGTCTAGTTTTTAATGCTACTAGACGGCTGCATGGCCCCTGCTGTGTATTTTTATTTCACTGAATAATAAACATGGCATAATCCATAGCAATCAGGTAATTAGTTCTGATCTATAATGTCATAATAACTATAATTGGGGATTAGATAAAAAGATGTGATTTTATTTCTGGCTGTACCTAACTTAGAAGTTAATATAATAACCGTGGTATGATAGGAAGTATGTGATAATGTTGTATATTATATTGTACGTTAGATCCCATGTCTAAGGTGCAGTATAATTATTACATATTGCACACCTGAATACATAATAAGTGCATATTATTACATAATACGTGCATATTATTTCAGGTGTGACTACCGAACCCTAGTGTGTCACATATTTGAGTGTCACAGACGATCGTCTGGCTACAATTGGTAGCAATTATGTAAAGCCAGATATTAAATGTACCCCCCGGTCATTGCGTGGTGTTTGGCCTATGTAATTTGGTCAGTTTTCGTGAAAAAAACCCATCCTTCAAGTTGATATGTCAACAAAAAACATGCAGGAGGGAGTTATCACAGTGTGGTAAAGTGTCTGAAAACTATCAGGGGAAAGGGAGATGAAAAATTATGGCCTTTAAGGCCCTACTAGCACTCGCTTACCCTGTCGTCGTCGAACCTTCCCAGTAAACACGAGACATTGAACCAATGTTGGTTCAATGCTGGGCAGTAGTTGCAGATGGTGGACCAACATTAATTCAGCATTATAGCGTCACTTACTAGCCAGGTGGACTCTTTTTAAATATTTTTTATCATGTCTATTCACCGTTTAAAGTCAGACTGTTCTAAGACGCCAGTGCACGAATGAATATGTAACGCATTCAATTTTGTTAGTGGTAATGTTAACGGTTTGGAAATCATGAGATTTTAATGTCTGATATTTTAATTGAGTATAACTTAACTTGTGTGCTATATTGGCGGTCTACTATTTATTGCAAAAATATACTTTGCAAATATATGTGGCAACTTTTATTGTATATTTGGTGGTGGAAGGAGTAACATTTTTATTCATTTTATTTGATGATTCACTTAATGGTGACGCCACCGCATAATTACACGCATTCATTGTGGTGAAATTAGGAAGTCGAACATAATATTGTCCATGGTCTAAAACAATAGTGGGTCAAGTCGATTTGACAGCGAAATTGTGTTTATCTTTTTGCTTAGAACTACAGTCTGATAAATCCACTTATCAGCATGTACACTTGGACTTATAATGATGAAACACACAGCGATTGGAATTTGACAGTAGATCAAGTGAAGTTATCAGAGCATATTTTTACCTGCAAAAGTGATTTACAGAAGCAAAATTGGGATCAACAAGACACCAAGTTGACTTAGCGCATTGTTACACCAGGAACACAGAATATACAGAGATTGTTCCTAGATCAACAATAAACTAAGTCCAGGTATTTCCCCTGTGTTGTCTCCACAAGTCTCAGAATAAGAATGCGCTAAGTGCACTTGCACCGTTTTTATCCCAGAAACAGAGCCCATAAGCATATAACACCAGAATAACAATGTGTCAAGTCGAATTGGTCCTGTGTAGGACAGATATTATGCTGATATGTTCTCCTTTTCACGAGAATAACAATGTGCTAAGTCGACTTGATCTGTTGTTTTAACCTGAATTTGGAATAAATTCAAACTTTATACATATTATAGATGACTCAGCTGGTTATTATTCTAAAGGCCAAAAATGTCACTTAGCACACTATTGTTTTAACCCATCGTTGTGCACTATTTTTGTTTTTGGGCTATAATTATATTACCCTGCTCTTTTACATCACGATGTTTTTACTGAAGGTGATTGGCTGACCTTACAACCTTCAGGAATCAAAGCAGCATAGTTCTTTCTATACTCCCCAGGTGACTGGCGGGTGACCTTGACCGCTCACTGATTAACTCTGGAGACGAAGCCGTGATTTTCCGCTTGTACCATGAATTAGATAGCGTGTTGTGAATAAGGCAGAGCGCTGCTCATGCAAAATGCTCTGCTACTAAACACCCCTGGACATAACCGCTTAATGTATTGCATTTCCTTTACTTTTTATACCTAATAAGCTAAACAAGACGACTTCTAGCCAGCGTATTTGAACGTTTTTAAAACACACCACTACATTGTTTTCTTTGTCTGACCACTACACTCTTAGCCGGGAATAGAGAGTTATTGTTGATCAAGTACAGACCAAGTATCATGGTCGGCCTTTATTCAGTCAGGTGTGGCCGAGCTGTTGATTATGAGAGATCCTCATTATGGTCGGATGTGTTTTAAGTCAGTTAAAGCCCTCGGGGGGTCTCCATTCTTAGCTGTGAAAAAAGCCTCGGCCTTCGTCCTCGGCCTTTTCCATAGCTAAGAATGTACAGCTCCTCGGGCTTCAACCTATACACAATCGAAGGTCTTCTGTGGCTTCCGCTAAAACTGTGCTTCATTTTCTACTTGCGCAGACAATCGATTGCGAATGTGTCCTAGTTTGATGATTTTTATATTATTTGATAATGCAATAGTGCCTTGAATTTTATGGAATGATGCTTGACGTGATTTAACTACCCGTCTTTTACAGGTGAAAACTGCACTCTTCATTTGATGAAAATGTTAATCTCAACGCATACTGGCAAACAAAAACAGCTGGCTCGTATTGATAGTACATTGATAATAAACAGCGATGACACGAATAAACAGCATGGAAAATTAAAACTAAAATAATCAGTGATAAAAAAAATAAAAAACAAAGAAAGAAAAAATAAAATAAAAAGCATGGAGAGAAAAATAAAAATAATCAATGAGAAATATATTGCATAAAAAGTAGAAGACCTTATATCTATGATAATGATCATGAGGTTGTTTGCAGATCCAGCAGGCGTAGAGCTGACATGACCTACTGATGAGTAAGCACGGGGCTTAATCTATCCTACATGCGACAAGCGAACAAACAAATTAACAAGACACGAATTTGAAATCAAGCAGTATCAGACAGTAAGATATATATATATTGCAATAGTAAGAGCTATGTTGCAAAAATAGTAAGAGTTTTATTGCAAAAATAGTGAGAGATATATTACAAAAATAGTAAGAGATAGATTGCAAAATTAATGCGAGACGTTACAGTTAGGCCTATTGTAGGGCTGAGATGACAGGCTGACTACTGTGCCGAGATGAGGGTTTCTAAGCACGGATGCTAATCTATCCTAGTGCTGATCCTGGTAGGACCCCCCAGGGACTCACTCCGTGATCCAGTCACTAACATCATCTTCTCACCCGCGCCACTTTAAAACACCGTATCTGGAAAAGGAGCTGGCTCATTGGGTATTTAGCGTCACTTTGTGCAGAGCAAAGCAAATCAATGTAACAATTTCAAGGCAAGGTATTATCACTAGATTTACATAGCATTTCGCATAAAATCAATAGGTCTTTTGACATTTACTCAGCTGATCTGAGTTAATATCAAAATACTTATGGACAGGTAAATAAATACAGATAAATACAATGTCAGAGTAAACATGGTAATGTAATGTCGCCACGTTCTAGTGACGTATGTTCACACGATTCTTCCACTTCACATCACCAATTATTGTGATATTTGTTCAGCGAGTGGCTCATTGAGATTTATAGTCAATCAAAATAAACGTTTTTGATAACGTGTATATTTAAGGTGTGAAAAGCATGCATGTCTTCTATGAATTGCTTGAGTAACTCCCCCCCCCCCCCCCATCGCATTCCTAGAGATGTGGTTACTGCTGTTTGCTCTAACACAACTCGGATCACGTGGATAAGGTCAGACTGCTATCATTACTTAGTGTAACACCAAGGGTAACTAAACCGACAAATGAACTATTCATCTCCTAGGACGCCCATAATAAGAAACGACACTTTCTAGGTTCTGATGTATAATGCATAGATAATACTGATGAGTGAGTGAGTGAGTGAGTGAGTGAGTGAGTGAGTGAGTGAGTGAGTGAGTGAGTGAGTGAGTGAGTGAGTGAGTGAGTGAGTGAGTGAGTGAGTGAGTGAGTGAGGGAGTGAGTGAGTGAGTGAGTGAGTGAGTGAGTGAGTGAGTGAGTGAGTGAGTGAGTGAGTGAGTGAGTGAGTGAGTGAGTGAGTGAGTGAGTGAGTGAGTGAGTGAGTGAGTGAGTGAGTGAGTGAGTGAGTGAGTGAGTGAGTGAGTGAGTGAGTGAGTGAGTGAGTGAGTCAGTGAGTCAGTGAGTCAGTGAGTCAGTGAGTGAGTCAGTGAGTGAGTCACTGAGTGTTCTCAATTACCTTTTTAAAATTGAACTGATTTTATCTACTAGATTTTATCAACTAAACCTGATCAGTGTGCCTAATAAGTTTGAGCTGTGCTTGTCTATTTATGTGATTTAATAAAATATTAGTGTGTATGTAGCTAGTTAATATAAGTTGTTATGATGTAAATTTTCAAATCGTCCTGTTATGTTTCTATATAAGTATGGCAGCAATGAAATAAATATATATGTGTGTACAGTATGTCTGCATATCAGATATAGCATAATTATATATCCCACTGGAAAACATGAGTTCAAATTTTGAATTAATGTAACATGTGTGTAAGATAAATAGTATTGTCTGCCTCAAAAACATCCAATCTCACCATCCTCAGGAGGTTCTCCTGGCCCAGTTTAGCCTATATGTGCACAAAGGTGGCCTAAAGCCCGATTCATTTCATTTCAAAAACATCCAACTCAACTTTTCAGGATGAAAGAGTCTCCACATCACAATCCATTAAGATCAGGTCGTTTGTCATGCTTTATAACCTGTTCTCCATAACCTTTTAAGATCTACTGACTATAAATAATATGTTGCAAACTGATCACTTATGCAATATCATTCGTAAATATAACATTTGATTTCATCATTATAACATTTCCTTTGAGGCCCGGGGTGAATCAGTAATACTGTGACTAATAGAAAAAAGTCTGCAGGGAAAAGATCCATCGTTATCATCATAAACAGGCAGCTATGTGAAGTTTGAGGTGAGCTGGCTGGTTCAGTGTTGGGCCAACGTCTTCGTAGTTGACCCAACATTGGACCAGCATTGGGTATCTGCCGTGTCGTGGCCTGGGATGCCTTGTCACCGAGTGACGAGGCACCTCCCCAGAGGTGTCATGGTTCGACCCTGTCCGTTGTGACGAAATTGACCCATTAGAGATATGAACGCGCGTGTTGTTGGTGAATCATATAGATAGCTCTATACACTACGCTGACCATAAAAATAATAGCACAGATAGGTTTATTCATATTACTATCATATTATTCTCCCAATGTTAATATGGAGCAAGCATCAGATACGCAGCCGTATCATATATAATACAGACCCGCAGTGTAGTCAGGTAATTAAATGTATAGATGTAAAATTATTCCAATGCGTTCCATCAAATATGATTTTCTAAGAACAACAGTAAATCAAATTTTGACATAATCCATTTATAGAATTCCGAGGCAAAACAAAGTATTTTTTGTACTCTGATTCACTTTAGTGCGCAGATCGTTTTACCATGTTTACTGAATTTTGAAATATGTGCATCAATTCTTCATCATTATTATTCATTTGATCAGAAGTAAGCTGGAAGACGCATTTACTCTTTAGATTATAACATTTCCCCTGTCATATTACATGCAAGCAAAAATCGTGGATTCTGTTTTGAGTTTATGAAGGCACTAGACACTAGACACTAGACCAGCATCAGAGAATACATCAGCCCTATGCCTCCTAAGGCGGGGTCCTGTTGCAGTGATTAACGCTGCCTGTCTAAAGAGTCTTAACCTTTTCACTACCATACATGACGGAAATTTCCGTCGTCATTCGTCAATGAACGTAACCATAAAATGACACAAATTTTCGTCAAATATATACTACATTTATGTATTTTTCGTCATTTGAAGCTGGAAATTGCGTTAGCAATTCCAGCTTCAAATGACGAAAAATAGAACTCCTACACCAGTATATCTGGATCCTGGCATGCACCCCGGCCTGGAAGTCAAAGGGTTAAGTTCGTGGTACGTCTCCCGCTGTGGAATTTAAGTTTTAAAGAAACGACTGTTTCTTCACGCTCGGAGTGATTCAGCATTGTGTGAAGCATCCGTGACCGAGACGTGGCGTGTTCGATCTCACAACGCCAGTGTTCGAGTTCCGAATCATGTGTCTGGAGGGAAGTGTATTCTGATTTTTCTCCCCTTCCGCATAAGGTTAGATCGATCAACCGACCCGGTGTAGCCGTTTCAGCGAGCCCCCCTTTAAGCATACCGGGGGGTATGTTGAAACTAGTTTCAGCTTACCGGGGGGTACGTTGAAAACTAGTTTCAGCTTACCGGGGGGTACGTTGAAACTAGTTTCAACGTACCCCCCGGTACGCTGAAACTAGAAAAAGCCCAGTTCCAAGTTACCTCCCCTAGTTTCAGATTATCCCCGGGGTACGTTGAAACTAGGTTCAGCACGCTGAAACTAGTTTCAACGTAACCCCCCCCCCCCACCGGTATTTTGTAACAGAGAATCAACTTTTATCCCCCCCCCCATTTCTAGACACCAAATTAAAGTTTACTGACTTTTTAAGTACCGTTACCTGGCTACACTTAGATTTAAGTAGATGATTCGCTGTGTACACATGGTCGGCCCTCCCACATGCGCAACATGGTGAACGTTCACAAAAGTGGGCGCCGCCTTGTATATATTATGGTTCAGTGAAACAGAACGAACAAACTGCTGTAAATTAAAAATAATTCCGTCAAATCTATTAATTCTGTTCAAAAACGCAAGCAAAATCTGGCAGACTGTGGCATATTATCATTTATTATAGTCTATGCATATATACAATATTTTGAATATTGTATAAAATTGTCTGATTTTGGGTCTAGCTCAGGGTCTAACGTTGACGTTTCTGTGCGTTCGATTTTTTATGCACCGGAAATGAGGTTGTAGTGTCATAGATCACTAGCATTGAGTATAAAATATGCGGGCAAGATAGGCCCATATGCGTAGATCATCGGCATTAACCCCTTAAGCTCCCCCACACTTTACAATAACCTCTTAAGCTCCCTGATCATCTGCATTAACCCATTAAACTTCCGCGTATCTGCATTAACCACCTAATTTGTTGTTATTTTATCACTGGAAATAATTAATACAGTCCTACGAAAATAGGGGATACCCTTAAACAAGTTCCCAAGTTCCGAAGTTCCCAAGATCCGAAGTTCCCAAGTTCCGAAGTTTTCAAGTTCCGGGAACTTCAAGTTCCGAAATTCCAAACTAAGTGAAAAAATATATTAAAACAGTTTGTTACCCAATATTAATTTTAAGTGCTGTAGACTTAAGTTAGTTTTTCACATATTTATATTTTGTTTATAGACGATGTGGAATTAACTATATAGGGGCCTAGCACCACAGGGGGGACCGCTCGCTTTTCCGAAGGTCCATTATTCCGAAGGTCCGTTGTTCCGAAGGTTCGATGTTCCGAAGGTCCGTTGTTCCGAAGGTTCGATGTTCCGAAGGTTCATTGTTCCGAAGGTTCGTTACTCCGAAATTAAGGTTCATTGTTCCGAAAACAAGGTTCAATATTCCGAAAAAGAATGAATTTACTTGGAAAATAATAGTTTTTTTGTGGTTTTAAATCTGCTAAATTCTTTAATGTTTTTAGATCTGCATGAAGGTCGTGGGCGGATCCGAGATACAATTTTATAGTGGGAGCAGTGGCAATTATCATGATGTAGATCTATAGCGCCAAGGATTTACTGTATTATAATTATATTCTTGATAGCGCTCATTACATTCAGATGTCGGTATTTTTGTTAGTATATAACACCACGTCTTCATTAAAAACATGAATTTTTCTCGCTTTGTGATCACTCCCCAAGATTTATATTTTTGTGATACGTTGTTTCTGGAACGAAAAATCTTCCAACAAATGAAGACATTGGTATTTAGATGATATATCTGTAATATTCACCTCCGATGCTGCTTTAATTAATGACTAAAAATATACAGGCACTCTTAACAGACAAATTTTATAATGAGATGTGCGATGTGAGATGAGATGAGAATTTGTGTGGTGAGAACCCGAGGGAGTTTGACAAATTAAAAAATAACATGTTGCCGCCGTCATTCACTGGGAGACAATAAATTAGATAGTAGATTTTATTTGTAAAAAGGGACAATCATGTGTAGCAACATGAACGATACATTAAAAGGGCTGGTAACTCGTGCCGCTCACCACGACAGTAGTCGCACTATAAGTCAAATGACATGAGTAAATACACGTCGTAGCAATGCTTAGCCCTGAATACAAGGCTATTCCGCCCGAGTATGTAGCTCGGGCGGAAGAGCCTTGTATTCAGGGCTAAGCAATGCTCGTCGGATAAATGATCGTCGGAGCGACGAGACAGTACCATTACATGTCAAACGAGCCTAGTTGATGATAATAACTAAAATCAATAAATAGGCCCACATTAAAATACAAGTTGTGTGTAGACAAATCAGCTTTAATCGTTAAAATGACAGGTTTAGAAATAAGCATAGGTCCTATTATCGCCATGCAAAATTAAAACACAAGCAATTTGCAAAGAAAACATTAAACAGATATGCAGGCAAACTTGGTACCCTCTCCGACGCATGTGTCGAAGAAAAACAAACAATATTGTAACAGTATATTAGCTGATCAGTAAACATACGGATGACATCGCCAGGCATGCGATTGTGAGAGAGAGCCTAAATTTCAAAATGTACTGTGTACCATATTTAAAGGCTTTTGACAGGGAAATAAGTTGGGCTAGCATCTCTTCTGCTCAGATGCCCAAATGAAGCTTATACTGTCCCACGGATAAGCAGTGAAAATGGCAGAGGTCTTGGCTCAGCCGACAGTTTATATTAGGGGCGAGCAATTTTATACCGGGGGGGGGGGGGGTGTTTTTTTTGAGAGAATAGTTTGCTTCCCAAATTTGGGCAAAAAAATAGTTTCCTCGAAAAAGTGTTTTTGATCTAGAAGGAAAAAAGGCTATGTTTTTGTTTGAAAAAAAAAGTTTGCTTATGAAGATAAACCATACCCCCTCCCACCACCTTGGTGGGGGGGGGGAATGGTTCGTCCGCCCCTTATCGTCCATGATAAATTAGGAAAACACCTGCCACGGAACAGCTTCCATTTTGTTAACGTTATGTTATTTGGATGTTTAACACTGTGAACGTTATGTTAATTGGATATTTTCACTGTGAACGTTATGTTTTGCGGATGTTTTTGACTGTGAACGTTATGCTATTTAGATTTTTTCACTGTTAGGGTTACAAAAAAGATTTAGGCATATTGGTGATATTCTACTTCATAAACATGATTAAATTAAAGTAGTTTGTATTTATTTCAGAAGCGCACCAGCAGACATTCCAGCTACGAATTAGAGAGCATGTGAACTTTTAACACACAATTGTTCTGAAACAATCTACATGTATATGCTATCATTTTTTTGTATTTATGAAAATAACCGTTCAAACGAAAAGTAACAAAATTGATCAATAGCCATACCCAGAACAAACTGTTTTAGGGAAGTGTGGGACGTGATGCAATGGATAAAGCGTAGAACAATTAGCCGCTGCATGCCTGCCTTGTGAGTTAAAGGCTCGCTTGGTGCAACATTTTCAGAGAAATATCATATTTCTCCTCTCTCCACGCTGAGACATTTATGTGTCAATCTTGTGCCTCCCACGTGTTTCATTTCACTCAGGTGTAAATGAGTAGGCTTACCTGGCGGGATAGAGATGGAAATTATATACGATTATAAAATCACTAGCGCAAACCGTTTGCAGTGATGTATGCTCCCCGGGGAGTAGAAATGGTACATTAATTAGGTCTAACAGGTCCAATCTCCAGGGATACTATGATGTAAGTCGCCATGTAGCCTGTAGACATATGATGAGCTGGATATGTGCGCCATTTAAATATATCATATTATTATTAGACCCTATTATGTGAAGACAGCTTGAAACGTCACATTTGCATTTTGTTTTTTTGCTAAATAATCATTAAACAAAAAATATTAAGAAAAATAAAGGTAATAATATGATAATTTGTATGTGAATTGCATGTATCGGTGACACGTGAATTATTTGTGATTGACTGTTATTAAAACAACAAACTTTCTCTCTATTTCCCATTGCAAAACTGCAATAATAATCACTTAGACTCAAAATAATCACTTCACAATTCTATTTTTAGATCCACTCGGTAGGTTGGTGGTACACATGCATTATCATGGAACCTGCCATATATCACTACCATCACACAGGATGAGTTTGAATATTGTCATGGACACGAATATTTACTTGTTGACTAACTAAGTTTAAAGGGGATAATCATAATATCTACACTTATATTGACCCCCCCCCCCCTCCATAGATGTTTCTCAATGCAGGAGGCTAACCGGCTATCATAATATTTTTATTGTCATAGCAACATTTTTTTCTCCATCCATTCGTAAAACTAAATATTGGGGGGAACCTCCGTGACCGAGAGGTAGCGTGCTCGACCTCAAGACTGCCAGGGTGCGAATCCTGTGTCTGGAGAACAGTGTCATCTGATTCATCTCGTGAACCATCTCCTTGCACAGTTTAGCCTGTATGTGCACAATAGTGGCCCGGCCGAAAATCCTAATCATTTCATATTTGTCATAGCAAATTAACATGTTCCTGTCTGAGAGATGTGATATTTCGGAATACTGAACCTTCGGAATAATAAGCCTTCGGGGCAATGAACCCCTATTTCGGATGAATGACCCTTCGGAACAATGAACCTCTATTTCGGAACAATGAACCTTCGGAACAATGAACCTTCGGAGCAATGAACCCCTATTTCGGATAAATGACCCTTCGGACCAATAAACCTTCGGCACAATAAACCTTTTTTTCGGAACAATGAACCTTCGGAACAATGAACCTTCGGAACAATGAACCTTCGGAAAAATGGACCTTCGGAAAAGCGGACTGTAACCCACTACGAGTATGATATAAAATTTACAATAGAAACGCAAATTTGTTATACAAAATCTAAAATGAAGAGTATTTTCCCAGATACAGTATTTTCGAGTTCGAGTGGTGGTGGCCGACAATAGAACATTAATAAACGATTACTAGTATTGAGTCTTTGTCGTGTTTGATGGCATATATTATTTAATATCCTGTAGAGCTTATGAGGTCTTTCCTCCACGCGCGACGCTGTTTGCACCCCCCCCCCCCCCCGGCAATCAACAAGCATCTCAACCTGTGAGAAAATTATGACATGTGACAGTACTTATTAACAGTGAAAACAGTATCGATGATATTTTAGGGACCAACGTTGAGACTACATGGATTCCGTCCCAACAAACACGACGCATTGACCCAATGCTGGTTTCATGTTCGACCACCGTCTGCAACGCTGGCCCAACGTAAAACCAGCATTGGGTCAAGGCGTGGTGTTTGCTGGGTTGTTATCTGCGAGGTGTGATTTGTAGGCCTAGGCCCTATATCATTATATATTTTCTATGCATATATATAGCGGCATGTTATAGTCTTTGAGCTTGAAAAACAACTGGGCCTACTCAGATCAACTCTTCTGTGGATGGGTGCCTAATACCAGCTGTAAATCTCCTATCAAGCAGACATTAACCCGATCTTGGATTAATGCTGCTGTAAGGTCACAGACGTTGGGCAAACTCTTTGGGTCAACGTCGAACCTACACATAGAGGCCTAATTCGTCATTTGAACATAACAATGAGTGTGCGCGGTCTAGAAAACCTCATTTAATTCCATTCATGCGCGCAGCTTGGCAATCTATAATGCGTGGAAAGGCAAAAGGCAGTATCTAAAATGTTTTTTGTTGAAATAGGAAAAAACATTTTTTTGTTAAAGGGACCCCTTGGGATGAGACATTTTCAATTTTGTCAATTTTGACAATTTAATTTATATGAAAGTATATAGCCTACTGATCTTAAAGGGACCCCTTGGGATGAGACATTTTCAATTTTGTCAATTTTGACAATTTAATTTATATGAAGCTATATAGCCTACTGATCTTAACTAAAAATACAAAAAAGTCAAAAAACAATTTTAAAGCACCGAAAAAGAGTGAAATAGTTATATTTCCAGGTCGTATATTGCCATGTAAACAAAACAAGTCAGCAATATGCAGCACTTCATACCACATATTCCCACGTCTTGGCCGAGGAGATCAAAGCAATCGCCGCTAATTGGTGTCTGATTGGTGTCTTATAGTCAGGACATGAGGTGATACACCTGCAACACTGATTGTCTGCCCAACGCTGGGCCGACGGCATCAACATGTGGCCCAGTGCTGTAGGAACATCCAATCGTCCTTCAGCATGTGTTTAGGTATACAAAAAGTTTGTTTGGGTTTTAAGCGGTTTCATGGAAGTATTAATAAGAAATATTTATAAAAATCTAAAAACTCTGAAAAAAATAAAATGATCTGATCTGGGGGATATACTACTTCATTACAAAACTAAAAACGAAAATTGATGTCATCCCAAGGGGCTGCTTTAACTATTTTGCTTCAAGCAAACTACGTTCGCCACGTGATTGCATCCTAAAAGCGGCCAGTCTTGAAACGCAGATTGTAATCACTTATCGCGCAGCTATGATTTTAATACCCAGTAATAATATCAGTTAAACTTTTATAAATTGCCCTATGCACGAACAATCAATACAACTTCACCGTGAAGACAATCTGGATGAGATGACAGTATCCTACTTATACAATACAACGAGAGAAATGATCCAGGACGATGGTATCCTAGTCCTATACACAGCACTAAGTCAGGCAGAAGATCTCATCAAAACATCTCCGAACAATGATCTTCAAACTCCATCACCAAACACAAGAACAACCCAGAAGAAAGATCGTCATCATAACATTTATTGTGAATTTGACACCATGCAAACGGCTCAGAATGATACTATCCTCGCCTTATGCATGTTGTTAAGCGTATCAGAATATTTAAAAAAACACCTGAACTTTGACCTTTTCAGCGCGGGTCCGTCTTTATGAGACGTTTCCCGCCCTGAAAGAAATAAAATATTTCTAAATGGCCGTAGACCCATAACATAGGTATTCAAATGAAGCGGATAGAGCCAGCTAAGGCATTTTTGATGATTTCAAATTAATCCTTTCGATCCTGAATTTACCATCGTCATCTCATCCACTACAAGCCGCGAATTGCTGTCGCAATTCTCGACTTGTAGTGGATGAAGATGATTTGAAGTGGGTGAAAAATAAAGAAAATTACCATGTATTGGTAAACCAGTTTCAAGGACATTTTTATCACAAAACCCTCAGTTGTAGGAAAATTAGGTCTGTTTACAGGGATGTAAAATGATGCTTTAATGCATCTTGAGGGCTTAAAGGGTTAAAAAAAAACTTATATCTCCATGGTTTATACGACACTATTTCAGCGTTATAAGGGTTAACGTCGACCAGCAAACGCAAGACAACAGCAGAGGAACATATCTTTATCGTAACCACCACGAAATGACTGTTGTGTATTGGCAATTTGATACCATGTGAATGATATAGAACGATGCTATACAAAACTCGGATTCACATTAACTGTGGTGAATGAATTTCGCTGATTTACAGCGATTACCCAGAAAATATAATTTAAATATATTCTATGGCTTAAAAATTACTCACGCAATTTAATTACGTATCAAATGTTCCACCTTCTGAAATACTCACTAAAACTTTCAGGGTACTCGCCACATCACTAGATGATAGCGTGTGTGAAATTTGATGACAATTGGTTGAGAATTGAGTACGAAATTCGAGCAATCTATCCACCTTGTCAAATTCCGGGTATGACACGAAAACACTTCTGAACAATGAGCGTGTAAGTTTGCAATCAAATATCACAATACAATCGCTGAATAAAAGAAAATAATACACACAATGACCCGTAACAATGGAATATTATTATATAATAGCATGATGTTAAATGCTCAGAAGCCGAGAAAATCATGTATTCTTTTGAATTGTGTGGGGTTTTTTTTCTAAAGCATATTTAGCCCAGCGCTCTTTCCATCCCAGTAAGACATGAAAACTAGTTTGTCCAGACTGTCTGGTGGTTACTAATCCAATTACAATACACCAGAGGGACACCTCGGAGGGAGACTGTCCTCAGTAAACACGAGGCGTTGAAGCTATGCTGTTTTAATGTTGGTCCACCGTCGCAGACGGTGGGCCAACATTAAAACAGCATTGCTTCAATGTCTCGTGCTTGCTGTGTCGTATCAAAGGGCTGTACCAGGACAGTCCGAGAATAAACATGAAAATGGCATTTTATTAAAATTGTCATATTTTTGTTTTTCTATGATTCATATTTCAAACGAGAGCACTGCATGGGCTTCAAGCATATTAAAATCAAATAAAAATCACTTAAATTCTGATTTGAGTGTGCTGAAACCTGCGGATTTTTAGTTATTAATGCTACTAGACGGTCTCCCGTGGTGTATTTTTATTTCATTGAATTATACACATGGAATAATCCATAACAATATAGGGAAGTTCTGATCTATTATGTCATAGTAACCATAATTGGGGATTTGATAAAATCCTATGTGTACCTAGCTCAGAAGTTATTAGAAAATGTTTTACATAATATTCCGTGTTTTGATAGGAAGTATGTAATAATGTTATATATTATATTGTTAGATCCCATGTATGAAATGCAGTATATTACATATTGCACACCTAACTACATAATATTATTTCAAGTTTGTCTAGCAAAATAAAATGCAGTATACAGTATCACATATTGCACACCTAACTACATAATACGTGCTTATTATTTCAAGTTTGTCTAGCAAAATAAAATGCAGTATACAGTATTACATATTGCACACGTAACTACATAATACGTGCATATTATTTCAGGTTTGTCTAGCGATTATGTTATAGCAGATATTATATGTACCCCCAGTCATTACGTGGTGTTAGACCTATATCATTTGTCTTGGTCAGTTTTCGGAAAAAACTCATCCTTCAAGTTGATATGTCGACAAAAAACATAATATGCACGAGAGAGTTCCAAATATATATGTCGCAACTTTTATTGTATATTTGGTGGTGGAAGGAGTAACATTTGTATTTGTTTTATTTCATGATTGGATTGATCATAATGGTGGCGCCACCGCATAATTACACGCATTCGTTGTGGTGAAAGTCGACCACCTTATTGTACATCTTTGTAATTATATTACCTTTTTTTTATATCACGATGTTTTTGCTGAAGGTGACTGGCTGACCTTTCAACCTTCAGGAATCAAAGTGGCATAGTTCTTTCTGCACTCCCCAGGTGACTGCCGCGCGACCTTGACCGCTCACTGATTAACTCTAGAGACGAAGCCGTGATTTTCCGCTTGTACCATGAATTAGAGAGCGTGTTGTGAATTAGGCAGAGCGCTGCTCATGCAAAATGCTCTGCTACTAAACACCCCTGGACATAACCACTTAATGTATTGCATTTCCTTTACTTTTTATACCTAATAAGCTAAACAAGACGACTTCTAGCCAGCGTATTTAAACGGTATTAAAACACACCACTACATTGTTTTCTTTGTCTGACCACTACCCTCTTAGCCGGGAATGAAGAGATAGTGTTGGTCAAGTACAGACCAATTTTCATGTTTCGACTATGGTACTAAAATCAGTCATGTGTGACCGCGGTGTTGATTATGAGGGATCCTCATTGTGGTCGGATGTGTTTTAAGTCAGTTAAAACCTCTCCATTCTTAGCTGTTAAAAAAAACCAGGCCTTCGGCCTCGGACCTTTTTCACAGCTAAGAATGGAGGGCTCCTCGGGCTTTATCCTATACAAAATCAAAGCTTTCGATAAAACTGTGCTCCAAGTTCTACTTGCGCAGCCAATCGATTGCGCAATGAATTGATAATTTGATAATGTAATAGTGTCTTTAATTGTATGGAATGATGCCTGACGCGATTTAACTACCCGTCTTTGTAGGTGAAGTCAACATTTAAAAAAAAATCATCTCAACTTTTGCTGGCAAACAAAAAGTATTGGCTCGTATTGATAGTACGGGATATCATTCTATTAAAGATGTACACCTAGCATAGATAATAACATTAAAGTAAACAGCGACTAAGCAATAAATAAAAATGACATCATGTATATAGAATAACATTTAAACAAAAGGTGAAAAAACAAATAAATAAAACTAAACAATAACAAAACATAATTAAACAGTGGCAAACGAATAAAGAGTAAATATAATAACATTAAAATAAACAGTGATAACACGTATAAACATCATAGAATATGAAGAGTAAAATAATCAGTGATGAAACGAGTAAAAAGCATAGAGAGAAACAGTTTTCAATAAAAGCATAAAGAGAAAAACTGAAATAAAAAGCATAGAGAGAAAAATTAAACTAAAAAGCATAGTGAGAAAATTAAAATAATATGTGAGCAATATATTGTATAAAAAGTAGAAGACCTTATATCTATGATAATGATCATGAGGTTGTTTGCGGATCCAGCAGGCGTAGGGCTGACATGACCTGCTGATGAATAAGCACGGATCCTAATCTATCCTACATGCGACAAGCGAACAAACAAATTAGCAAGACACGAATTTGAAATCAAGCAGAGACAGCAAGATATATATATATTGCAATAGTAAGATATATATTGCAAAAGCAGTAAGAGATACATTGCAAAAATAGTAAGAGATAGATTGCAAAATTATTCCGAGACGTTACAGTTATTGTAGGGCTGAGATGACTGGCTGCTCAGCAAACACCAGACGTTCACTCATTGCTGTTTCAATGTTGGGCCACCGTCTACGATGCTGGCCCAACATTGAAGCTTCATTGGGTGAACGTCTGGTGTTTGCTGGGTGATGACTACTGTGCCGAGATGAGGGTTTCTAAGCACGGATGCTAATCTATCCTAGTGCTGATCCTGGTAGGACCCCCCAGGGACTCACTTCGTGATCCAGTCACTAACATCATCTTCTCACCCGCGCCACATTAAAACACTGTATCTGTAAAAGGAGCTGGCTCATTGGGTATTTAGCGTCACTTTGTGCAGACTAAAGCAAAGCAATGTAACAATTTCAAAGTAAGATAATATCACTAGATTCACACAGCTTTTCGCATCACATCAATAGTTATTTTGACAGCTACTCAGCTGATCTGAGTTAATATCAAAGTATGTATGTACAAATAAAGAAATACAGAGAAATACAATGTAAAGCAATGTAAAGCACCACCTTCTAGTAACGTACAAATGTATGTTCACACGATTATTTCACATTGATCACATTACCAGTTATTGTGATTTTTGCTCAGCTTAGCTCTGGCAGTCTGACAGTCAGCAGTCAGTGAATCATTCAGTGAGTAGCTCAGTGGGATTTATTTGTCAATCAAAATGAACATTTTTGATAACGTGTATATTTAGGGTGTGAAAAGCATGCATGTCTTCTGATAAGTTATTGAGAAACTCCCCCCATCGCATTCCTAGATATGTAGTTGCTGCTGTTTGCTCTAACACAACACGGATCACGTGGACAAGGTCAGACTGCTATCATTACTTAGTGTAACACCAAGGGTAACTAAACCGACAAATGAACTATTCATCTCCTAGGACGCCCATAATAAGAAACGACACTTTCTAGGTTCTGATGTATGTATAATGCATAGATAATACTGATGAGTGAGTGAGTGAGTGAGTGAGTGAGTGAGTGAGTGAGTGAGTGAGAGAGAGAGTGAGTGAGTGAGTGAGTGAGTGAGTGAGTGAGTGAGTGAGTGAGTGAGTGAGTGAGTGAGTGAGTGAGTGAGTGAGTGAGTGAGTGAGTGAGTGAGTGAGTGAGTGAGTGAGTGAGTGAGTGAGTGAGTGAGTGAGTGAGTGAGTGAGTGAGTGAGTGAGTGAGTGAGTGAGTGAGTGAGTGAGTGAGTGAGTGAGTGAGTGAGTGAGTGAGTGAGTGAGTGAGTGAGTGAGTGAGTGAGTGAGTGAGTGAGTGAGTGAGTGAGTGAGTGAGTGAGTGAGTGAGTGAGTGAGTGAGTGAGTGAGTGAGTGAGTGAGTGAGTGAGTGAGTGAGTGAGTGAGTGAGTGAGTGAGTGAGTGAGTGAGTGAGTGAGAGTGATCTCAATTAACGTTTTAGAATTTAACTTGTTATATTTACTAGCTGGTTTGCAATAAAAAAAATGAACCTGCTCAGTGTGCCAAATAAGTTTTGAGCTGTGCTTGTCTAATTATATGATTTAATAAAATATTATTGTGTATGTAGCTATTTTATCTTTATGATGTATATTTTCAAATCGTTCTGTTATGTGTCTATATAAGTATATCAGGAATGAAACATATATATGTGTGTACAGTATGTCTGCATATCAGATATAGCATATATATATCCCACCAGAAAACATAAATACATAGCACAATTTTGAATTGATGTACATGTAAGATAATTGGTACTGTCTGCTTCAAAAACATTTACCTCAACCTCTCAGAATGAAAGGGTCTCCACATCACAATCCTTTAAGATTAGGTCGTTTGTCATCGCTTTATAACCTGTTCTCCATAACCTTTTATATTCTATTGACTTTAAATAGTATGTTGCAGCCTGATCACTTTTGCAATATCATGTGTAAATATAATATTTTATTTCATCATTATAACATTCCCTTGGAGGCTCGGAATGAATCAGTAATACTGTGACTAATAGAAAAAAGTCTGCAGGGAAAAGATCCATCGTTATCATCACAAACAGGCAGGTATGTGGAGTTTGGGGTGAACTGGCTGGTTCAGTGTTGGGCCAACGCCTTCACAGTTGATCCAACATTGGACTAGCATTGGGTATCTGCCGTCTATGTCGTGGCCTGGAATGCTTTGTCACCGAGTGATGAGGCACCTCCCCAGAGGTGTCATGGTTCGACCCTGTCCGTTGTGACGAAATTGACCCATTAGAGATATGAACGCGCGTGTTGTTGGTGAATCATATAGATAGCTCTATACACTACGCTGACCATACAAATAATAGCACAGAAAGGTTTATTCATAATATCATATTATTCTTCCAATGTTAATATAGAGCAAGCAGGAAATACGCAGTCGTACCATATATAATACAGACCCACAGTGTAGTCAGGTAATTAAATGTATAGATGTAAAATTATTCCAATGCGTTCCATCAAATATGATTTTCTATGAGCAGATCGTTTTATCATGTTTACTGAATTTCAAAATATGTGAATCAATTCTTCATCATTATTATTCATTTGAGCAGAAGCAAGCTGGAAGACGCATTTACTCTTTAGATTTCAACATTTTCCCTGTCATAGTATATGCTAAATAAAGAAACAAGCAAAAATTGTGGATTCTGTTTCGAGTTTATGTAGGACCACCTTACTAGACACTAGACGAGTATCAAAGAATACTGCATCCCTATGCCTCCTAAAGCGGGGTCCTGTTGCAGTGATTAACGCTGCCTTCCTAAAGAATTACGAGTTCGTGGTAAGTCCCCAGCCGTGGAATTTCAGTTTTAAAGAAACGACTGTTTCTTCACGCTCGGAGTGATGCAGCATCGTGTGAAGCATCCGTGACCGAGACGTGGCGTGTTCGATCTCACAACGCCAGGGTTCGAATTCCGAATCATGTGTCTGGAGGGAAGTGTATTATGATTTGTCTCACTATCCGCATAAGGTTAGATCGATCAACCGACCCGATCATATATTTTTTTCAGCCTGGATGCGAGGAGTATGTTTTAGACATTGTTTCTGTCATCTACAAGATATATGTAAAAAAACAGTATCTGTCCAATGAATAAGGTTTTCGCTTTGCAGGCTCACTCCTTGGACAAGTGCTGAATTTTTTATATCACACCCTAATAACCAATGATGTTCCACGCCACCAGCAATCAGATAATCAGCTGGCTGTGATTCCCGTTTGGGGCAAACATAACACATTCAAACAAATGTGATTGTTATCAAATTAACTATTTTGCTTCAAGCAAACTACGTTCGCCTAAAGGCGGCCAATCTTGAAACGCAGATTGTAATCACTTATCGCGCGACTAATTCTATTTTCTGATTTTAATACCCAGTAATAATATCAGTTAAACTTTTATAAATTGCCCTAGGCACGAATAATCAATACAAATTTAACGCAAATATTTTTAATATTTTGCCTCCATATTCAAAGGAACATGCAATGTGCACATTCATCAAAATGACGTATTATGAGTGTCCAACCGTAAACAATTATTACGAAATAACAAAAATAGGCGGAGAACACCAAAGACAGTTACAGTGGTGTAGTACATCGTTTGTGAAGATCATTCCAATAAGTTGTAGCCAGTATAATTTTAACCCTTGCACCGCTAAATTAAATAATTTAAATTTTCACCCACTTTAAGTTGTGTCTCGCTACCGCGACCCTAAACTTTAAGTGGATTAAAATTACTCATATTTGCTTACTATGAGACCAAAAATTTGTATATATTGATGTTTAGACACACATTTCGTTCCCAATAACAGTGATTTGATCGGATAATACAACGGATTAGAAACGACTACAGACGCGCAAAGCAGTTTGAGGGTCAATGACAACATTTGTATAGGAAATGTGAGATATTTTCATTGTCTGTGAGATGGGAATTGCGTTAGCAATTCACCGCTGATAGTGAGTGAATATGACAAAGTTGTTTGGTAAGGTTAATATTTGATATTTACTGTGTCAATATATGTTGTCATGTTTTCCATGGTGACATTTCATTGTATTAGACAGTCTGTCTGCAGCACATCTTGTACATGTAGCTCATCAGTTAACTTAGTTAAATACTATCGTCTTCACTATAAACAACAACAGTTCTTACAGAAAACAACAAGCCTTTATTGGACAAACTGGAGAGATAGATTGAGGGGCTACCGCGGGACGTTCTCTCGCTCGCTCTCCCTCTTTCCAGAGAAGAGATGCCAAAGCAAAGACGAGCATTTTTTGTCCGGATGAACGAGCTAGTTTTGCATTTGCTTTCAAATGGCCTAATGTATCGCCAGTTAAGCAGTGTGTTTATTATTATGTCTATTGTCATTCTCTGCACGCAGTTCTTTTCCAGAATAAGTATAAATCACGGGTTGCATTTCATTCCATTATTTCAGCATACTCAACGTATTAACCTACATGTAAACTAACCGGTTGAAGTATGTGTAGGTATTGTTTTGTTTACTAACAGCAGTCACTAGTAACACTAACATTTTTTTGTGTGTCAGATCCTCAGCTTGGGCGAGTTGTGGTGTCGTGACTCGCGCTGCCGCCAAACGTAATACAATTTTATACGAAGAAAATCAAACATTGCAGTTTATCGTGAATTCAGTGGCTTAGTAGTCTCAGACATCAAACTTCAAGTTTCGACGTAAACAATTCATATTATCCAAAACAATTAGTGCCCAAATCTTGCATTCTACCCCCGATCAATCGAAGAGTGGTTCAGCCTGTCACATGACGATATCGGACAATCACCACCGTCATTCAGTTGTTATTTAACATAGAGGGTAGAATACGAGACTCTACTTTACCAATCAAGGATCGTGGGTGGCGACCACCTGGACAATACATTCAGCTGTTATGAGACAGTATTCAAGGTAATGCCATAGAATACCATAGAATACCAAGAATCACCGTAGAATTTAAAACACCATGTAACCAAAGTAAAACAATAACACATAACTTAGCTTTAAGGCTCATACCTTACTCCTTGGACGAGCGTTGTGTTTTCCCATATCGCATTGAAATGTCAGGAGTCTGAACGATGAGGCTCCACGCTACAGAAATGAGCTGTCTGTGCTTCTCGTTTGAGGCAAACACATTAAACTAAATGTGATCTTAATCTAATTAATTATTTGGCTTCAAACAAACTACTACGTTCGCCACTTGATTAGCTAGAAGGCGATATGGTATCCTAAAGGCTGCAAACCTTGAAAAGAACTGAAGATTGTAATCACTTCATATTGCATGACTAATTATCTTTTGTGATTTTAGTAACCAATAATAGTATCGGCTGAACTGTAATCAATTACACTACGATCAATAGAGATTTTCAATTGTTTTACCGCAAATTTGCTGATCACTTTGTCTCAAGTTTCAAACAAACGCATCATGTGCACACTCAAAATAACAATGACGTATGCCCAATGATAAGCATTATTACCATTGCTCAGACAACATTTTAGGCAAAAAACATCAAAGACGCTAACAATGTTTTACATCACATTTAATGAAAATCAGTATAAAATGTATTAGCTTTTCACAGCAGCATAAATTACAGTAAAGCAACTACCAGAGGATTTGGTCATTTTCTCAATCACTGGTATGGAATGGTGTGTTATACAGAGAGGTAGTGACAGTGTAGTGTATCAGTCAGTCTGCAACACATCCTGTGCCTCACCATTTAACTTAATCAAATGTTATCGTCTTCACAATTAACTACAGTAAATTCTTAAAAAAAAAACAGCAAATCTTTATTGGGCAAACTGGAGAGAGAGAAAAGGCAGACAGAGAGGGCTTGTGTGGGACTCTCTCTCGCGCGCCCTTTGTAGCTCTTTCCCAATGATGAGCTATTTTGCCCAAATAAAAACGCTACTTTTGCATGTGTTTTCTTTGAAGTGGTTTAACCTTTATCATGTTAAGGTCATTTATTTAAATTTTCAACCACTTGAGGTTGTGTCTCGCTGCCGCGATCCACAACCTCGAGTGGTTGAAAATTACTCATATTTGTTTAATTTGAGACCAAACATCAACAGATATTGCTGTTTAAACAGTCCATTCATCACCAATAACAGTGATTTAATCGGCAAATAAAATGGGTTAGAAACGACAATAGTCGTGATCAGCAGGATGAGGGTTCATTTATCGCCATTTAAAAAACACCACTACATTGTTTTTTTTTGTTCACCACGACATTTTAAGCCGGGAATGGAGAGTTATTCTTGAGCAAGTACAGACCAATTATCATGGTAGGCCTATTGTATTATAATCAGTCAGTTGTGACCCAGCTGTTGCTTATGAGGTATCCTCATAATAGTCGGGTGTGTTTTAAGTCAGTTAAAACCCTCGGAGTTCTCCATTCTTAGCTGTCGAAAAGGCCTTGGCTTTCGGCCTCGGACGTTTTTCACAGCTAAGGGGTTTTGTCAAGTTAAAAAAATTCAAAAATCCGAGAAAAACTCGGAAGTGGGTGTGAGGGTCAAGCCCCAACTCGGATTTTTTTTTTTTTTTTTTTTTTGTTTTCATGTTTCCAAATAATTAAAAAAAAAATCAAAAATTGGATAGGGGGTGGGGGGATGGGGTCTGACCAATCCGAGTTTTTCTCAGATTTTTGGATCGTTTTTAACTTTACAAGACCCCTAAGAATGGAAAGGTCCTCGGGCTTTATCCTATACGTAAACGGCGTGGCTATATCAGCTGCCATTCTCTGCATGCATGTATAAACCATGGAGTTTTTTCAATGTAAAATCATCATAAATGGGTTAGTTCTTTCTGCTTCATTTGAATATCTATGTTATGGGTCTACGCCCATTAGAAATATTTTAATTTTTTCAGTGCGGGGACCGTCTTTATACGTCAGAATCTGACGTCTACAGACGTCAGATTCTGACGTATAAAGACAGTCCCCGTGCTGAAAGGGTTAACTAATCGGTTAGAATATGTGTGGATATTGGTTCAATTTAAATGAAATGAATTCGGTGTTGGCCACCTTTGTGCACGTATAGGCTAAACTGGGCCAGGAGAACCTCCCGAGGATGGTGAGATGAATGAGATGACACTGCCCTCCAGACACAGGAAACGAAATTCGAGCCCTGGTGGTCTGAGGCCGAGCATGCTACTTCTCGGTCACGAAGGCTCCCCACAATATTGAATCTTTACGAGTGAGCGGGGAAGAAACATTTTGTTTCTTTGAAGGCCAGAGTGGGGTTCGAACCCGCGATCTCCGACTTTCCAAGCAGGCAGCTTTCACCACTGCACCAGGGCCCCCGCCCAACAGTCAATGGTCACAACTTGAGCAAGTTTTGGTGTTGTGACAAAGTCATATCGCTACATTCTGTTCAAATGTTTGAATTTTGAATATATTACGCAGATGCAAAACGTGTAAGGTAATGATAACACTTCTAATGAACCCGGGGGTACATTCACACTTTTTAAATACAGTTTTTACTAAATGGTGTGTTTCACCACCATTATGTAATCATAGGTATAAATAGGTCTGTATATGTTTTATCATAAACTACTGTTGAGCAGCATGACACTTTGCCGTTTTTATCAAGTTGTGTAATGTGAATCTTAGTCAACCCTTACAGTACCGGGACCGATTTTAGTCGTCAGAATCTGACGTCTGTAGACGTCAGATTCTGACGTCTAAAATCGATCCCGGCACTGTAAGAGTGAAAATATTTATAATGGCCGTAGACCCATAACATAGGTATTCAAATGAATCGGAAAAAGCTAACTAAGATGTTTATGATGATTTCAAATTGAAAAAAAAACCTTTGGTCTCTAAGTTTTTCATAAAACAATTCAGCGCTTCAAGGGTTAAAACTGCTATATAATAAGTGATCACCCGTTATAAAGTTAACATGTGATAAGGATTAACATTGCCACAACACTGCATTCTGCCAGTCATCCACTATAAAGCTACCCATACACAAATGAAAGGTGTCAGCACGTCTACATTAAGACGATTAGAAGTGAAAGCTCTGCCAGATTTAATATCACCAGTTACAGTATTTGTCTTGATGCTGCCATAAATATATGATATGCTTCCAGTAGTTTATCCCTGTTTCTTCGCACATGCCATGATAAAACGTGTATATCTAAGCTCGATATTCCTCTTTTGTAATATTACCAGAAGGACATGAACGCGGACTGCTTTGTTCAAAGTTAAAAAAAATGACTTAAAACCAAAAGTAATAATAAGTAAGATTGCAAGGTAGGCTACATGTATATCGGCTTATTTTACTTCCTTATATTATTTCATACATTTTATTTTAATATATATTTGTGTGATGATGTGGACACATAATCTTCTACTCGGAAGCGTATTTTAAATGCTAAGTAAATATAATAATAATAATAACTTGATTTCAAGAGGGTGAAAAATACATACATACGAAAAATATATACGAAAAGCATGAACAAATCACCCATGTGGCATAGTACAGATAGGCCTATAGGCATATGCATAAATATATACAACTAATCCTTTTGAAAAGTCACGTACAAGTATGATGTAGTTGATAAAGATAAAAATACATCATAACAATATAAATTTATATATTACAATAAAATATAATTTGTGTATGATATATGAGCTGAGCAACGTGTATTTCATTTTAACAGTTTGTGTGTGATGATACATGTGTTTTATCGTTCTTTATAATATTCACAATGATGGATATATTTTTAATTTGTTGTCGCCAACCCTGTGTAGGACCGTCACAAATAAATAAAAAATAGAAAAAAAACCTCAGCCTCATGTATGTTTTATTGATTGTGTAATATTATGTCCAATAATGGTGTAATTCAAGCATCTGGTACTGTCCAGATGTAGTCTGACCCTGTCCAGGATACTCAACAGTAACCTTCTGCAGAACTGCGAACTAAATACCTGGCAATTGTCCAAATATTTTAACATTATTTCAACACCAAGTGGCCGGTCCCGATGGCGCATTCGGTCCGGTTATGGTTCAAAACTGGACTCCAATTTCGACCGAGCCGGATGTTTGTCGTCGATGTTGTGCATGCACAATGCTCCGAACTGATCATGTGTCTGCTGCATGCAGTACTGTGCACTGTAAATAAACATCGAAGTGATTCGATATGAATAGATCATAGTGTCGACTTTGAGCTTTTTTTGTCGCGATATTGCCATGCGTTTGCAGAAAGCAATATTCACTCACATTGTCGAGAAGCAAATATTCCAATACCATCCAATTGAGCTAATCTCACGCACTGAACATTTAAACCATGACAGATGTGGAGGATTTTAGACAATTCAAGCTCACTTCCTCTGTGAGATGATTATCATTCATGACCATTCATGTATAGTTCATAGATGTTCAAAAACAGAAACCTACAGGCGTTCATGAACGTGCATTAAAAGTTTCATAAATTGTTCAGGAATATTCTTGAAATTCCCTGAACCTTGTTTATAGAATTGACGTTGTCTATGCCTTTGAATATTTTGGAGCACTGTATATGCACAACCACGATGACAAATATTCGGCCCGACCGGGATTCAAAACTAGTACCTCCAGGTTACAAGCCCCAGTCGATAAGAATGAGCCATCGGGGCGGGCCAACATGAATTCAGGTAGTTCATGAACCATATAGGCAGTGAGCAACACCAACTAAGCACATGATGTTCATGAAATAAGGTCATGCTGTTCATGAATGTTCACAAATTGTAATTGAAAATTAAAGTATTTTGACCTTTAAAATACATATAATATCTTCATTGAGAAATATATTTTTCGAAGGTGCTCTTCCCTATACACAGCAAGTCAAGTAAGCTACAAAACATGATCATTTTGTTATTAGAAAAGATTTCCTCCCCCCCCCCCCCCCCCACTTTACAGAATTACACAAAACAGAAAGTCTTCATTGATTTATCAGTTAGTTATTTAGCCATTGCGTGATTGACACCATGCTCGTCAGGGTAATTTACTATAGTATATAAACTTCCACGAAAAAGCCATGAGCTGAATAGAGACTTTAAGCTCATAACAATTCATCACAGTTCATGAAACTGTCCCTCATGTACTTCCATGAACTAGTCGAAATTATTTAAGTGTTCATCAAACTCTCCATATGAACTTCATTTATAAAACATGAACAACATTAATTCATCAAGTGCTCATTATCATTCATGCTTTATCATGAACTGTTTTTGATGAACAGTTCATGAACTGCTTGAAGAAACATTGATGAATGCTCATAAATGATCATGAACATTCATCAACGTTCATCACTTGATGAACTTAATCATCTGAGTGATCTACAATATTACTTTAAGCTGTTAACGCTTTTTATCTATGTTTTCTCGTAATCATTGTTGTAAAACAATTAATTCAACTCGGTAAAATTTTATAACTGCTGTGAATTACATATATAGATATGTGCATAGAACAAGTGCAAGTCTACTTATTTAAACAAAAAGATCCTATGTTTATTATCTATCCGGTTATATGGGTTTTTTTTAAGAATTAAATCTATAAATAAAAAAGGATAATACTAATATATTATCATAATATAATAAAAAACAGTCATCATATAATTTGCCACAAAAAAATAGGATTATTTACTACTTTATGTTTTTTTCAATGCGGCTATTTTCCGTTGTGTGTTGCATATTGTTATTTTTTTAAATTGCTCTGCAATGTCATTGGATACAATTTCTTTATAATCACTTATCCTTAGTTTATTTACATAAATAGATCAAGCGATACCAAATCCATGGTGATAATCTAAAATATATGATCATAATCAGCGTGTTTGGAATGGACACCTAGCATGCCACACTTTCCTTCACTGTCAGATGTTGTTTGTCACCCAGGCAGGGAGAGACGCTAGTTAGTCCAAATAACAGGAAACATTAACCCATTGTTTGTTTAAAGTTGGTCCACCATCTGCGACGCTGAACTAACATTAAACAAACATTAGGTGTATGTTTCTTTTTTTACTGGCATGATTGTGACAAACTATGTGTGAGAGCTCTGAAGCATCGTAAATAATACCACTTATTGATAGTGAAATCACCATCACGTGCTTGTGGTGAACAAGAGAGACGCCTACTCAAACAAAATAGCAAAAAAACAGCAATGCAGCAACTTACATGCTGGTAGTTTGTCAGTAAAACATATATATACGTAGCTTACTCAAAACAAAAACAGGAAGGCTACTTTAGGACTTAAACAATTGTATTATTTTTATCACTTAGTACACTCGTGCACTCGACTTCCTTTCAATAAAATACGATCAAACTATGTTGATACTGTACTATTCGGTCTTGCAGTGACAATTTTGGAATTCCCTCTCATACCGTTGCCTTCATTTTGTTGAATTTGTTTGTATTTCTATTTTTTACTGTATCTAAATGCATTTTGTTCCATTTTTGTTCCAATGCTGTTTTAATGTTGGTCCAGCGTGTACGATGGTGGCTAAACATTACACCAGTATTGATTCAATGTCTCCTGTTTGCTGGGTATGCGCCCTGGCGGGGGCCCTGGTGCAGTGGTAAAGCTGCCTGCTCGGAAAGTCAGAGATCGCGGCATTCAAGTTTCAAAGAAACAAAATGTTTCTTCCCCGCTCACTCGTAAACACTCAATATTATGGGGAGCCTCCGTGACCGAGAAATAGTGAGCTCGGCCCCAGAGCGCAAGGGTTCGAATGTCGAATTATGTGTATGGATGGCAGCGTCATCTCATCATCCTCAGGAGGCTCCCCTGGCCCATATAGTTCAGCCTATATGTGCACAAATGTGGTCTAAGGCCCCATTCATTTCATTCCGTTCGGGTATGCACAACACTGCCATCGGTGGTCGTCTGAGAAAATTATCTTGAGATTCTTGTGTGGGACAAAATCACTCGGACAGATGTCACTCAGTAGTGGACAGATGACCAGTGGAGATTACACGAGGCTTAGTGGCTAATACAGTGCTTTGTAGCTGGTCAATGTGATCACACTGACCTACACAGACAAACAGCAGTATCTGCTTACTTTTCAAGTAAGCAGATACTGCTGTGTCAATTTGCTTATCAACTCTGTAATATATTGTATTAAATTGGCGTCGACAATAAACTGTGGGGCATGATAGTTACTTAAAAAAAATGAATTATGTGCAGCAGTAACAGACATAATTATAATAATTAAATATCATCGAATATCCTACATTCAACTAACCTAGACTATACCCACTTAAGTGTTTACACAATTAAGTTATTAATCAGGGCTTATAATACTTATCAGTTCTAATTCTAAGTACCACATATTTTTACTTATTTAATTTTCGTTTATGATTTGTTTCGTTTATGTGATTGTATTAAACCCAAATAGCTATAAGTTATAGCCACCGTGTGTAGGATGTACTCAACTGTTTGTCAGCAGATTAAGACATCTAATAAAAAATACATTTTCTTGCCAACGAATACATTTTAAACAAAATAATCAACATGATAGCCATAATTTGTACAGTTTGTGGGCTCAATGAGTTAATAAATAAATCTATTTTGCAACTTTGATACAGTATGGACCCTAATCATAACTTATTTTGCATATGTGTCTTTTGTATGTGCTATGTGAATCTAGACTATACTATATGTGCTACTTGTCTCGATGGTCTGTGATGTACATATTAGTTTGAGAAAAAGGAAGTATTCCCTCACTCCTGAGAATCAATGCCTAGTAGTCATATTCAAGTGTTGATTTGATAGTATTTAGAATTATACATTTCGCTTCACCTATATAGCTTGTTCTGGTCTGGTATTTTAAAGTTATAGTAATTAGAATTATATATTTCGCTTCACCTATATAGCTTGTTCTGGTCTGGTATTTCAAAGTACATGTTTGTCATTATATAGCGTATGTAAAATGAAGATATATTATTACATGGATACAAGGTGGACAAATGTTTTCAAAGTGAATTGTTTAATCAGGTTTTACTTTTATCAGTCATATTAAATGCAAATAGTTGATTTTTTTCTAAATTACGGTTTGAATAGTATACGGTGTTCTAACTGGTATATACATTCCTGTACTCAAATTCTAACTTCTATGCACTGTAGTCATGCATCTACCGTCATATCATCGACCAGCTACATGTATATAGTTATTCCATTGACCAATTGCCCAGGGTTTAAAGAAACATAATTGTCAATGTAGCGTTTCGTGACAACTGAAATAAGTTTCGTGACAAGGCTGTGACTTCATTGTGAAAAGTTGTTTATTTGGACACGTGCTGATCCAGCCGCCAAACAATCGATATCAATATCCTCCCCTCCCGCAAAAACCTCACACCAGCGCAGATGTATAGATTCAATAACAGAGAACAATGTCCACGTGCGATCTTTATTGGCATAGATTAGATACAAGACGATAACATTACATTCGGTAGGTGTCTCCACAGATTCAGATATTTCCCTGGTGTGAAAATTATTCATCGTTACATAATAATATTTGGAGGATAACCACAGGATTGGAAGAGAGTGCGTGCGCGTCGTGGCCTCCAGTCATAGACACATCGATCGCAGGGGTTTTTCTACATGGGCCTTGTCATATCAGTGTGCGCTATCTGGGGACTACCCTGCTCTCCCGGATTCAGAAAAGTAACAGTGGCATTCCCGAAATATTATTATCACATAAACGAGACAATATAGCTTTACAGTCATGTCGTGCACAGCCAAAATGTAGTATCTGCTTACTTTACAAGTAAGCAGATACTGCATCCTGACTTTGTAGAGCATAATAGCTTACGACTAGCTAGAGGAGCGCGCAGCGCGAGGGCTGACGCGAGATTATGCACTAGTTCTGGTATAAACCTTATAGTGCCTCTCTCTTTTCACCTGGTGAGGTAGGTTATTGTACAAGCATTGGCAAGAAGTCCAGGAGACAAGGAACCAGGGCAGAGGCGACCAGCCACCAGAGTAAGGGCAAGGACTGACCCTTTGAGATGTGGACATAGCTTACGACACGCTGTGGACTCGCTTATAACGTCCTTGCTTCGACCCGACTTTGAATATGAGTGCGCCCTGCTGAATGTGCCCCCACTGATCCTATGCGCTCTCAGTGAGATCTAAGCTGGGCTCGTATTCTCGTACAAGTTACGATATATCGTAGGTTTCTCATTGGTCGAGATGGCCATCTCGACCAATCAGAAGCCTTCGATATATCGTAACTTTTACGAGAATACGGCTCCTGCTCTCTATCTCCGCCTTCACTGTCTAGTGGATCATTTTCCAACTGGGAAATAATGCTGGCTTATATTCGTTTGTGGTCAATGGTTACCATGGTAACAGTTGCTAATGGGTGATTTTTAACCGGCTGATAATTTTGTCTTGGGTTATTATAAGTTAGTATATAGTGATATAGTATATAGTCATTTTTTAGACATATTGGCATATATAATGGCAGCCGTCGTGATTTTTTATATAACCAGCAGACGAAAAAAACGAAAACTTTTTTTTCAGACCTATGTGATATATGTCATTGAAAAAAAGCACAATAAATTAAAATAAACACGAACATGACGGGAAATTACATAACAGGTAACATAAACTCAGTATCCCCCATGTAGTCATAGCTATCATTGATTAGATAAAACTTGGAAATAGACTATTTAAGTTTACCCTCATAAGGACATTTTCCTACGCGTTTAGTTGGGAACCGAGGGAGCATTATTCGCATCTGAAAGTCATCGAAATTTTAGAAGAAATATCTGGCTGTTAACGCGATTATGAGGCCAAACATTACATTCACCCTTAACATTTTAAATGTAGAGGGAGCATTTGGTTTAAACATATTTATTTAACGAGGATTACAACATAGGGGGAGCATTTCAAATGCTTAGGCCTACACTTTGTTCAAAAATGTTCAAAAGGAGAACTCCTATATGTCTCAATGGTTGGTCACAAGCCACCCCATTGCTACCGGCTGCTACGTTATCGGTGTTGATGTTCTTGAGAGTATACCATGTATATACAGAGCACATATTTCAACTGGGATGTGATATTACCACAGATGCAGTCGAGCCAACGTTGGATTAACGTTGAGCCACTGTCTATCACGTTAGCCCAACATTAATCCGACATAGTGACAATGCATCAGGTCTGTTGTTAGGCCATCGAATTGGAGACTTCAAAACCAACGTTTAATGTTTAATGGTTTAATGTTGGGTCACGATCTACGACGCTGGCCCAGCTTTAAGCCAACATTAGGTAAATGTATCACTTTGGTTGATAACCCAGCACACACGAGACGTTAGCTCAAAGTTGTTTTAATGTTAGGCCAGTGTCGGAGACTGTTTGCTGTTAAGATACTTCCCGCATCTTTTCCTTAGTGAACACGTGACGTTGAAACAATGTTGGATTAATGTTGGCCCACGTTCTGCGACGCAGGCCCAACATTAGGACCCCACTGGATCCACGTCGCCTGCTTGCTGTGGATCCCCTCGCTTCACTTTCAGTGGTTCAGCGCACACACCGTATTTGCCTGATTTGAAATTCGAGTCGAGCTGATGAATGCATCCATATTAACATCAGCCAATCTGGAAGGACGGGATCCTCATAAACCATGGGAACTGGGATGCTACTGGAAGCCTTACAGACGCCATACCCCAGTAAAGACGGGATGCTGGCTAGTTGATAGGCCAGAGTCGTAGACTGTGGGCCAACATCAACCCAGTATTGTGTTTATTATACGCACCAGCCATGGCAATACCAGCGATAATCAGTTGAGATCTCTCACAGCTCTCCTCTATTCGGTGATGAATGTATGACACCTAATAGACAAAACTTTCTAAAATAATTTATTTAGTAAAGGGTTTGCGGAAATATACTTGCGCGATATTCATAGTTATTTTATTTGTCTACTTTAGACAAGGTCATATGATAATTCATGTGTATATTATGCAGATGTACATGTTTTTATATGGATGGTCATACATAGTGATGGGTTTTTTGTGGTTCCATATACATTAACATCTGTATCCATTTTAGGTAGCCAAGTGCATATTTGTATTTTTATGGTCAGGCATACACTGAGTATGAGTGTAATATATATTATCTAACTTGTCATGTATAAAATTATACATACACAGAGCGTAATAAATGAGAAAAAAAATGCATGGTTGGTGAAGTAGAATTATAGAAGAAATTATAGAACACGTTAAATTTAAATTACATCCACTCGTGTGAGCAAGTTTAAAAATATCCCAGCAAACACAAGACATTGATCTAAGCATGATTTAATCCGGGCTCACCATCTTCGACCCTGACGCAACATTAAACAAGTATGGATCAACGTCTTCTGTTCGCTGATTGGTTTAAGTTTCAGCATGCACTAATTAGCTAGTTTAACTCACTATTCTTTTGTTATTAATTTTTGTTGTTATTATTCTGTTATTTTTCTGATGGATCTCAAAAGGTTAAATGCACGAGACTGTGATGTTGGCTTAATGTTGGACCAGCGTCAGCTAACATTAGCTCATTGTGTCGTGTATGTTGTTTTGGGTATCATTGTCAAGGTGTCAGTATACTTTGAGTATCAATTTCACACATTTTGTGAAGACACAGATTGACAAAACCTAAGATTATCGATTTCTGGTCTGCAATAAACCAGATTTACGCGATCCAGGGAAAATAATTTAATGAATAAAATCAGAATAAACGCCGGGGGGTGAGAATCAATGATCTCTCTTCAAGCCCTAACATTTTTTCTGTGTTACGGCTAGTTTTTACAGCTCGAAAGTATGTCTTCATTTTAGAGATAAATGTGGACTTTTACCTTCTTTTCTTAAATCCACGCATCTCACCCACTCCTAGAAGCTGGTACAACGATTGACCAACGTTTCAGACGTTGACCAGGCACTGTACCAACGCCTGAGATATCCGGTTTTTATCGCTGAAGATCCTATCATCGTTATCTGCTAAGGATTGCAGACTGATCCACAATATGACTAATCAACCATGGATTCCGCACTCACTGCCCAATCCCGGTCTGGGAACCCGGCCGTCCTGCCAGGATCACAGCCACACCACTCACTTCACTGACCCACAGAATTATAGCTGCACTAAAAATATATTACATCGATTATGACCGGACTAAATCCCTATATGTGTACACAGTCTCACAAGGGGTTTAAATCCTTCGAAGATATTTCGAGTGCGTAGTTTAGCATCTCATAATACTGTTATTTTTTTCATTTTTATGCACTTTAGGTTGTATCTCCCTCGTACACACTCTTACTCTCACTCTTGAAAAGTTTGCAATGCGTAGTTTACATAATACAATTAAAATTGAATAGCATTTATTCAAGGTTGATACAGCTCTATGACCAAACATCGGATCGCTACATGCGCGACAATTATTTACCAGAGATAAAGCGAGGTAAATTGTCCAGTGTTTCTGTATCGCGGGCATTCTTATATAAATGTTCTGCTTTGTTTGTTCGATTTTCTATATATTGTGTATGTTTGTTAATACAATGTATAGGAAATTACTTCTTTTTCTGTTTAATGAATCTTTTTTAGTCGGAAGGTCAAGGGGTCCCAATTTACCCTCGACTGGGGTAAATCGGAACAGTCACTAACTTCTTAGAAAATTGACTGAGATAGCTCACAATGCTATGAAAATATGTACACATAATTAAAACAAATCCTTCTATTAATAATCTGATGCCCCCTGATGTACGAGCCCCAACTTCCTGTACCTCTGATTGTGCATGCACTTTGCTTTCCTGTTTACATGGTAATACGAAAAAAGCGAAAATCAAAAGTATATCATATTTTTGCGTCGTATATTTAAAACAAATGTTTAGTTTTATGAAGGAAGATTCACCAAATACATTTTGTCATTTAAAAAATGGTTATGGTGCAGCAACAGCAGCCCACATAGCAGATTTAGATACGTGATGCTGAATAATTAGAATAAAATATTAAAAATACATGATCAGAATGTTCAAAACAAGATATTTGTTTAAACGTACCAAACAAATAAAACAATCTGCAACATACTGATGTACGCTAATTTTCACAAATATAGGTGCACCATTGGCACATATCACGTTGTCCACATTATTAGAAACAATCGACTTGAAGCAAATTCGCGATTTCATCATCACAGATAACGCCAGAAACAAGGGGAAATAACAACCGGAAAATAAAAACAATTTAAAAACACTTCAAAACGAATCATTTGTTTTATCAAAGCGCTCTTCTGACAAACTGCCACAACTCTAATGGTGAACTAGGAATTGTAATACATCTACACAGCGATGGCCCAAAGTCGTTAGACGTTGGGCCATCGCTGTGTAGAGGTATATGTCGCCTTGGCACGCGTGAGAGAAGTGTTGTGGGTGGTGTGAGGGGGGCAATCAGGCTGAAGACGTGATGGGAGACAACAATCTCCCACCGGCTCTGGCTCCAGGACGATCCGCATCAATCATTCACATAACACACCATTACAAGACGCTCAAATTGCCGCTGATGTAACAGCCTGCAACCTACACCAAGTGATCGGGAGGAGCCAGGAAAATACAGGGATTTGGTCCCATCGTTAATTCCAAATGCTCAACGATTATGTTTCATCCAGACTTGAAACGATCCAATAAGCATTTGTTGAACCTGAAAATCTAATTGTCAAGTAATAAACCCACTTCCGTTCCCTTTTATTTTCCTTCCAGATTTTCTGATCGGGCTACATATTTATTGGATGTGCCCCTGCATTGTGGGTGGTGTGCTACTGCATTCCACTTAGTGAAATTATGTGCCCTTTAGCAAATATAAAATTGCAGTTAATCGAAAAGCAAATCAAATTATGCAACAACTTTTCTAACTATCATAATTTGATGGTCCACTACCACCATAATGCTGCCAAAACGTTTTAGTGGTGATCAATATGAGCACATTCGTGGTATATATAGGCCTACTATTTTGGTATCACATTTTTTTTTTTTATTCTATACACACGAGATATGTTGCATTGCGTTGAAGTATACTACAGTGCGTTATAGCATATAACTGTTTTCCATTTTTCATCCTACATAATCGAAGAGACTGAATGAAACGTTTTAGTGGTGCCATATGTGACCACATGTGCGATATTTATACTCTTTTACTATCTCATGTTTATGATTTTTTACAATGACAGTAATATTGAATAAGACCTACCTAAACATGTGTAGTTTTTTATTAATTTTATTATATACACACTATATATATTACATTGTCTTGAGATAATATATAAATGTTATCAAATGTTTATCATATACACACTATATCTATTACATTGTGTTGAGATAAGTATAAATGTTATTAAATGTGCCATTTTATATACAAGGAATAGATAATAACTTTCGATGGAACAATATTATTTCATGTTTATATTTGATTTCAGCTCTAAGTATGGCTACACATGTGTAGCTTTCCAGGCATGCATTTCATTTACACTAGATCGTTACATTTCATTGAGATAATATATAAATACTTATAAATTGACCCAACATTAAATCAGCATTGAGCTAACCCTCATCCTGCTGATCACGACTATTGTCGTTTTCAATTTGTTTTATTAGACGATTAAATCACTGTTATTCGGAATGAAATCTGTGTTTAAACATCAAGATTTGTAAATGGTTGGTCTCAAGTTAAACAAATATGAGTAATTTTCAACCACTTGAGGTTGTGGATCGCGGTAGCGAGACACAACCTCAGGTGGTTAAAAATTTAAATAAATTACCTCAGCAGGATAAGGGGTAACATGTGAATCTCTGGTGTTTGCTTGGTGGTCTGTATTCCGCTGATAATTTCCATGTACTGACCTCAGCTGAAGACTGTGACCTTCATTAAGGCTTCCAATCACAGTCGGCTAATATCCTAGCAAACCATGAACAGTGATATGTTGGTCCAATGTTGTAGACATGAGCACATGATCACATGTCGTCTGGGTAGATCGGGAGTAAACTAGATTGTAGTTATATATTTTAGTTGAATTTAAGTTATATATTAAATTGATCTAAAACTAACTCGCTGATGTGTGCTACATTCATTGCTTATGGGTGCTGAGCTGTTAGTAACATTTTTACACTCTGAAGATAGAACTGGGTTGTGGCAGCATCGTTAGCTCAGATTCAACGTTCAGACAACGTAATGTGACACTAACCGACCGACCGACCGACCGACCGAACGAACGAACGAACGAACGAACGTCCGTCCGTCCGTCTGTCCGTCCGTCCGTCCGTCCGTCCGTCCGTCCGTCCGACCGACCGACCGACCGACCGACCGACCGACCGACCGACCGACCGATCGACCGACCGACCGACCGACCGACCGACCGACCGACCGACCGACCGACCGACCGACCGACCGACCGACCGACCGACCGACCGACCGACCGACCGACCGACCGACCGACCGACCGACCGACCGACCGACCGACCGAATGAATTAATTAATTAATTAATTAATTAATTAATTAATTAATTAATTAATTAATTAATTAATTAATTAATTAATTAATAAATGAATGAATGAATGGATGAATGAATAAGTGGCTGAGTGAGTGGCTGACTGACTGACTGAGTAAAGATTAAACGTTATTGTTTCTTTGAAACCCGAATTCTCAGCGCAGAGAATGATCTCCGAAATCAAGCGTTAGTATTATCCACCAGACCATCCCCCGTCGCGATGTACTCATGGGAACGCACATGGCAAATGTAAAACATGACTGTATCATTCACTCTGAGGGACAACTATAATGGGTTTGTCTGATAGAAATCTGTTAAGAAGATTCCGCCTATACAAGGTCACTTCGATACATCATTTAAATCATTTAACTTAATCATTAAACTTTTTGAAAACAAACAAACAAACAAACAAACAAACAAACAAACAAACAAACAAACAAACAAACAAACAAACAAACAAACAAACAAACAAACAAACAAACAAACAAACAAACAAACAAACAAACAAACAAACAAACAGACAAACAAACAAACAAACAAACAAACAAACAAACAAACAGACAAACAAACAAACAAACAGACAAACAAACAAACAGTAGTCCAGTCATTTATCAATATACCTAAAAATAATTGCAACAGAAGGTTTTTCACTGCAAAACGTCTCATTAGTATCCCTAGAATGACATAGCAAAACTTTACTCCAATGAAGGAATTGGAAATATATATTTTTTGAGACACAAAGAAAGGTGTCATTTGTCGTATTTTCTGGTGCCATTTTACATTTACCGCAAATCAACTAGTGGTCATTTTTGTAACTAAGCCCATTTTTTGCCTCTTAATTATTATCACACCATACCAGATACATTTAAAGAGATATAAATGAGAAAAGATCAGAAAAATGTTCTAAATTTTACTTCAAGTTTGGTGTAACGTTAATACTAACTTATTTGAAAGAGATTTTCTCCGATATAAAAACTTAAAGGTACGCCTACGTGTATGCATTTTCAATTTAATATGACTGATATATGACGTTGGTCTATGCTTATATAATATTAGTTTAGTGACATCAAAATAACTGCATGTTAGCAAAGACCATGTACAATAAGATGATCGACTTGCGAATTTCACCATACAAATGCGTGTAATACATTATGCAGTGGTGTCCCCTTTTAACGGGAGTTGGAACTGCGCTTTGGCAAGTGTATTATCATATAAAACAAGTGATAATTTCACCACTTTAGCCTCTAAATAAAAAATAATGTTTTTCTAGGTGTGACAGTTATGACAATATCTCTGCAATATTTATTTTTTGAACGAAAATAACTGCTAATATAGCAGATAAGTCATCTTATATTATGATAAATTTTATAAATTTAAATGTCTTCATTTAAATAACAGAAGAGCTGTGTACAGAAAGTACACAAATATGTGGGCACAGAAGGGGAGGGGAGTGACGGTATGTTGTCAAGCATAGCGACCACCAAGGAGATCGGGGCAAAATATTGGTAACAAATAACAACCATAACTTGATAGACGTGTCTTTTGACTCAAGCTTTTATTATTTAAAAAAATGATTTAGAACACATAGGAAATATTATAAAATTTTAATATGTAAGCCCTCTCTCTAGGACCACTGCCATCAATGTCACTGAAGGCTGGAACGTTAGCAGTATACTGATATCTTAACCTTTAACCGCCGGTGCCGAATATATTGGGTTTTTCACTCAATTATTACTACATTCAGTACCGCCTTTTAAGCATGTTCAAGCCATAATGTGACATCAATCAGCACGATTTGAAAAGAGTTGACCTCCATTTTAGCATTGAATAAGCTAATTCTGTGACAGAATCGCCCAAATCAGGTGAATCAGCAATAACAGTAACAAGCTTTATATCTGCAAAATATTTCTGTTCAGGTATATGCCGTATGATAAACATGACAAATGATCCATAGTCATTAGAGTATATAAGTATAGTCATATTACGTTTTACTTTGCCTTTATCTTGGTTTTCTTTGCCCGTATCTACCCTTGCACACATCGTCACCTACCAGCAAATACTAGACGATGAACCAATGATGGGTTAATGCTGGAACAGCATTAAAAACGTTGTACCAGCGTCACTCTATAGTTGGGTCAGCGTTTCGTTATGCTGGGCGTCGCCTGTTGTTTGTAAACAATGAATATGCATACTTGTTTATACGGGCGCATCAACCCCGGAAGTATTAAAGGGAATAAAACAATTAAAAAGTATTGATAACTAACCACCAAATTATAAGATAGAAAAAAGCAGTAAACCTCCATCAATACTTATTTTTTTTATTTTTATGATGTAAAGTATGTATTGTTTTTAATAGGATCAATACCCTAATTACTCGTCGTAATATGGTAAAATCATACTTGATTGATGGTAAAAGCATTAGTTCCAACCCCAGATACCGGGGGACAGCACTGAAAGCGATTTCACGTTTTGGCGAGAGTCGATCATCTTATTGTACATGGTCTTTGATGTTAGTACCAGCCTTGTCGGCCAACTAAGTAGATCATTTTAATATAGAACTTACTAAGCTGCTAGTATCAATACTAGGCACTAGGCTACTGTTAATCCTGGCCCTATCATATAACCCTGTATACAATATGAGTCTTAGGAGTTGTTTGACTGTTGATTTGAGTACTACATACCTATAGGTTTTATATTTTACGATGTGTAATTTTCATAACCAGGGCAATAAAGGCGTAACGGCCATTTTCCAAAATGGCCACCAAAACCCATTATCACGGCCATAGCAACCGAGAAAAAACTATGATAATTCCATAATCAGATCACGTGGTGGCTTTCAATTAGGTATTTCTGCACCCTGAATAAGGTATTAACTATTTAAGAAAAACAATAAAGGTTGTCCGAGATATAGGTCACGTAAAATCCAAGATGGGCACCCAAAGCGATAAAAATAAATGTCCAGATACCTGGATACTATAGTCTCCCAAATAGTTAGGTTACCTGTCAGATTTTGATGCCCAAATTGATTTATCATTGATTTGGATACCTGGCAACACGAATCGAAGGGGTTATGAGAGGTTTTTTTGAAGGGGGGTCCCATTTTCTTCCAGATAAATATTTATTATTTAACCATGATTACATTTTTTACTGAATGTTTTTATGAATTTATGTGTCGAAATACTTAATTTTACTGTAGGCTAATAATCGGATTAACATTAGCCGTGGTGAATGATCATTAGCCGAGTTTTCAGTCAATTCTTAGGCAGTTTTTTATGAACTTTTGATTGCAAGGCCTAGTTAGGTATTCAGGTATATTTGGACAATTTTACATACATCTCTTTGGATATGAAAGGGCGAGTCTGCCACTTCACAGATACACATTTTAATATCCAAGGAAACAATGTATCTGTAATTCAGAAACAAAGGCACTGGGGCCGCCATTTAGCCATGAGGGAAATGTATGCTAAATGATGGTAAAGGCTAGTTGAATTTCGTTCTGGGCTAGTGAAACTTACAGATGAATTTGCAACCCTGGATCAGGGTTAGTTCGGACAAATAAAAATAAATTCTGTAACTTATTATATGATCAAATTAGAAAAATAACATTATTGCCAGAAATATTCTACCACATATGCTATTTTTAGCATACATATTATTCTCAAATTAAAAACAAAGTAGTGACATAAAAAACATTTTGATGTATTATTTTAAACTGTTCCGATAAATCCTATGCTTTGTATGCCTGACAGTGTTGGAGACCAGAGAGGTTGTTAACAACATTGAGTAGCAGTGCGAGAGGGGATTGAGAGGCTGTTAAAACAGGGGCAACAACATTGGAGAGGCCAGAGAGCTGTTAATAAGAGGAGCAACAGTATTGGAGGGGCCAGGGAGGCTGCTAAAAACAGGAGCAACAGTGCTGGTGTCAGGGAGACTATTAACAACAGCAGAAACAGGGCTGGAGAGATAAGATATGCTGTTAACAACAGGAAGCAACTTCTTTTAAATGGCCAGGGATGCTGTTAACAACAGGAGCAACACCATTTGAGGGGTGAGGGAGGCTGTTAACTACAGGAACAACAGTATTGGAGGGGCCATAACGGCTGATAACAACAGTAGAAACAGAAAAACAGAAAAGGGCTGGAGGGGCCAGAGAGGCTGTTAACAACAGGAGCAACAGTATTGGAGGGGTCATGGAGGCTGTTAACAACAGGAGCAACAGCGTTGGGGGGGGGGGAGAGCTGTTAACAACAGGAGCAACATCATTAGAGGGGGGCATGAAGGCTGCTAACAACACGAGCAACGGTGCTGGAGGGGTCAGGGGGACTGTTAACAACTGGATAAAAGATGCTGGTGGGGCCAAAGTGGCTGTTAACAACACGAGCAACAGGGCTGGGGGGGGGGGGGGTAGAGAGGCTGTTAACAGCAGGAGCAACAGTATTGGGAAGCCAGGGAGGCTCTTAACAACAAGAGCAACAGTATTGGTTGAGCCAGAGACGATGTTAACAACAACAGGAGCAACATTATTGGATGAGCCAGGGAGGCTGTTAACAACAGGATAAACAATAGTAGGGGAGCGGCCAGGACCCTAATTTTTCGAGTTTAATTAGCCCTCCTGGCATCAGGCTGAAATATGTCTCAAATGAAAGAGGAGACCCCACTAGTAAGTTTTTGCCCTGTTGGCATTTCTACATCCCGGGGGTTACCATGGCAGCGGGGGTGTAAACGAACCCTTTGAAAACCTTCCTAATCCTAATAACTGACCAGTTTCTCCCATGTAATTTACTTGTTGTCAAAGAAATTCATAACATTTATAACATATCTCCACAATAATTGATTTGCATCGTATAAAATAACAAAATTGTATGCATTCTTCACAACAAAAACATAATTTGTATAATTCTGAATGTTTTTCACATTTAAAGTGTTGCCATGGCAACTGCGTTATTACCAATTATTGTGCTATAACAAATGATAATGTTTTCTATGGTACTTTTCATCTACTCAACATAGTGGAGGTAGAGAGAAACAGTCCTGGAGGGGCCAGTGAGGCACTTAAAAACAGGAACAACAGTGCTGGAGGGGCCAGATAGGCTGTTAACAACAGGAGAAACAATGCTTGAGGGGCCAGTGAGGCTGTTAACAACACGAACAACAGTGCTGGAGGGGCCAGAGAGGCTGTTAACAACAGGAGAAACAATGCTTGAGGGGCCAGTGAGGCTGTTAACAACAGAAACAACAGTGCTGGAGGGGCCAGAGAGGCTGTTAACAACAGGAGCAACAGTGCTGTAGGGGGTAGAAAGGCTGGTAACAAGAGAAGCAATAGTGCTGGAGGTACCAGGGAGATTGTTTACAACATTAGAATCAGTTCTGGAGGGGCGAGGGACTTTCACAACAGGCACAACAGTACTTCAGGGACCAATGAGGCTGTTATCAACAGGAGCAACAGGGCTGGGGGGGGGGGGGGTGCAGAGAGGCTGTTAAAACAGGAACAACAGTATTGGAGGGGCCAGGGAGGCTGCTAACAACAGGAAACATAAAATGAATCGGGCTTTAGGTCACCTTTGTGCACATATAGGCTAAGCTGGGCCAGGAGAACCTCCTGAGCATGGTGAGATGATTGAGATGACACTATCCTCCAGACACAGGATTCGAAATTCGAGCCCTGGCGGTCTGAGGCCGAGCACGCTACCTCTCGGTCACGGAGCCTCTCCCACAATACAACAGGAGCAACAGGGCTGGAGGTGCCAGAGAAGCTGTTAACAACATGAACAACAGTGCTGGAGGGGCCAGAAATGCTGTTAACAACATGAGCAACAGTGCTGGAGGGGCCAGAGAGGCTGTTAACAACAGGATCAACGGTGCTGGAGGTACCAGGGAGGTTGTTTGCAACATGAAAATCAGTGCTGGAGGGGCGAGGGAGATTGGTAACAGAAGGAGGAACAGTGCTTGAGAAGCCAGGGACTTTGACAACAGGAGCAACAGTATTCCAGGGGCCAATGATGCTGTATAATGGAAAGCCAAATGAAGCTCTTGATGCACTCCGCTATGCGATTTTTGTCATAATAAATTGAAAATGCATACACGTAGGCGTTCCTTTAAGTTTTCATATCGAAGAAAATCTCTTTCAAATAAGTTAGTGTTAACGTTACACTAAATTTTAGGTAAAATTTGGAACATTTTTCGGATTTTGTCTCATTTATATCTTTTTAAAGGGACATGCCCAGGTCTAAAATCATCAAAAAATCTGTGATTTATTTTAGCCTAATAATATGACCATATGATGTAAGCATGTCCATAGACTAGAACTGCATTTTTTTTTTAATTTTTGTGCTGCGCATTCACCAGTTAGGCTAGATATAGAGAAGAAATTCCTGATTTCTAATTATTGACAACAATGTCAAAAATAAGAAATACGGGAAGTTCGTCTCTATATCTAGCCTAACTGGTAAGTGCGCAGCACAAAAATTAAAAAACTTTTGCAGGTATAGTATGGTCATATTATTAGGCTAAAATAAAATCACCGATTTTTTAATGATTTTAATCCCGGGCATGTCCCTTTAAATGTATCTGGTATGGTGTGATTATTATTAAGAGGCAAAAAATGGGCTCAGTTACAAAAAGTCTTTAATGACCACTAGTTGATTTGCGGTAAATGTAAAATGTCACCAGCTAATACCAAAAACGACACCTCTCTTTGTACTTCAAAAAAATATATTTCCCATTCCTCTATCGGAGTAAAGTTTGATATGTCATTCTAGGGATACTAATGAGACGTTTTGCAGTGAAAAACCTTCTGTTGCAATTATTATCAGGTTATCCGAAAAAAGGCCACAAAATGACTGGACTAAAACAAACAAACAAACAAACAAACAAACAAACAAACAAACAAACAAACAAACAAACAAACAAACAAACAAACAAACAAACAAACAAACAAACAAACAAACAAACAAACAAACAAACAAACAAACAAACAAACAAACAAACAAACCAATCAATATGTCAATCAACCAATCAATCAACCAAACAACTATAAAACCAACTAACCAACCATACAACCAACCAACCAACCAACCAAATTTTCATCCAGTCAGCCAACATCTACTAGCAGCCATGCACGCATGCAGACAGACAGCCATTGCGGTGGACTTCCGTTGTAGGCCTACATCCCATCCGTTGCATACTTGCATATTCATTGTTCATAGACCATTCCGCATTATGCGATTACATCACACTATCGCTATGCAGGGCATGTACATCTGTATTTTTTCTAAACTATCTAGAGATCTCTGCATGAGCCGGGCTATAGTGGTGCGGACCATTCGATGGACATAGTAATCCACGACAGTACTTACTGGGAAACCATGGTAAGACCAAATCTACTTGTGATGCAAATGACTGTGCTGCCATGCAAAGTCAAAAGGTAGTAACTGCTAACATTTTAAGTGAGCAGCTACTGCCTTTTGGCTTTGAACAACAGTGTGTGTATGACCTTTAGATGGGCAATAAAACCAGAGAGCCGCATTATAGTGGTGTTTATAATTGTCAGATGCTCTCTGCTTAGAATACTCGAGATGTCCATATTCTGATATCAGCCTTACATCATGAGTAAACATCATATAACAGACGTGTCAACATAGCAAAGGACTCTCCAGTGATTAGTACATGAAACCCTGACAGAGACAGATAGAGGCAAACTAATGGATGTGTGAGTGTGTGAGTTTGTGAGTGTGTGAGTGTGTGTGTGAGTGTGTGAGTGTGTGAGTGTGTGTGTGAGTGAGTGATAGGTGAGTGAGTGAGTGAGTGAGTGAGTGAGTGAGTGAGTGAGTGAGTGAGTGAGTGAGTGAGTGAGTGAGTGAGTGAGTGAGTGAGTGAGTGAGTGAGTGAGTGAAGTGAGTGAGTGAGTGAGTGAGTGAGTGAGTGAGTGAGTGAGTGAGTGAGTGAGTGAGTGAGTGAGTGAGTGAGTGAGTGAGTGAGTGAGTGAGTGAGTGAGTGAGTGAGTGAGTGAGTGAGTGAGTGAGTGAGTGAGTGAGTGAGTGAGTGAGTGAGTGAGTGAGTGAGTGAGTGAGTGAGTGAGTGAGTGAGTGAGTGAGTGAGTGAGTGAGTGAGTGAGTGAGTGAGTGAGTGAGTGAGTGAGTGAGTGAGTGAGTGAGTGAGTGAGTGAGTGAGTGAGTGAGTGAGTACAATAGTGATTGGCAAAATCACATCAAGATGATAGATAATGATTAAATGATGAAAACATGAATGAATGAATATATGAACATAATCAAAGCTTGTGAAATGGATGAGGACCATTTTGGTTCAAATATGGGTTAAGCTGGTCCAGGAGAATCACAGGATGTTGAAAATCATTAGATGTCACTGCCCTCAAAACACACGATTTGAAACGCGAAACCTCCCAGTCTCATATATTGCGCCGTGGTGAGGGAATATAATATGTCATGGTGGGAAATAACATGCAGGAATACAATCATTGCATATTGGTTGGTGTTTAATATAATGCGCCATGCCGGGAAATATAGAGCGACAGAATGGAAAATATTCGGTGCTTGCTAGTGTGAAATCGGCCTACGCAACTCATTATATCCACAGATAACAAGAATATGTGGTGTTCTTGGCACTCACGCTCTTGGTTTTCACTTTGACACATATGAGATCAATCCATATACTTCAGGTGGTGCTAGATGGGGTGTATCATGACGCGTCACCTAAATAGACTAAGGATGCTGTGGTGATTGACCTATCTCGCCTTCCTAAAGATGACGTGTGCAAATAATATATGCTTCTAATCCAATATGCTTACATTTCAAACAGTCACGCAACAACAATTAATATCTAAAAATAAATATGTTTGAACACCTGACAACTTATTTTGAAATTTAATAAAAGAAAATGATTGATAAACCAACAATAATAATAGTATTTTTCAACACACTTTTGTACTAGTAAATGAGTTTTGGGATCTCTTTTCTTCTTCCGTATTATTATTTTTTTCCAATGTTCGGCGCCACTGGTTTATCGTCTGAAAAAAAGACGATCACAGTATTGTTTAAAATCGTTGTGATTTACTATGTTCAAGTTACAGGAAATTGTTATTCTGTTGTGATATTGTATTGATAGTCTTACACAATCAGAAATATAACAATAGAGGCATTATCTAAAAAAAACATCAATGTATTATGTTTAGGCGCGTATGACACTGGCACTATGCTTTGCTTATACTTCAGATCCAGTTGCAGCAGAGGCCCAAAAATCAAACACTTGACATGATTTATAAAAGCAAATTTAAGGTTTTCTAATAGTTTTAATTCATGGCCGCACAAATAAGCTTCAAACGTTAAGAAATTAGCCGCTCCGGACCTGAGATCATAACGTATTTTATTCTCGATTGGTTGAGAGCTGATGAATAGCTGTTGATAAAAGCTATTACCAATTCTATAACTCATACTCCATGTTGCAGTTTATGTCACCAGGCTGTGTTTCTTACCGTCGGTAATATAATATAACCTGAATGTTTAACTTACATGTTTATATGTTATTCCGCAAATCCTCGTCGTCAGCGTTGTCTCCGGGCATCATTTCGGCGCATTCATTTTCACTTGCTCCTCCTCCTCCTCCTCCGCCGCCGCTACCTCCACTTCCTCCACTTCCTCCACCTCTTCTACCTCCTCCTACTCCTCCTCTCTTCCGTGAGTGAGCAGGCTTCACATCCATTCTCTGACACAATGACCAGACTGATCACCAGAACCAACATCAACACATAACAGCTCTTCATATTCACGGATCTCAGTCTTGTGTCTTGTAACGTTCAGATAACTCAATTTTTCTCTGACAAATCTCTAATAAACTATCAGCTTCTGCTCAGATGTCAGTCACTGTTCAGCCACTGTTCACCTGTTCACGTGGCAGTATGAAAACAGGTGGAAGCATCTTATGTTTCCCAGAGTTCTAGGTCTGAATACACACGTCACCACATCATTTATAACTCCAGCAGACAATGAATTTACGTTAATGTCATTAAATCAATAAACATTGAAATTGAACGCACTATGATGCGCTTGGGTTACGTGTGATGAAGTGTCATTCGTGGACAAAACCTATAGTGCACATTTCACCGCTAATTAGAACAACTATATTCGTTCTAAATCTTATCATCAGATTAAATCACAGCAGGTATGAAATTTTGTTTAACCCTTTGACTTCCAGGCCGGGGTGCATGCCAGGATCCAGATATACTGGTGTACGAGTTCTATTTTTCGTCATTTGAAGCTGGAATTGCTAACGCAATTTCCAGCTTCAAATGACGAAAAATACATAAATGTAGTATATATTTGACGACAATTTGTGTCATTTTATGGTTACGTTCATTGACGAATGACGACGGAAATTTCCGTCATGTATGGTAGTGAAAAGGTTAAGCATTACAATTCGCAAATGGATGGTTCCAAATTTAACCAATATGATATGAGTGTTTATTGCCCACCTAAAGTTGTTGCTGATGACTTCAGTTAAAAATATTGTCTCTGTGCCACAAACACAAACTAAATGGACCACACATTATAAATGCTCCCACCGTCTACAACGCTGGCTCAACATCAAACCAACATTGGGTGAAAGTCTCGTGTGAGTTGTTTGCACAGAGACCTGTGACATTGGATATAATCTAGCTCAAAACTAGTTTACAAGTTATAGGCTACTGTACATAACCAACTAGTTAGACCGATAGGACATAGGCCTAAATTAGCTACAATAGACAAGCCTAACTTCACTAACCATACCAGTATTAACCTGGACTACATGTGTGCCTAAGCTAAGCTAAGGCACATTTTGCACATAGAGCTAATTTTAGCGAGGTCTTTACACGAGAAACATTAGTTTCACATACAAAATATAATTTTTGTTACACAGATTTTAATATTTAGCATCGCCAACGTCTGGGCCCTTGCGAGAATGCAAGCCAAAACTTCAAAAAGCCGAATGGCAATGGCAATGGCAAGGCCTGAGATGAGTGCCAAGACCACAGTGCCAGTCGTCACACTCACAGCATTACACAAAGGTAATTATTTATATTTTTACAACGTTCGTTTTAGTCCAGTTGGACCAGGATTGGTCACCGTGCACCCCCCCCCCCCCCCCCACTACCCACGCCAACTTTTTTTTAAGCTTTGATATGTTTAAAACATGAAATGAGATGCGGTACGGTCACGCAAAAGTTATGCTTTACCAATCTACACATGCAATATACCATATAAAAATAACTAAATTTTCTTTCTACTGATGTATTGCATGATGCAGTGGATTAAACAGTTATCTCTACGCATACGTTGAAAGATGTTTCTTTATTACAAATAATCAAAATCGACAACCCCCAACAAACTAGTCAACATGGTCAATGAAAATGACTTAATAATACATTATTGTATTAATTATACCTTCGTTTTCTAAGCCCAGATGGATATGTGCTTAATAAAACTCAGTGGTATTTAGATGTATACATGGCATATAATGTGAAAAAACGAATCTAAGTAATACACTAAGTAATGTGACTTAGACTCGTTTTTCCACTGAGCCCTTCATGTCTATATTTTCTTTCTATCTTGTTTTTACATAATTTATGTGTACATAATTCGAATGTGTCGGATAACATTCTATATTTGGTGTCCTTCACCTTTAAATAAGCAAAACAAATGAGAAAACCTTATTCTTTTCTATATTTTTGTCACACATTATTGCACCGTTTCTGATTTTTGCATGATTTGGAGTTGATAAATTTATGTATCATGTTTTTCGATCAAAATGACCCATATTTGACCTTCAAATTTAAAATGGTTACTGCCAACACACAAATAAAATAGGTTTTCATACACGTGAACTATAATATTATCAACAACGTTCGTTTATTCGAAATCTAAAAAAAATCTGAAAAAATGTAGCCGAAAGACCTAACTAAGACATTTATGATGATTTCAATTTAAAAAGAAACCTTTGGTCTCCATGTTTTTACAAAAATATTTCAGCGTTTCAGGGTTCAATAATCTGTTGTAGTTGTGGTTCCACCATGTATCATCTCAGCTCCACTCACCTATACATTACATGGATGCCTGTTGATCTTCGTTCCACTTTTGTCCTGTATCAGATCAATACATTAAGACCGGGGCTGTACTTCATGTCAAGTCAACCTCCAAAGAAACAACATTCAATGTTGATTTAATGCTGAGCCATCGTCTACGACACTGGCCCAGCATTAAATCAACATTGGTGCGACGTTGCTTGCTACATCTAGTCTCCATGGACCTAAATCTCTTCACCTCGCTCACCAACCCTTAATCCTCAGAACAAAAAACGCCTCTTCAGATAAATCCACCGCCATCAATAATTGCACAGTCTACCAGTCATAACGGCGAAGTATTTTCAATATCTCTATCCGATAGGACAGCGGTAGACAATAAACCAGTGAGACTATGAGTTGTTTGGAGATAAATGGTTTCAGAGGGGGGGGGGAGTAAAGGGGGGAGGATTACTAGACTGGCCAGCTCTGTGATCTAACTCCAACAACACTCACCAACATATAAAGGGGGCGTTGACCGGTTTCGGTTATATTAGTTTGTTTTTACATTTTTTATTAGCACATTACTTAACATAAATGAAATGAAATGAAATGAATCGGGCTTTAGGCCACCTTTGTTCACATATAGGCTAAACTGGGCCAGGAGAACCTCCTGAGGATGGTGAGATGATTGAGATGACACTGTCCTCCAGACACAGGATTCGAAATTCGAGCCCTGGCGGTCTGAGGCCGAGCACGCTACCTCTCGGTCACGGAGGCTCCCCACAATATTAACTTTCACACGTGGATGGGGAAGAAACAATTTTGTTTCTTTCAAACCGCCGAGACCGGGAACCGAACCCCGGACTCTGGCGTGAAAGGCAGCGGTGCTAACCACTACCCTAGGGCCCCCGCCCACATTACTTAACAGCATTTAAACATGTTAAAGATAAAACGTGACATCAATCAGCAAGATAGTTTACTTTCATTTTGTCAAATCTGAATAGTTTTCACTCACTTGAAGTTGCGGATCGAGACAGCGAGACACAACTTCAAGTGAACATTTCTACTAAAAAATTCGGCGGTTAAATTGTTAATGTTTTGCCCCTAGGAAACACGAGATATGCCATGTCTGCGGAGGAGAGACAAAATATTACAAAGTGTAGGAACACCTAACATCAACTTTTAATTTTAAAGTTATATACATCAAATACTCAATAACAATGTTTTTAATCCGTATTCATGATCATACACTATATTTGGGACTAAATAGAAATATAGATACGGGCTTAATTTACTTAAGCTATTTAATTTGTTGTTAATTTTAACCATGTTAACTGTTGTTAATGTTTCAAACACTCATAACTAAAAGTCGTGTCCTTATTTAGCCAGTAAACTATTTAGTTTGTAACCTATGTTTGTGTGACTAAAGTGAACGGTGAAAATGAATCAGATTGTGTATTCACCACTGCACCCGACGTGTGATTTATTCTGTAGAGTTTTAATTATTTTTTACGCCGGAGACAAAGGTTGTGTGTTGCATAGATTGGTGTCATACCAGATATTGCCTTGTCGCAGGAATGTGTGAATGGTCACCGCCGTGGAAAATCACTGATTAGACTCCCAGCAACCTCTTATTAATAACAAGTATCCACAGATGATAAATGTCTTGTTACATCAATATCCGAAACATTTGACCCGATGATAGATATAGATACAGGACGTCAACCTAATTCGCTGCCAGTATGGTGAATAAAGTCGCCATACCTTTGTTATTCCTATGTGCCGCAATGACGACTTAAATGTCACATATTCTTAAAAATTCGTATAGTAATGGTGTCACCTATTCATCATACGTTTTTTCTTAAAATATTTCAAAATAGTTAATGGGACGTGTGGAAACAAGTATTAACATACGTCTGACTATATTCACCTTTTTCTACATAAGCTTAATTTTTCACTTTACTTTATAATGCAGTCAGCAAGAAATATTGTTGTTTGAGCTTTTTGTCAAGTAACTTTTGCACGATCTCTGGTTTGGGTACCAATTTAAGCAATCGAGTTATAAACATATTTTCAATACACAAATACTATGCTCAATATAAGCAAGTATCCATAGCGACTACAGGCTTGACAATATTACCAGCTTGCGTATGTGTGATATCCAGTGTATGGTATTCCACACTGATCGGCTAGTGTTCAGGCATTTTGCACTGCTCATGAAATGGTTAATGAGCACGTACATCACATCTGTGTCTACACAACCCATAAGAACGAGACATTGTGACCCAATGTCGGCCCATTTTTGAGCCATCGTCTACATCTTGGGGACAGCAACCAACCAGCATTTGGATCTATGTTATATCTGATTATAGTGATGTACAGAACTTAATTCTGTCGATAAACGCCTTACATAATCTGATAATATAACATTGGGGAACAAGTACATTTAGAAACAGAAATAACATATACATTTGATGGCTTATAATTGCTCCATGGCACCCTTTTCAAATTGAGCTAGCAGCTCTTGAACCTTTCAAGTACATTTTTATTGGCAATTAACCCTGAGATAACTGGGGTTACTTTTTTCACAAGGGCTGTCCTGTGAAAAGTGGTTATCAGAGCACTATGAATGTTTAAGGAAGGAGGGAGAGCCTGGAAAACTATAATTTTATCAAAGTTGGTTGTGTCCCCGATTTGGATAATTCATAAGAGGAGCTCCGTACTGGAAATGCATGTATCTGCCAAAGGACTAGGCCAAAGACGTTTTTTTAAGTATAATTTATTTTTATTGGAAAAGTATTAAACCAGTGTATTATTGATTTCGACTGGTAAAATCAATTTCCCTAGGCTATTAGGCAATATCAAGTTGATAGAATATTATACAATTATTTGATTGAGCTTTTCGGATGCTAATATTAGTCCTGGTGGACCAGTGTTGACCATGATAGTAGATGCGCAGATACGCACGTGTTAGGCTACTGTCACGATATGATGGATAGATTGCTGTCATCTCATGACAGTTGGATAAATGTATGACATCTCATGACAGATTGGTGTGAGCAGGCTGATACTGTGACGAGACCTCAATATAAGATCGTCACCTCGGAATTAAATGATCGTATCTGCCACTTTGTAAGGTGGAAGACCTTTTAATACCGATGCCTCCTCTTATCACCATGGTGATTCGGTCTCTGGCGTGTGATGTTCTAGGGTTTTTTCTTCAATTTGAAATCATCATAAATGTCTTAGTTAGCTGTTGGCGATTTATTTGAATACCTATGTTATGGGTATAGGTATTTTGACGTCTAAAGTCGATCCTCGCGCTGTAAGGGTTGAGTGCTTTATTATACTAATATAATCAAATTCCGAGAAACAGCATTTAAAAATGGTCTTGTAACCTCTCCGCCAGCAATATATTTTGATATGCGAATCAAGAAAACTTGAGCACATGATCCTGAGACTACCTTGGACTGGTCTAAAGATTTCGATCTGAATTTCATTTTTTCATGCACCGATATTTGATTTCAGACTCCTTCTCAAGCTATAAAATGATCTCAATATCATGTTTTTGAGCCGTAGATGAAGCTGTACTCAGCATTTTAAAATTATCTAGACTGTACTTGACGTAACACTCACGTCAAAGACAACCTAACTCTGCCACAATGTTATCAAGCTGATCCTAAGCAGCAGTCCCTATCATCAGATGACTAATCTGCATTATGCTCTGTGAAAAATGTTTTGCAATTTCCTAGCTGGGAACATTGTGGGAGACATATCCTGCACAGTGTCTGGTCGAGCATCACCGGATTACTATAAACAAATTATGCCAAGTCAAGTCATGCAAAAACCGACATGGCAAGATTATAGCCTAGTGTGTATGGTTTGTAATATCACTGCCTCGATCGTACAAAGCTCATCAGGGGCCGGTTGCAACACGTGGTCTCGGTCTCTCACCCCCAAGCAAACATGAAACATTCACTAAATACAACTCAGTCTATTGTTGATCTAAATGTCTGCAACGCTGACTTTGCCCCATTCTGACAAAGTATGGTATTCTACCCCAACCGATGCAGGAGTGACTCAGTCTGTCATATGACGAGATCAGCCGATCACCGCCGTCATCCAGTTATTATTTAAATTAGGGGGTATAAACTTCCCATCATTCTAGGATTGAATGGACGTATCATGTTCACCGACAAACCAGTCAACGCTGACACGAGAGGTCAAACTAATGCTGGTTCAATAACCCAGTGAATATCAGAGATTGACAAATTCTGAATGTTGGGCCACAATACTTGTGTCTGCTCGGTGGCTCTAGAAATCCTTACTTTCACATTGCTTTTAAAAGCGATGCAGTTTCAGTGAATACCAGCCGGGGGAATCCCACAAACTTCTCTGAGATTGAACTTAAAGGTGATCTATCACCCCTTATATAGTATGAATAATTTTGTGACAAATAAATCAAAGTTGCCACAAGATGGGGCACAAGTGTTCCCTTATATGGGGTGATTGGCTATCATGTGACCGACTGAGAGGGTCACATGATAGCCGATCACCCCATATAAGGACATAATTATTCATACCATATAAGGGGTGATAGATCACCTTTAACTCCCTCTTCTTCCCGTTAGAAAAGTTAAGATTCATCGTAGCATTTGCCAAGATTATTCTCAACATTTCTAATGGAAAGAAGAGAAAGTTAAGATAAGATTAGGCCTACGCTTCTTATTCTTAGTCAACTATGGACCCCCAGCATTCCAAGATACTCCACCTCGATTGTCTTCTGAGACCGCACCACGAGTGCTTCCTGAGCACGCCTCACTTCAGATGGTACACTGCCCCTAATTAGGCTGTTTCTTACCATCGACCCTGACCAGAGCAGTGGGCAGTCTCAGCCACTAATAGCCGTTCTGTCAATAGATTCTAGACAAACGGTTCAATAAGAGTCAGCAAATATGTGGTGATAATCTGCTATTATCAGTTAAGGAACGGTAAAGTAAAAATAAAGAGCAATTATTATTTATCAGAAAAATGTGTACCCCCTCGTCACATTTTATGACTACGAAACACACTATATATTAGTTATGTTTGGACCTGTTGGTCCAAATATATTATTCTTTGTATGGATCTCGACACTTTTATTATTCTATGTCGAGGGCTATTTCTCCCTGAGTTTATATCCAATCGACTTCAAACCTTGGCACACTGATCCTGAGGTTTTGGAGAGGTGTGGTATGACTTTTCTAAGTCATACTTTTCTAAGTCATACATCATGATCTTCCGGATTTCTTAAGGATTTTCTGGATCACTATGTGGATTAACGTCGATCCAATGATTTACATGTCGGGAGAAGCCCATGAATGAATCTTCATCATTAAATAGGGGCCCTTTGTCAGAGGCGACACAACCGACCCTTCGAGCACTCTCTACATTTAATCAATTAAAATCAATTAAAATAATGTTTCAATGTGGGGCTAGCGTCACAGAGAGTTGCTCAGCATTGAACCAACATTGGGTGCTTGATATGAACAGCAGAACCTTTAAAATTCTGCATTTTAACATTGAACTAGCAGTTATAGTTGCTTCAAACACTAAACGTTGACGCAATGTGTTTTTAATGTTTTGCCAGCGTCATAGACAGTGATACACCATTAAACCAACAAAAAAGTCAGAATTCAGAAATCTAAAATGTCAATCAATCTCTCATAAATAACCTAACAATATTTTAAATGGTCGTCACAAAACGTAGTCCAAACATTATTGTTACTTGAAAAGTCACAATTCCCCTCTAGTTATGTTTGGACTATGCCCAAATATATTGATTTTACAACGGAACTTTAATATTATTCTTGGCACGTTTTTGTAAGACGCTATTTCTCCCTTTTTTTATCTAATCAACTTGAAATTCTGACACAACATTCCCAGAGTAGTCAGGTATTGTGCTATGACTTTTCTAAGACATCTGTCGTATTCTTTCGGATTAATCCAGGATTTTCTGGATCACTATACTCTTAAATGGCAAAAGGCAGTTTCTGCTTACTTGTACAGTGAGCAGATACCGCACTATGCTGCTCTTCAAATGCAAAAGGCAGTATCTATTACTTGTAAAGTGAGCAGATACTGCATTTTGGCCTGCACGGCAGTAGGCCTTAATTGGGTCCATTGTTGGTTCAATGTCGGGTGATCCTCCATTCAATGCCAAGAGGGTGAACAGGGTGGTGAACAGGGTGCCCCTATGTCCAGATCTACTCCACCAGTCAGTCTGTGGATTTCATAATAAAAATACATTTATCCAATGTTTCAATTCCGGGCCAGCGTCACAGACAGTGGCCCAGTATTGAACCAATATTGTGTATTTGGTATGGACAGTTGAAACCTTTGAAATGCTACAATTAAAATAACAGTTGCAATTCTATTCAAACACAAAAAGTTGAATCAATGTTGTTTTAATGTTGGGCTAGCGTCGCGGATAGTGATACAACAATAAATCAACAGAAAGCCAAAAGAATGTGTGTACTGGGCACTCTGAATGCGATTCCATTTGACAAACAAATATATATCTCTTTAAAACTGCAAAAGCTCAGGAGGGACTTCTGAAATTTGCGCCTGAAATCCGAAGTCTAAAATTACAGTTCAGAATGGCTAACAAAAAACCAATAACCAAACCAAATTCAAAATGGCCCCCACAAAAACTCATAAAATCTAGCCCAAATATTATTGTTACTTGAGAAGTCACAATTCATCTAGTTATCTATGTTTGTCGAATAGGATATGGTATTATCCATCACAACTCATTTAATTAATTTGATATATAACACATGAGAACTTTATGAGATCTGATTTTTCTATGGCATTGCGTCTCAAGGTCAATTAAGTGAGAAGCGGAAGAAATTGTTTAGCCAAGTGATTAAACCAGAACAATGTAGGTAACCAAGGACATATGTACTATCACTTCTATGCCAATTTTGTGACTGGAATGGATAAGAAGTTGGATCAAATATTATTTATTTAATGAAATGGTTAAAATTGAGAAGTGTCCATTGTTTGGCTAATTTCACATACGTTGGTCAAGCAGTGACTCAGCATGGTGCTAATATAAGTACAATGACAGAAACATAATAACTGGTCAACTAAACGCTAACGACATTATTTGCAAACATACATACTGTTATTGTTGTTTATCGTCTTATAGTGGTTTATGAGCTGCAAAAAAATACCTGAGACGTTTAATAACTATCGATTTTTTTTTTAATAACTGATTAAATTTAATTGTATCAGATTGCATTATTGTTAAAATAAACCAGCAACAATAACGAATATATAGCTGTGATAGACCATCAGTACTGAGAATGTTAACTACAGTATTGTCCTGCTTAAGTGTCAACTAGAATTTTTTTATACATTTAACGAAGTATATTTATATTCATGAAAAATAGACATCTCCATATATATTTGAATTATTAGATTAATTATCACAAATATAGTATTATTGTGAGTAGCATTGGAAACATGCATACGGTTTTGGTAGGACAAGTGATAATCCGTGTGTGTCCTGGAGAGATCATCCTATATTTGATCACTATTGCTCATTCGTTTACACTCACAGCCAGCTAGAGGTTGTGAGTGATAATTCACTTTACGACAAGCCATGAATAAAGTAATTGCGCAGCCTGTGAGAGTGTCATCAACATAAATCCCCCCTAAACACCACCGCTGTACTCGTCAGTGCCGCCTGATGAAGTTATGGCTCGTCAAATATAACGCAAAGATAATGCAACAATTCCAGCTAACACAAGTAGCTCAGCCTGTGTTGCTTTAATGTTGGTCAGCGTCTGTGACGCTAGCCCAACATTAAAACACCACAGGCTTAACAGGTTGTTTTACTGGAGTGCCTTCTCGTTATGCATGTAATGGCGGTGTTGTTATGGTCTGCAACACCACTCACAAATGCAGAGATAGTTGACACTTGAGTTACACAATATTCACAAAACATATATCAATGCCAAAGTATTTCTAATACGTTTGACGTATATAAATAACATAACGCTTACCGAGTATCGGTTGGGGACTAAAAATAAAAAATGCCCCGATTATTATTTGCGATGTCTATTACTTTCAGTTTCAAGTTGTCTTTGTTTAGATGATCATGCCATCCTACCTGGCCTCAACCCCCCCCCCCCCCCGGCTCCAATTACTTGAAATATTATCAGCGAGAAAGTAAAATGTCTTTGATATACAATGAACGTCATAATGAAGGGCTGTAACTGGCATTTGTGAAGTAGCAGATATTACTTTGCAATAATAGATTTACAACACAAGACGATGTTCAACATGTTTACACATTTCAACTGTGAATTAATGTTGCAATTCTCGACGTGCAGTGGATAAAGATAGCTTGAAGTTGGCGACACCTTAAAGAAAATTGTGATGTATCGTGTAAATTTTCGTAATAAAAAGTTTAACAAATTAAATCAGTTTTCAGTGCAAAAGTGCAAAATGATGCAAAAGGATTAAGAGCAGGCACTGTCACTGAGTATTAAAAAATGGGTTCTGTGACGCACTAATAAAAACTCATTTAAAGATTGTTAAATACCATCGAAATGGCGATAAAGTTTAAAATATAATAACGTTTTTGTTACATTTCATCCAGATGGTGAAAAAGGCTATAATATACTAAGGTTTTAATATTTCATATATTAACTCTATTGATTGAATGTTCTTATCCCCTTGAAGTTGTGTCTCGCTACTGAGAGCCACAACTTCAAGTACTGGTTAAAAATGGCTTATATAAGTACAATTTGATTCAAGATATCTTCCAATCTAGGAAATTTAAAGCACATTTGTCATTCATATATTCTTGTTTGAAGGACATCTGAACATACATAGAAATGATTTATAGAAATGTAAACAAATATTAATAGAGTTGTAAGGTGGCCTACGAAAAATGTACAACGAGCATGAATATGGTAACTCGCTTGTTCCATTGACCCAATGTTGTTTTAATATTGGTCCACCGTCTTCGACGCTGATCAGACATTAAAATAACATTGGCTGAACGACAATTGCTAGAATTGTAAATAATCGACAAAATAAAAACAAAAATATTGCTGGTATAACTTAATTATTGTAACTTACTTGTTCCACTTCCATTTTGATGACCTGTCCAGCAGGCGTTGGGTGGACGCATGTCTTGGGGACCCCTCGTCCTCAGTATCCGTGTCTGCAGACATAGTCCTTACTGTGGTCAGAGGGATCTCCTCAGGATTATAAAAGCCTGTAGTACGAGCCCCACGGCCTAGGTAACGTTTGTGAGACAACATATTGCCAGCAATGAGAAGAGGTGTGAGATTTAAAAAATCTCAACTCATGCTGTATGGATACACATTATATATATACAGCTTTTGAAATTAGATGTAGCAATCCCAAAAGTTATATCCAAGCTCTCACTGAAGAATAAATTTATGTTTTCAATATCAGGTAGTGTTTACATGAGGCATGATAGAAGATATAGGCACAATAATGGTTGATCGGCGAGGGCACACACGGTGTAATAGTGGATAGTGTTATAAACGTATTGGATCCAAAAAGCTTGCTCGTGTATATAAATATTTGTAATTCCAGAAGCATCGTACAAATTAAGGACAAAACTAGACAATACTTTTCAAAAACACAACCAGTCGGTGCATACTGCCAGTAGGTCTATCTGTCACTTTATTAATAAAGTAACACTTCTGCTCGTAACACTTCTGCTTGTCACTGATTTGATCAATATCCCCACAAAAAACAGCCTCCAATCATTGTGTTTTCTTTTTCCACAGATATTGATAGATCAGCTGCTACAAACATTTGACAAACATATTTATATAAATATGAATAATCACAAAGGTTTGTTATGACACACTATAGACAGTTTTTACAGGACCCGAAACTGTCTGAATAATATGATATGATGTAATAACTAAATATTCCTTGAGATAGTAGCATCATCATCAGCAGCAGCAGATATAACACGAGGCTGTTTGTTTCTTAATGTCTTGTTGATCATGTTGATGACACTAACCATTCGTTCTGCTCTCTCTCCTTCTGTCTGTCACGCTCCGTATTAACACAAGAACTGTCAGGTTTCTGGTTGAGGTGCTGTGACTTGTCTGGCTGACTGACTGGTTGACTGGCTGGCTGGGAGCGACTGAGAGGGACTGCGAGCTATAATCCCGTGTCCGGACTAGACGGCTGATACCGCTAGTGACCAGCGAGTCCCTCCTGCTACTCCTGTACTGCACTGCAAAGACAAACGGTGGTAACTGCTTACTTGAAAAGTAAGCATTTACTGCCTTTTGGCCTTGCACGGCTATGTAATGTGCGTTGACGCCACCTCATCTAGACTGATACACGTGACCCATATCAACAAATCAGACGCATCGTGGACTTTTCAGAAGACCTAATATTATAAAAAAGAACATAATATGGACAATTTCTCCAGTCCAAACCATTAAGAAATATCGTTCTGAATTATCAGTTCTGATTTTGCAAATATAAAAAATCATTGTTATAAAAGTGTCTAAGTCGTCCTCAAAACGTAATATTTTAATACACTTTTTGAATATTTTACGTAACAAATAAAAGAACACCGACCAGAAAATTGAATTTGAAAATTAAGAGAATCTTTAAAATATATAGACTCAAGTGTTAAGAGCATAAACATTCAGATAGCAGTAAAAATATTTATTATTAAATGGTATATTAAATGGCATTTGTGCATTAAGAAATGGTCAATCTCTGCTGAGATGACACATTGTAAAGGCTTAAAACACTTCTCATGAGAAAAAACATTCCATAACTGACTAATGTGTTAATGGCCATAACCAGCCACAGAAAACTTTTGTAAGGTTGATGAAGCAGCAAAACTGAATATACCGTCATCCCCGTTCTAATCATTCACATGAGCACGTTGCCTTCTGTTTGTCAAACATAAAGATGATACACGAAAAGTGAATTTGAATAACCTCTAAGATAACCTTAATACGACATTCGATTAATAGCCTTAAGTAGTGTCTCCATAAATCGTAGGCTCATCAAGTAGTTTGATAAGGATGCTAATACAATATAGCCTAATCTGACATAATTCTGCGAAATGACAGTTTCCAATGAATACGAGAGTAACAATACACACATTGTAATACAGAGCTAGGACACACTAGGTTGAAAACGACCAGACGTCGGCCTGGCCAACTATTGTTTCTTGCATCTTTTCAAAATAGAACTGGTGACATGATCGGGTTGATCATTGACCGTGCTTAACATTTGGCTGCTCTCGGCGCTGAAGGAGGCTGGGAGCAGGAGAGAGGCTAGGCAGTACAAGGCGAATAACGAGAACCAGGGCTAAAGATAACATGCTAACAATAAATTGAGACCAGTGAAAACCAAGAGAAGGCTCTCGTGCTGAAGCGACTAGCATGCATGATATGTTGGTCTGATGTTGGTTTAATGTTGCGTCAGCGTCTGCGACGCTGGCCCGACATTAACCCAGCATCAAATCAACGGTTTTTGCTTGCTGTGGAGTGACCAGCAGCCTGGCAACTAGCCACGGCATGTTTCCTTGATAATCTACATGATAATATGCCCGGGAATCCAGCCTAATGAGAAGAAATGGATCCACTGATCGCTCTGCTTCCATACTGCTCCCTACAACCAGGGGGATTGTCCAAAACATCTTGTGTTAACACTATAAAATAGCTATCTTAAATCGTAATGAACTGTTTAAAAGCAATTTTGCATGCAATTTAAACTGATCATTAATACATGTAACCCTTCACACCCTCACGATGTTAATTTTCTGCACATAGGAGGTTATGGAACAAACATTTTCATGGAATCGTTTCAATAATAACAATATCGTTTTTCATTTGCCACACGCTTTAATTCAGGCTTGAAAGGGTTAAGAGGCTACATACTCTCCTACACATAGGGGAGCTATTTAGCATAAAACATGCATGTATTAACAATATGAAATGGTCACCTTAAATTAGATTACCATGATGTTCAAAAACAAAACATTTGAAAATGCAATTAAAAGCCGTCACATACAAATACATTTAAGAGTGTATGTCTTAACATTTGCATTAATGTGTACAAGTAAATTTATAGCTCAATTCCCACCTCGAAATGAACAAATTTACTGAAGTGTATAATTTACTGAAATGCAAAAAATCTCGTGATTTTTCTGTGATTGATAGATTACTTTTATGAATGGTATCATTATATGTTCAGTTAATTCAAAACATAGTGTATAAAAGCAATCAGGTTATAACATATTTCTGACCCACTGTGTCTAGATACTTAATAAATACAAAATCAATATTTTGGAATTAATGCATACTTTATAGAATTTGTATGCAATTTGTCAAATAAAAAATGGTAGAATTCATTACAAAAGGGAGGTTCTCTGCTTCTTTATCCATTTTATTTGTTAAAAAAGTGTGATTTTCATTCACATTGAGTCAGTGACAAAAATGAGAAGGAATACATATCACATATGCTGAGGGAGGCTATTCTTAATCGTTGGTTTATATGTATGTTAGAGTCCTTAACTTAGACACTTTTTCAAAAAAATTCAAAAAAACATAAGATAAAATCCACCAGGTTATATCTAGTCATGTACATGTACTTTAATGATTGTAAGGCTCTTTCTAGTCTTTAATCATGTTAATGGGATATAAAAACAACTTATTTAATCATGTCGTGATATGAAAAAGCTCAACTTTTCATCATGGCTAAATTCCTTGTCAAAATATTTGTCAATACAAGGCGACTACTCCGAGCCTCGTCTGGCATGTCTAGCTAACTATGACAATACTTCATTGAATGGTCAAGAAGGTCGTGTTATTGATGTTTCGATCTGATAATAATTTCGGCGTATTCATCAAACTTCCTCGTTGAGCCAGACATTCAATTATTGTTGACCTTGTCCCGAGTGTACGCGGAGTTCAACGAACTGGTCACATGTCTCGCATCTCTCAGGCTCGGTTCAAGGTTTATTAAACATTCAACTTGCACATAAATCTCCTATCGCACGATTAACAATGACATCGTCGAGTAACTTAAGGCTTAGTTTGATAACGTATTATTATCAATTATTATCTAAAATAATATTGCATATTTGCGGTCAGCAGCATGCAGGTTATAAAAGGACATGTAGGCCCTTTCATTTTAGGCTGTTGGTTAAATCTATAATATTTGGTGGATGTCAGTGTTTTGAAAACCAGTTTGTAATAATACTAGTAGTATCGTGTGTTTGGTGGAATAAAGTGTTCAGTGCGGGGACCAACTTTGGACGTCAGATTCTGTCGTCTAATTATAAAGTCTCACTGAAAGAGTAAAACAATTATAATGGCCGTAGACCCATAACATAGCTATTCAACTGAAGCGGAAAGAGATAACTAAGGCATTTATGTTGATTGCAAATTGAATAAAACCCTTCTCTTTGTTTACATACAAATATTTCAGCGTGGTAAGGGTTGATTTAAAGACCTACTTGTACAATTTGAACCCTTAAGGGCAATTGATACCTCGTTTCTGTCTCGGGATCAATTGACCCTGGTACGGTTTAAATGTTGCAAAATTGCCCTTTAACTGCGGGTCCCCATTACATTCATTTTTTTAGTACATTGAATACCAGCTTCTGAACACGTTAAAGATAAAAC
>OZ024904.1:17596324-17613824 GCA_964017125.1 Flabesymbios commensalis | reverse complement strand
TGATATTACTCTGTGCCTAATACAAATCACTAGGTGGCACGCTCGGGCTTTAACTAAACTACTAACACATTATTATTATCAATCAGTCACCAGGTGGAGCCCGTAATATTGTTTGACGGTTCAACAGGGTAAATAAAATAAAAAATTGTTAGATTGTTATACAAATATTTACTTGAGAAACGTTTATACTTGAGGTGTTAATGATATGAGACCTAAGATACATATTTAGTTTTGCCGCAGTAAAGAAACATCAATTGTTCAGCCATATCAATGTTCAGGGATTTCACGACGCTCAAGTTCACATTAAACTCATGTATCAGGCACAGATAGCATTCCGGTACAAACTCATGTACCAGGTACAAATAGCAGCGGGTACAGACTCATATACCAGGCACAGATAGCAGCTGGTACAGACTCATGTACCAGGTACAGATAGCAGCTGGTACAGACTCATGTACCAGGTACAGATAGCTGCGGGTACAGACTCATGTACCAGGTACAGATAGCAGCGGGTACAGTCTCATGTACCAGGCACAGATAGCAGCGGGTACAGACTCATGTACCATGTGAAGATAGCAGCGGGTACAGACTGATGTACCAGGTACAGATGGCAGTGAGTACAGACGCATGTACCAGTCACATATGGCAGCGGGTACAGACTCATGTACCAGGTACAGATAGCAGCGGGTACAGACTCATGTACCATGTAAAGATAGCAGCGGGTACAGACTGATGTACCAGGTACGGATAGCATTCTGGTACAAACTCATGTACCAGGTACAGATAGCAGCGGGTACAGACTCATGTACCAGGCACAGATAGCAGCGGGTACAGACTCATGTACCAGGTACAGATAGCAGCGGGTACAGATAGCAGCGGGTACAGACTCATGTACCAGGTACAGATAGCATTCCGGTACAAACTCATGTACCAGGTACAGATAGCAGCGGGTACAAAATCATGTACCAGGTACAGATAGCAGCGGGTACAGATAGCAGCGGGTACAGACTTATGTACCAGGTACAGATAGCAGCGGGTACAGACTCGTGTACCAGGTACAGATAGCAGCTGGTACAGACTCGTGTACCAGGCACAGATAGCAGCGGGTACAGACTCGTGTACCAGGTACAGATAGCAGCGGGTACAGACTCATGTACGAGGCACAGATGACAGTGAGTACAGACTCATGTACCAGTCACAGATGGCAGCGGGTACAGACTCATGTACCAGGTACAGATAGCATCGGGTACAGACTCATGTACCAGGTACAGATAGCAGTGAGTACAGACTCATGTACCGGTCACAGATGGCGACGGGTACAGACTCATGTACCAGGTACAGATAGCAGCGGGTACAGACTGATGTACCAGGTACATATGGCAGTGAGTACAGACTAATGTACCAGGTACAGATAGCAGCGGGTACAGACTCATTTACCAGGTACAGATAGCAGTGAGTACAGACTCATGTACCAGTCACAGATGGCAGCGGGTACAGACTCATGTACCAGGTACAGATAGCAGCGGGTACAGACTGATGTACCAGGTACATATGGCAGTGAGTACAGACTAATGTACCAGGTACAGATAGCAGCGGGTACAGACTCATTTACCAGGTACAGATAGCAGTGAGTACAGACTCATGTACCAGGCACAGATAGCAGCGGGTACAGACTCGTGTACCAGGTACAGATAGCAGCGGGTACAGACTCATGTACGAGGCACAGATGACAGTGAGTACAGACTCATGTACCAGTCACAGATGGCAGCGGGTACAGACTCATGTACCAGGTACAGATAGCATCGGGTACAGACTCATGTACCAGGTACAGATAGCAGTGAGTACAGACTCATGTACCGGTCACAGATGGCGACGGGTACAGACTCATGTACCAGGTACAGATAGCAGCGGGTACAGACTGATGTACCAGGTACATATGGCAGTGAGTACAGACTAATGTACCAGGTACAGATAGCAGCGGGTACAGACTCATTTACCAGGTACAGATAGCAGTGAGTACAGACTCATGTACCAGTCACAGATGGCAGCGGGTACAGACTCATGTACCAGGTACAGATAGCATCGGGTACAGACTCATGTACCAGGTACAGATAGCAGTGAGTACAGACTCATGTACCGGTCACAGATGGCGACGGGTACAGACTCATGTACCAGGTACAGATAGCAGCGGGTACAGACTGATGTACCAGGTACATATGGCAGTGAGTACAGACTAATGTACCAGGTACAGATAGCAGCGGGTACAGACTCATTTACCAGGTACAGATAGCAGTGAGTACAGACTCATGTACCAGTCACAGATGGCAGCGGGTACAGACTCATGTACCAGGTACAGATAGCAGCGGGTACATCTAGCAGCTGGTACAGACTCATGTACCAGGCACAGATAGCAGCTGGTACAGACTCAAGTACCAGGCATAGAGAGCATCGGGTACAGACTCATGTACCAGGTACAGAAAGCCTCGGGTACAGACTCATGTACCAGGAACAGATAGCAGCGGGTACAGACTCATGTACCAGGTACAGATAGCAGCGGGTACATCTAGCAGCTGGTACAGAATCATTTACCAGGTACAGCTAGCAGCTGGTGCAGACTCATGTACCAGGTACAGATAGCAGCTGGTACAGACTCATGTACCAGGTACAGATAGTAGCAGGGACAGATAGCAGCGGGTACAGACTCATGTACCAGGTACAGCTAGCAGGTGGTACAGACTCATGTACCAGGTACAGATAGCAGCGGGTACAGACTCATGTACCAGGCACAGATAGCAGCGGGTACAGACTCATGTACCATGTGAAGATAGCAGCGGGTACAGACTGATGTACCAGGTACAGATGGCAGTGAGTACAGACGCATGTACCAGTCACATATGGCAGCGGGTACAGACTCATGTACCAGGTACAGATAGCAGCGGGTACAGACTCATGTACCATGTAAAGATAGCAGCGGGTACAGACTGATGTACCAGGTACGGATAGCATTCTGGTACAAACTCATGTACCAGGTACAGATATCAACTGGTACAAGCTTATGTGACAAAACAGATAGCAACGGTACAGATAGCAGCGGGTACAGACTCATGTACCAGGTACAGCTAGCAGCTGGTACAGACTCATGTACCACGAACAGATAGCAGCTGGTACAGACTCATGTACCAGGTACAGATAGTCGCGGACACAGATAGCAGCGGGTACAGACTCATGTACCAGGTACAGATAGTCGCGGGTACATCTAGCAGCTGGTACAGAATCATTTATCAGGTACAGCTAGCAGCTGGTGCAGACTCATGTACCAGGTACAGCTAGCAGCTGGTACAGATAGCAGCGGGTACAGACTCATGTACCAGGTACAGCTAGCAGCTGGTGCAGACTCATGTACCAGGTACAGATATCAGCTGGTACAGACTCATGTACCAGGTACAGATAGCAGCTGGTACAGACTCATGTACCAGGTACAGATAGCAGCTGGTACAGACTCATGTACCAGGTGAAGATAGCAGCGGGTACAGATTCATGTACCAGGTACATATAACAGCTGGTATAGATAGCCGCGGGTACAGACTCATGTAGCAGGAATGGTTCTATGTTAGACATGGGACTGTAGCGAAAACAGACACATGCATTGGTAGTAGCATGGAAATATCCTTATCATATGCTGGGCTTAGGTCTGTAGCGGGTGACTTCACACTCATGTTCTAGGGATGCGTCTATATTGGGTATAGATCCATGTGTTAGACATAGATCGTTATCGGTTACATATCATACCATGTGAATTAAAACGTTAAAATAGAACTTAGCAAGAGTGCTCATGCTCACTCGAATATGAAACACCTTTTTATCACTATTGTTCACCATCAGCTAATTTGCTATTTTCAGATCCAGAGTTGTGTAAAAAAACGTTTAATGTATTGGTGTAAATATCCATAGTATGTTTAAAATTCACATAATTTTTCATAGTAAAATATAGAGTAGTTGAAAATAGTTTAGGAAACATTTATATTTAATTTGTTTGGCAATGTTATTTGTTCACGATGACCTCAGTGCAGACGTTGGTCGTGGGCGGGTGTTAATCACTGCTGTGGGTGGTCTATTGATATTTATCATGAGAAATCAAACCTAATGATCCTCGATAAGCGACGCTGATAAGCAGATTAATTACAGGTCAACTTGAATCTGTGAATATGCACCCTCTACCATTAGAGAAACAAATGTGTGATGAAACTGATCGATCCCCACCAATCATGTGTAATATTTTACAATATTGTTGTTGTATGTGGACAACATGACTAATTGACTATCACATCAATAATTACTGATTATCATCGCCAAATAAACAAACCACATTACTTCTAGTTTATGGCAATTAATTCCAAAGAACGAAGGAATGAATGAATGAATGAATGAATAAATGAATGAATGAATGAATGAATGAATGAATGAATGAATGAATAAATGAATGAATGAATGAATGAATGAATGAATGATATTGTAGCCTCCTTCTACATATTTATACAATATGTGGGCTATAATCATCTGCCTTGCTTTGGGAGAATTACACCCGCTATCATGTATTTATTGTCTGAATCCAACCTCAACTCCTATCAGGCTTGGGTTCAATGTACTCGGTACTTCGGTACTTTGGTACTCGAGTACCGATTGTGCAGTACTATCGGTACTCATACTTTTAAAAAGTACTTGTACTCGTACTTGTACTCAAGTACTTTTAAAAGTGAAAGTACTTTCAACGAGTACTTACGAGTACTTTACGAGTACTAGTCATCTTAAATTGATTCAAAATAGCTCACATGCAAACCACAAATCAGTTTAGCGGGATATGGAACATTCAGTTAATGATTCGCTTACCATCCATTTAGCTATTATATTAAAAAATGATTTAATTAATACTTTAAAATTATTTCAAAACTAGTCTAATTACTTACACCAACTTATAACAGAAGTGCACCTTTTTACAATATTATGATGCTAATTTATTGTTCTGCCTTGTATATACTAGCATCCTCGTGTAGTTTGCAAGATAATTAAATAGCTATTCTTGAATAAAAGACAAGAGACGTGTCCTTGGAAAACAGGGATACATGTTGGTATAATATTTACAGGTGAATATACTATACAGTAGGACTAATAATCATTGAAGGGGGGGGGGTGATTTCAACAATGATGTCGCGCCATTTTAAAATCACACTTACAACTCCTCGTTCTTCGCAGCTAAACCCCAGCCAACACGGGACATTGAACCAATGGTGGTATAATGTTGGGCCAACGTTGAAGACGGTGTACCAAGATTACTGTAGGTTCAATTTCTCGTGTTTGTTGGGACGATCGATCGGTATTTGCATAATATTTGCACAATATTGGCCCAATGCGTAGACACTTAGCCGACATTTCCCCAGCACCGGACAAACAATGTCACTTGAGTGAACACGTAGTTTATAACTGTTATCTTATAAAGCAGTTGAGACTCTGTGTGGACTAAGATATCTTAAAACTGCCACAGCTCATACAACTCTGTACCAATGTTGTGTGGGTACCAAAAAACACGACCGCGACAACGCGACGTCTTATCTGCAGTGACCTTACAATGCCGGGCCAATGTCCAAGACAATTAGCCAAGAATTAAACAGCATTGTACCGAGAAGTACATAGGATTAACACATGATATAACAGTACTGTTCAAACAAAAATGACCAAAGTAATTAGACGGCAAACATCACCCTTTAACTGCGGGACACCACTATTATTTATATATCATTAGGCCCCTATTACAAATCACTTATAATGCGGCTCATCCAAAAAAAATTGGATCCCTGTATATACTAAAAACAAGAAAAAAATAAAAGTAACCAAAATTATGCACAATTGTTTCAAGACGTCAGGTGTCTAGCGAACTAAACAACCCTAAAACGTACAATATACATTGTTGTCAGGTCACCAGTAAGCAGCAGGTAAGTCAATTTTTTTATTTGTCTATTTTTTTTATATCGTGATTATGTAGTTTGTCATTTGAAAATTGAGTCAGCAATAATAGCTACAAATTAGAGAAAAATATAATTGAACACGTTAGTGTCACGTAAGGGTTAAAGGTGTGAGGTTACATATTGAGTCAATTGTCTGCCTACGGCAGCTTTCTATAACCCTTTCCGTCCCCGAAATGTGATGACGGACCGAGTATAAAAATAAATACAACAGTTAGGTGCTCCTCAAAAAAAAAATTTTTTAAACTAATAATAGGCTAATTTCTCAGCGGATGCCCTGGCTGAATTTTGTACGGATATACATGTATTATGGTAATACATTTGATTTGATATCACGGTCTCCAGCAGCTAAAGTGTGCCTGTTATCGTAAAACAATTCTGCCGTTCACAGCCAAAAGACAATTCTGTGTACTTTACAAGTAAGCAGATACTGCCTTTTGGTTTTTCAGGGCAGAATTGTGATCGTGTACCCTTAATAGCCTTGATCTTTTCCATGACACAATGTGTGTTCAGGCTCATTGAAGCATTTATTACAGTGGCGGCCAAATGTTGGCGGCACTGGCCTAAAATTTTACAATCATTAGGACTACGGCAAGTTTTCAAGCTAGCGTGTTTTGCAACGTAGAGCTTTAGACACAGACAATTTATATACTAGTATCAGGAATACATCGGCTAGTATGTACTTATTTATTAATTATGATTCGTCAAATAGTAGGCCTACATGTAGCATACAATACAATACTTTGTACACTGAAATGCATTATTGCATTAAGAAAAGCATTATTATACTATTGGCTGGGACATGGCATCAGATATGCAATACCGGTATCAATAATAGGCCTGTCCCATAAAATATTATTTTCATCACTAATATTATATATATATATATATATATGTGACCCGATCTGGTAAAATGAGTTTAAGTCGCATATTTAAATATTGGGGTTATTAAGATATACTGCACCTACACAAAATTACCTTTAAAATGGTATATATCACACAACTCTGTAGCGTGTGTAACTATTTTGTGAAAATGGCATTTGAAGTTCAAGAAGGCAATATGTGCATTTTGGAAAATACCACACAATTGTATTAAAATCAACTGAATAGAAAATTTTTCATTTCCACTCCATTTTCTCAATAATCGTTTGCCAAAGTGTGACTTAAGACTCATTTCGCCAGATCGGGTCACATATATCAACAAGAAGTAAAATATATTATAATCAATTATTTATTGAATAAATTTAATGTAATTAATTACAGTTTACACCCGGAGTTTACAATCAAAGTACTCGGTACCTGTACTCAAGTACTTTTAAAAGTACTTGTACTTGTACTCAAGTACTTTTGAAAATCCAGTACTTGTACGTGTACTTGTACTCGTCATTTTTTCAAGTACTTGTACTTGTACTCGAGTACTTTTGTCCAGTACTCGCCCCAAGCCTGACTCCTATGTTTAGTCTGTTCCCTCTGGTTTTGTATTGTCTTCGAGATAACCAGCAGAATGTTCACCATCTTGAAGAAAATCTATAATTATGTACTCCATATATCATCATGTCCATACCCTTGACTAACGGGATTTTAAATATAAATATAGTAGCTTACCGCTGACCTATTGATAATGACGTAACCTGTTGTATGTCGGACGGGATCAGCTAATTATTGCCCGTAATTTCGTGGTTATATATATGTTTAAATAGGGGGATTTTTGCCCATGAAACCCTTTTGTTGTTATCGTAAAGCTGAACTTAATAAATGAAGATTCGGTAAAATACGACTTTATAATTGTAATTCTCGTGCTCCGTCTGAAAATGATTTGAGTGTACGTAAATATGACATTATTCTCGGCCTCAGCCCGGTGAAAAGAGTGAGACAACGTCGTTGACGCTAGTTCAATATTGAGATTACGTTGGGCCAATGTCTCGCGCTGTCATTTGGCTTAGGTATTCAGATTTACACTGGATAAGGGTGTCATCTACAATCGGTCATTCAGTGTAATGAATGATTAAATGAAGTCAGTGGTTGTAGCTGAAGACTCGCTTCCTCCATCTCATGGTAGAGCGGCGTGATGATGAACACTTAGCATTATCTAGAGAGTGATAATCAGTGACCTATCACTCATTCTGATAGCGACGGTACCATCACTGACTTAAATAAGCAATGGTGTTAAAATCGAATAATAAAAAAGATCATCATATCTTTAATACTATTTAGTCATATGTTTAATATTGGCAGGATAATATATAATATAGCAGTAACACATATACTTTGTAGAACGAAGTATGTTCTGTGCGAAGACAAATAATTTTATTGACAGCATATATATACAAAATATACGTAACTAGCTTGCAACTTATATAATGAACTGACATTATTATTGAGATATTTTAGTGACAGTAAAAAGATAAAATAATTATAGTTCATCTGTGACATTAATCGAATGTCGAATTCTTTCTCTCGAGTTCAATGTTATCTGATTCTCATATCTCCAACTTCTCCAACAGTTTTGTTTAAGGCCAGCGTCACCTAAATGAGCATAAAAAGTGGCACATTCATTTAATACTTTTTTCATTCATTTATTCATTCATTCATTCATTCATTCATTCATTCATTCATTCATTCATTCATTCATTCATTCATTCATTCATTCATTCATTCATTTATTCATTCATTTATTCACTCATTTGTTCATTCATTCATTCATTCATTCATTCATTCATTCATTCATTCATTCATTCATTCATTCATTCATTCATTCATTCATTCATTCATTCATTCATTCATTCATTTATTCATTCATTCATTCATTCATTCATTCATTCATTCATTCATTCATTCATTCATTCATTCATTCATTCATTCATTTGTCAATTCTTTCATCCATGCATTAATTCATTCGTTCGCTCGTTCGTTCGCTCGTTCGTTCGTTCGTTCGTTCGTTCGTTCGTTCGTTCGTTCGTTCGTTCGTTCGTTCGTTCGTTCGTTCGTTCGTTCGTTCGTTCGTTCGTTCGTTCGTTCGTTCGTTCGTTCGTTCGTTCGTTCGTTCGTTCGTTCGTTCGTTCGTTCGTTCGTTCGTTCGTTCGTTCGTTCGTTCGTTCGTTCGCTCGCTCGTTCGTTCGTTCGTTCGCTCGTTTGTTCGTACGTACGTACGTACGTACGTTATTTCTTCGTTTCATTGATTTCACCATAATGGCTCGCCTTCCAAAACATTGATAAAATAATTAATGGTTTTCTAGATAAAAAATACTAAATATCAATAATTATTATCAAAATGTGTTTGTTATTGTGTCATGTAAAATTATTTATAATGAAGGTATGAAACTCCGAACAACTACCAACGTGAATATATATAATTCTACCATGTGTACTTGAACAATATTCATATGATCATCACCTACGATGACTGAGGTCGATTCAATTCTGCCCTGGTAGCCATCGCAGACGTGGCCCAGTATTAAAATAACATTGTCTTTGTCATATTAGTGGCTGGGTCTGACAGTCAAACTCAATATGCCATCAGAATCAATAAATAGATAACTTCATTTCTCTTCACTGCTTTCTAATGGCACTCCACTGCAAAGTTATATTGAACATAGACGCGTTACTTTATACACAGAAGATACTGTCTCAACATTTACTCAAAACTAGGTCGAAGTTTCTAACTAGCTGGGCAGTTGGTTGCACTCAATATACAGAACAAATGACTGGTGTTGATGTCATGTCCGGACCGAGGAACACATGCTTATTTCACGCTCATATTACTGAATGCATCAGGAAATCACCAATGATCGTTCAGATATTATTGGGACCGCCGAGGATTGCTGTAAAGCTAATTTGGCCAGCATCACCTCCATGACCTCTTGATGTCAATTGTTCCACGTTTGCGTGTCATCTATTGTGGGTTTATATTTATATTTATTTGTAACCCCCCAAAACAGATTAGTATAGTTTGCTATGTAAATAAGTTTGTGAGTCGTCAGATCGAGCTACAGCTAATGTGACGACACGACTTATTAATTACAAAAAAGTTGCATGATTCAGAAACAAATATATACCCAGGCCGCCAAAGAAAAATAACCAAAATGACCAAGTATAATAGTGAAAATAGCAGAGTATGTCATGGGAATGAGTGACTTGATTCATATCTAGTTCGCACAATATATTAATAATTTGCTATGACTTTATAACGATAATATGTTTTTTCATGGTACTGAATGAACAAAGTGATATAATTATATGCCATGAACAAATGTCATTGGACTTTAGTTTTAGGTATTAGACGTTTTTAAAACTGATCAAAGGAAGTATTGATCTAGGATCACATAGAGGGAGAAAATGTAAACATTATTAACACACGTATCCCGCTGGCGTTTATATAACACGTTAACAAACATATTTGATATTTACAATGATCGGGGTAATGCACGCTAATTCCGACGTATACCATCGAGTCTAAGACTCAGACTCAGACTCAGATGCATTTATTAGGACGTAAATATAAAAAAAACATACATTTTTTTAGATGTACATAAACATAAAACAATTTAAATGTACTACGACCAGGAGACCCGTACTAAGACGCTTTAAGGTCGCTAGCGTACGGGCCACCCATGAAATTGACAAAGAAAGCATGTAATTTATTTTATAAAACCTCAGACAAATACCCATTGAACTGCATAGGCCTACCGCCCCCTCCCCGAAAGTGCAGATCGCGATATAATTACAAATACAAATAATTGCAAACTTAATTGCATTTGTGATATGGTATTCTAGGTATTGTTATTCAAAGCAATGCATAGCATCCATGTATATCATCTATGAGGGAAAACAAACTTCACGCGTTCAACATAGTATGTAATATGCAATATTTAGTAGCATTTTATCAGGTTGCGTATCAGCTAAATATCGACGAACTTTTATTTGTTTATAGTAATCTACTACGCCTATGATGAAAATTAACTGTACTTCAGTTATCTACACATATATATAATATTTACTGGTATTTAGGCATATTATGTATCAGTTAACTATCGATGAATTTGTCCCCCACACACCTGGCTTAATGACTACCATTAGGCAACTTTCTTTATATACATAATTGATCTCACATGTTGTATTCATCTTGTATTCATCTTATAACTCTTCTTCTCAAAATACGCGTACACCGACCCCTATCAAACAAAGTGCTGTATATGCCAAAGGATTTAGTGGCATATATATATAATAATATATCAAACAGCTGTCAAAGTGCCGGGTCAAAGTGTTGCCCAGCAAACACAAAACTTTTGTATAACATTTGCACAACATCGGTTAAACGTCTTCGACGTTTGACCCACATTGCACAAATGCTATGCAAATGTTTTGTGATTGATGGGTGTATATCATACAGTATTTTGGCTTTAGAAGTTGATCATGCTTCTCTTTTATTTATAGCGAAATACAGCATTGTTCCACCATTGGGTGAACGTGTCGCCTTTACGGGGCCATCCCCATTCGCTGTACAGACATCAATGATTCAGACTCGGGATTCCAGAGGGACTTCCCACAACCTGTTATCTCGCACACTTAGTCCTGGTTATCTCGCCATCTAGTAATACGACCAATACGAGAATGTGTTCCGTAATCATTAAAGCGTGAGGGAATCCCAATGAATGACGTCATTTAAGCAATGACCTATAACGACAGCGATAAGAAATTGCCACGTCCCATATTATCAACCGCGCGACAGTTATTTTATGTGCCTAATTATACTAATTGTTTGGTGAGATTTTCAGGTTTGAGGCGTCCACACGAAATCACTGCTCTGCCAGGGTTGTCATCGATCGATTGGTGACTGCACAAATAGGATTACAATGTAGCAAACGGCTTGTGGGTTCTTCATTTATCTGTTTGTTAGATCTGTTTATATAATTTACTAAGTATTGTAAGTGTTCTAGTACTGCACGCTGTTAGATTATCATATAGCTCTCGTTAACAGGACAAGGTTATGAAGAAAACCTTTATGTGATTTCTATTCCTTCCGTACGTATTGGTGCCATATTTTCGTACAAGTTACGATAAATCGTAGGCTTCGGATTGGTCGAGATAGCCATCTCGACCAATCCGAAGCCTACGATTTATCGTAACTTGTACGAGAATACGGGATATCCACTCTAACAAATCAGAGAGCGTCATTTGGTCCCGTTACATTTTAATGAAAGGAGTCGGTGTGGATAGGAGTGAAGTACAATTTGGGACTCAATAATGTCATCATCTCCCATGGAAAGTGAAAACATCTGTGTATAGGATAAAGCCCGAGGAGCTCTACATTCTTAGCTGTGGAAAAGGCCGAGGCCGAAGGCCGGGACCTTTTCCACTGGTAAGAATGTAGAGCTCTATTTTAGAGAACTGACGCAAAACACATCCGACCATAATGAGGATCCCTCATAATCAACAGCTCGGTCACACCTGACTGATTATAGACCATAGGCCTACCATGATAATTGGTCTGTAGTTGATCAACAATAACTCTCCATTCCCGGCTTAGAATGTAGTGGTCGGACAAAGAAAATAATGTAGTGTTGTGTTTTAACTGCCGATAACTGCAGCCACTCGTGTACACGTCTTTAAGATTCGGTGGCGTGAACATCGCCCTACCTGATTCACTGAAATCGATTGCATTATTTTTTCGTATATTTTCAAATGTACAAATAAACATCCTGAAACTAAATGAGCATTGTTTGTTAATGATTCACCAAATTATACCATAGTGTTCGAATTTCGAAACCTGTTTCAGGAGAGCAGTGTTATCGGATTGATCTCACCATCCTCTTGAGGTTCACTTGGCCCAAAATGGTCTAAAGCCCCATGCATTCATTCATACAGGTCAACTTTCATGTTTGCTGTGTCTGTATATGAGCTGATTTAGATTTCTAAAGGCACGTTTTGACAGAGTCTGAGTGCAGACGAGTCAATGGTAGACACTACACATACATGAACCTAATTATACCATAACCAGCCGAGCATAATAACATCTCATGACGTCAAAACTAAGCACCACCCACTACTTTTACATTTGGAGAAACCGATCAGAGTTAGCTGAGCACTATAATCTTAAAAATAAATAATTTAGAATAGAATGAAGGGTCTTTAAGGTTAATCTACTGTGTTAACCACAACCGTCTGTCATTTTTCATGCCTTTTATTTCAATCTAGAATCTGTAATTATGGTTTTAGAACAGATAACATGAAATGGAAATTAAACAAAACAAAGTGGAGTTGGTGACGATACGCGTCAGATACATTTAGTTAATACCAAGGGCTTTTTACATGGTTACGTTGTGCAATATTGCCAGTAGATTAATTAACATGATTGTGGAAGTACTCAATGTTTTTTATCATGTTTATGATGTAGAATAAGTGTTGTTGACTACCAATACACTTACTGATTCTCCTCTCCTCCTATTCTGTGTCATAGTCACTCTGATAAACTAGGTTAGCTGGAGCTTTCACGTACTTATTGCACGTCTGACATTTGCTTCATTGCCATCAGAATGTTAAATATGTATGCGTGTGGGGTGTTATTTCTGTTGCGTGCAGAGCTGAGTGGATTACGTTTTTTCTGTTGCTGTTGCGATTTTTACATCCCGCCATGTACTTCAAGCTTAGACACCGCTCAACATCTATATAGAGTGCTTAACGAGGGTGAAGGGATGTGGTAACCCTTCCAACGCTGAAATACTTTTGTATAAACCATGGGGACCAAAAGGGTTTTTTTCCAAATTGAAATCATCATAAAAGTCTTAGCTAGATCTTTCGCTCCATTTGAATACCTATGTTATGGATCTACGACGATTATAATATTTTAATTCTTTCAGTGCGGGGATCGTCTTTATACGTCAGAATCTGACGTCTACAGATGTCAGATCATGACGTATGAAGACGGTCCCCGTGCTGATTGGGTTAAATAACGTTTTCACAGGATGGAGGGTCGCCGCCCAAACACGAGACATTTGTTGTTGTATCTAGGTACGTCTATGCATTTAATTCACAGTTTCATATCACGTTTCCTAATTTCACACACTTTTGTATATCTGATTTTATTAATGTTTATATATGCATGTCAATACAAAATAATTTATGAATACTGTCCTTCATTACCGCCAAACTAATAAGTTTAAAAAAACTGATTAGGCCCTGTACATTAATGTTAACTGAATTACGTACTTTTCTGTCAGAAATCTGTGTACATACCATATACATATACGTACCAATCTACTTACATAGTTGTTAGGATTTTGATCTATGCTCAAATGTATTCATACAGATGTAATCACAAAATAAATGGAATCACAATGCAGCGAACTTAATAAATTGGTTTTGTTTTCAAACCTTCAACCATGGCATCTTGCTCTATCCACCAACTACATTATCCCATATCCATCTACTCTTAAATTGACTGGCAAACCCTTCACACACTAATTATCTAATTAGGGTTTATGCTGGGGACCACACAAGGCGCTTTATGTCTGAACATATCAGATGATGTGACCATTTCACTCACTGCTATTATATGGTAAGCTCAGCTCATGCAGTGTTTACTGTCCAATAAATGCCCAGTAAAAGGACGTAGCTGTGAGGACAACGACAAACAGCAGTAACTGCTAACTTGTCGAGTATACATTTACTGCTCTATGTAATTACTTGATGTATTCTGATATACAAAGCCAAACAACAGTAATTGCTTACATTGCAAGTAAGCAGTTACTGCTGATCTTTGGGCTGCAGGAATCTCTTCTGCCATCGAGTAATGGCGTAATGACCGCCGTGCAAAAACAAACAGCAGTAACTGCTTACTTTGCAAATGAGCAGTTACTGCTGTTTGCCTTTGCTACAGTCTTGCGAGGACAAAGGCAAACAGCAGTAACTGCTTACTTTTCAAGTAAGCAGTTACTACTGTTTGCCTTTGCATTGCAATCTTGTGGGGGAAAAGCCAAACTACAGTAGCTGTTTACATTTCAAGTAAACAGTTACTGCTGTAAGTGTTGTTTGCCATTCCAGATCAGTGAGGACGGAGTGACGGACGGACACAAGTGTGCCCTCCAGTGAAGCCCGTTCTAGGGGATCATTCACGTGGACACATGGAGTGTTCTAATCAACTGTCACTCGTCCTGATAACAACGCTAATCGATCAGAACCGGAAGTGGGCAAGGAATCAGTAGCGGTCATGTGACCCTGGGCGGTAGAGGGACCAGATGCTTGGTCTCTTGGTCAGTGGTGGAGATATGCAAGATAGAATACCACAGGATACCCGGGCTGTGGTTTATCACCAAACAGCGGGGGTGTTATCCTGTTTGTGAATTTGCTTTATATAATGCGAAATCAAATGAAATGAATCGGGCTATAGTGCACATATAGGCTAAACTGGGCCAGGAGAACCTCCTGAGGATGGTGAGATGACAGAAATTAGTGTGCGTCATGCAGCTCGGAAGACTGAGCTGATTGTTATGTGATAGTACATACAATTCGGAGTATGTGACGTTTATGCTGTGCTTCCACGTGTTCGCTTCTTAACCTTAAAGCTATAAATTAAATAATTAAAATATTCACCCACTTGAAGTTGTGTCTCACTACTACGACCCACAACTCCAAGTGATTGAAAATTACTCATACGATTAATTGTTTAATTCGAGACAAAACATTTGCAAAATTCGATGGTTAAACACTCATTTCGTTCCCAATGACAGTGATTTAATCGGCTAATAAAATTAAAAAAGACTGTAGTCGGGCTTAGCTGTGAAAGGGTTAATCGTGTTATAGGTCAAAAGTAAATAATTTTGAAGAAAGTGAATTACTATTACTTAGTTAATTACTTAGTTAAATTACTATCAGACACCACACATTTTGTACAACGGTAAATTAAATTTACATGCAAAAAAAATGTGTTCAAAATATAATTGGGCGGGGGCCCTAGGGTAGTGGTTAGCACCGCTGCCTTTCACGCCAGAGTTCAGGGTTCGGTTCCCGGTCTCGGCGGTTTGAAAGAAACAAAATGTTTCTTCCCCATCCACGTGTGAAAGTTTAGTATTGTGGGGAGCCTCCGTGACCGAGAGGTAGCGTGCTCGGCCTCAGACCGCCAGGGCTCGAATTTCGAATCCTGTGTCCTGTGTCATCTTAATCATCTCACCATCCTCAGGAGGTTCTCCTGGCCCAGTTTAGCCCATATGTGCACGAAGGTGGCCTAAATCTCGATTCATTTAATTTCATTTCAAAATAAAATTTGTCTTAGGGGTTTTGTCAAGTTAAAAACATTCCAAAAATCCGAGAAAAACTCAGAAGTGGGTGGGTGGGTCAAGCCCCAATTCGGATTATAATTTTTTTTTGAAATTTGTTTTTTTGTGTTTCTTGTGTTGTTTTCATGTTTCTAATTGTTACCAGAAAAAAAATTGGATAGGGGGTGGGTGGGTGTTGTTTGATTAATCCGAGTTTTTCTCGGATTTTTGAATTTAACTTGACAAGACCCCTTATTATTCAGTAAAAATCCGACCATCTGCCAAGCACTCAGGAACGCCTATTCGCAATGATGACGTACATCCCGTACAAACCACATAGTCATATGTTTCGTATGAGGTATTTGTCGTAGCAGTGAATGGACAGGAATGACATTGACAAATAAACATGATAGCGGGTTATTTGAAATGAGAAGCCAGCTATTTACACATTGATTTTATGATGAGTGTACAAGATTAGTTACCACAGAAAAAAAAACCAAAATTGTAACTGTACTACTAAAACTTCATAAGTTATAGGTAAAATAGGGTAGAATTTTACACACCCTCTGGAAATTATTACCCCTGACCCCTGAGATACCCAATACAGAAAAATGCAAACTCCATCAAAATATGTAAACAATGGCCAACGGACGCTCCGTCTATCACGTAACGCGTTTTTATTTTGAAGATATTTACATTTTTAAAGCATGGCTGCACTTCTAGCGTTTAACATTTTATATCAAAGTTATCGACAAAACATCTGCTATGTTTAAAAGTTCTTGTCATTTACATGATTTTGTGGGAAAAGCATGTTTTAAATAATGTACAATGTGGAGAATTTGACCTGATTTTTTATGAAACCGGAAGTAAGAAATCCACGCGCATGATCGTTTGGTGTCTTACATTATATACGGTCTTTTACTTTGCATTTATCCTTAGTATTTAAAACTTGAAATAAAATCCCTAAGCACGACTATTATAAAATACACTATGTTATCATTATCAAAACACACCAACGCGAAGGTGAACATTTCGCTTATGTTATTTTAGTGCGTGTTTCGCATATTGACAAACACACATACAAAAACGAATAACATGAATACGTTTATTTGGATCGCAACATGTGGCGATATATGTTGAATTCGTATGTGATGACCAACCAGGAATTCAATAGATCACAAAAATGTCTTTCTTTTCTAATTTTTAAATAGTTTTAAAATACTTGAACAGTAA
>OZ024904.1:17581324-17588824 GCA_964017125.1 Flabesymbios commensalis | reverse complement strand
CCTAATAGTGTGCCTATACTCATCTAAATAACGTTGTTGCCGCCTACCAAAGACTAATTGTCGTAGTTGTTGAGATAAATTATTTTTACGAAATATGTTATATTGATCACGAAGTGTCTGGAGAATGAGCGGCATGCTTTTGCCACGTGTTGAGGCTTTGTTGTAATGTATTTTGAGTGACAAATCTATCTCTCTCTCAGTGACAACCAGACAACACCACTGATAAACCAAGACTTGTCACGTTCACCAATAACACATGTAAAGTAAAGTAGTCGATTCACTTCTTGTTCTTCTCTGATCTTCCATGTATGTCTACAGAGACTCTGGAGAACAACAGTTTGATTATCAATAGACGTAATGGTCCCATGCCGTGAGAGCATAGTTTGGATGTATATCTCAGCGATCTCTTCTCTCTTCTGTGCCCACACAGTGCCAATTTACAACCCCTGTTTCTTCACAAAGACGATAACACCAGTGATTGCTATTATTTACGGTCTGTGTATGATCTTCAAACGCTGTATAGCTGTGAATTAGATCCTTTCATCGTCAATATGTTGTCACATAAGCGGTACGGGGGCCGTGGGGCTCGTACTACAGGCTTTTACAATCCCGAGGAGATCCCTCTGACTACAGTAAGGACTATGTCTGGAGACACTGACACAGACGATGAGGGGTCCCCAAGACACACATCATCTACTCACCTCCTGGAAAGACACTCCAAATGGCGCTGGCACAGGTTAGAATCATTATTATTGATAGTTAGAATTAGGTTGGAATCTTTATTAGGCCAACACCACCTTAATTACTACTGTCAATAAGATGCATGCCCTCATTATCAGTCATTTTTAAGTCAGACAATTTGATATAAAAAAAACTCCAGTTCCAGAAAGTTGTTTAATAGCTTGAATTAGTTTAGAATATTTAATTGGCCAAGTATTAATGCCCAAAATATAACACCACCTTAATTACTACAGTCAATAAAATGCATGCCCTCATTTTCAGTGATTTTAGGTCAGAATATTTGATATAAAAAAGTCCAGATCCAGAAAGCTGTTTAATGGTTTGTTCTTTGACAGATTGTTCTCATTTTTAAATCATCTTTTTTCGGTCCACGTGTCTAAGTCTACATGTAGCCTATCAATGATCATGTTTTAGTTAACACCAACCTGCCATTCGGTTATACATAACACGTAGACTCCCAGACATGGGTCATTTTTATACCGCGTCATCCACATGTATATTATCAGTACTTTATTACAAGATTAGGTCCCAACCTCCACACCATAAAAATCACAGTTGATCTGAAGTGATAGAATTAAATTACCAAATAATGGACAATGTTATACGAAATAAAATACATTATATGTATATCTATAATATATAGCTAATACCAGTTAGATTCTGCCAATTTTGTAATTGTTGTCCAATGAACATGATAAAGGTTTTGCGTCTGAATTATATCATGACATAACAATGTTTGGAGATTAGCATATCAGTCGGGGGAAGTAGAATGGATCACAGAGAGAAGGTGAGTACAATTTGTCCGGATTTGGAAGAGACACGTTGTCGTCCTGGGGTGTCTTACTTGATATACCTGAATCACTTCAACTCAATATATTCCATCAGTGACTTGGCTTTGCGCATGGAGACTTCTATGCCATTTGTAAACTACATGCTCTTTAGTAATGTGTGTATCACATCTGCAGATGCAGTGTATAATAGGACCAAGCCAATATATTTTGTATCAAATTAAAAAGTCACATTTATGCCTTACTGTATCACACGTTCAAGGCTACAATTTTATCTCATCTGTTTTTTTTAATTTCACAACCGTTTTGTACTGCAAATCTTTCAGCCAAAGGACTGGACGGTCCCTGAAGATTGGAACATCTCAGCTTTGCTAGTGATACATCAATTAAAACTCAATGCTAAATAAGTCAAAGTCCGCATCTCTGTCGGATCTGCTTGTCCTTCGGAAAAAAGTCTTCCTCTAGCAACGATAGAGCTACAATGGTTATTCACCTCTACGTCAATATCAAGGGACTAGTATCAAGGGAAAATCCATTTAGTCCTAAGACGTGTAACTGTTATTACGATATCTTCAGACGTCTTAGATTATTCACAATATCTGTGACAGTGGCTGTTAGTTGGATAGTGTTATAATTGGCTCATTAATCACCTCGTGTTGTGCTTGTCTTTGATATTCTTCATTTAGGGGGAAACAGCAGTAACTGTTTAGTTTGCAAGTAAGCAAAAACTGCTGTGTGTCTTTGAATGACAGTATTGGTGGCTTCTCTCGCCACTCTGCACCCTAAGGTCATACTTTATGGGCCAAACAGATGGTGTGTTTACCATAATGCCGTAATAAAACTAATATCACTTCAGCCAAGTGAAAGGGCATGTTCAATTGGCAGGACAGCTGACTCCTTGTACGATTAATTCTCAGTAAATGAAATGTAGCCCCTAATTCTATTTTACTTCTAAATATTGCTATATTTTGGGGAAAAAATTATATACACGTGTTTCTTCTGATCTCAAAGCCACACAATTTTCAAAAAATAAAATGTGATCTCAATGTTGTAGACTTTCGGGAATAGTAATTTCTGAGAATAATTAGACAAAACATTGTTCACCAACTGTTCAATGCTCTCAGATCAATTTTGACGTGATTTAATAATATAAAATAATGCATATGCCATAATACTGTAAATGTATTAACACTAATATCAATTCCAACAATTTTAATAGATATTTTGCTGTCCAAATTATAAACAATTGTACTCAAGTTTCATTTAAATTAAATTAAATTAGTCTACACTCTACAGTAAATGGAGAGTAAAACGGTTTTGTTTTCATTCATAATTGGCCACCAGCAAAAGAGACATGTACATGTATATCCACGTTTACACTTTACCAGTCGAAAAAATAATTTCCATAAGTAGAATAGAATAGAGAAGTCAGCATGGTAGGTAATAAAAACAACGGTGTTCAAAGAACAGTGGATTCATATATCTTCATCAATCTTCAACGGTCTTTCCTAATACAACTAAAGCGGACATATCTACTTATTCAAACCACTGAACCGACCTACACTCGTCTGCTGGGAGACTAACGTGGTCTGCTAAATCCAGATCTATCCATCACGTAACGTTTATGTGCATGATGTAGGTTATATCAAAGATAATGTACAATATGATGCTCGACTTTCACCATACATTTTTGAAGGTATTTATTTTATAATAGTGGCATGCATATACATACAAAACATAAAGATGGTGCCACCTATTGATAGGGGTTGGAACTACATCATATAAAGTCATCATATTAAACAAGTGAGAATTATACGCCTTTAAATGTCAAATATACAATATTATTTGTCTAGGTTTGACAGTTTTGCCCACATCTTTGTAATGTTTATTTTTGAAATAAATTAACCGCTAATGTGGCAGATACGTCATCTTATATTAAACTAGCTTTGACCCGTGCTCCTAACTGGCAAAGCTAGTAAAAAGGCCTCACTGGCATAATTGAAACACTGCATGGCTGTACAAAAATACCACGAATATACTCATGAGACATACCAGTACATAATTATAGTCTGTCCGACGGTGGAGGATGGTCCAAAATGAAAGTTAGCTTTTCGGTATCTCAAGCGATTGTCACGAAATTTTGTAACCATCATTATCTAGTCATTTAGTAACATTTCGCGAAATTCCGCTTAGCTTTTCAAAGTTAGAAAATTTGAGCGTCATAAATAATCATTTACTACATGTCAAATGGGCTAACTTTTGAACAATGCAATATTTGTTTACAAAATTTACAAAATAGAGTTTACACAATTTTGTGAAAATCGCTTGGGAATTGACTGACTGGATACCAGAAAGCTAACTTTCATTTTGGACCAACCTCCACAGTCGGACAGACTATAAAAGGGACAATTAATATAATATATTATAAGCCCAAATATGTTGATATGTATTAAATCGTCTTAAAATAAAATTAAAAAAACTGTATGTTTTACAATTACACATCCACAAAACTTAACTGTTGATGTCACTGTTGATTTCACTACAATCACACATGGTTTTGACCACAGGAAATAGAAATATAGATATTGACAATGTATAAGGAACTGAATCAGTTAGTTATCAAAATGTTTTTCATTAGATATCGATATTTCTTCCAGTTCCCAATAGCCATACATCTGTAGAATTTAAAAAACGTTCATGACTGTGTGAGTCTAATTAAAAACTGTAATTAGCATGATTCTAGCCTGATAAAAAAGAGTTTATGAATATAATAGAACCTAATAATCATCCTAACGCGTTTTGCTGCTGTAGACACCACCACGTGCATTAACACGTTTTGGATTGTAAAAAAATAATAGGTATCTGCAGAATGGGTGGGGTATTATTGAAGATAGAATTAACCCACATGTTGACGCAATGCTAGTTCAATGTTGGGCCGCTGTTCACGCCACTTGCCCAACATCAACCCAACCTAGTGATTGACTGCCCCGTGCTTTTGTGCCATTGAAGACACCTGCATGGATCTATATCTTCCTCTTGGTGGACATGCCTTTTGACACAATGCTGGTTCGGGGTTGTACCGGGTTACAGATGGTGGGCCAGCATTGAGTCGGCATTGGGTCGGTGTACGTGTGTACATTGTAGTCACGCGCGCCCAGCCAACAAGATGCAGTGCCGGTGTTGTATGGATGATGGCCAGCACCGGCGACGCTGGCCCAACATTTAACCGATGTCGGGTCGATGTCAGTGTGTGCTCTGTTGACGCACTGACACCAGCATAAAACACTGCTCAGTATTAAACAGCTGTTGGCCAGCGTTGGCGACAGTGGAAAAGCATTGAACCGGCATTGGGTTAGTGTAGTGCTGACTTGTAGTGGACTCAGACATCAGACAGAAATTGTGATTAACATAGAATAAAAGCCTAATCACAGCAGAAAAAATTGTTGTAAGAAGTATTTAATAACGTTACAACCACGTCAGAATATCAAAGATTTGCATGAGGTATATGGTGGGTGGCGGGAAAAAAAGATTTGGTCAGGGGGCTCATTCAACGACCCACGAAGCCTGAAAACCCTTATTCTATTATAGTATAGATTACAATATTAGAGATTAAACTGTCTTTATTTTAATAACAAAAGGGCTACAACGTAGACAGAAATGCTATGTGCGCACAGGACAGGAGGGGGTATACTACCCAACAAAGCAGAGACGTTGACCCAATACTGATTCAATGTTTGACCAACGTCTGGGTTTTTTTAGGTAGTAGTACAATATGTCGTCGAAAATAGTATGTACCACCAAACACAAGACCCTGAATCAATCTTGCAATAAGTAATAACCCAGCTAGATGTGACATAATGTATATCAGTTTATAAGGGCATCTAACCACTGTAGCACCACAGTAAAGATGACGATTATCAACTAAAATAACTACACAACAAATTATCAGATAAACAATTCAATTTAACCTCTGTCAGTCTTTCTTTTCCTGATTTTTCTGAGGTAAATTATGTATTGTTTTTTATAGCATCAATGTTATAATTATCATGGTAATCTGGTAAATAGTATTCTTGAAAATGACCTTTAATCATCAAAATAGTAGCATGAATCAATTATTCATTCAAAATCACATCAAAAGACGTACTACACTTTTTTGCTATTTATTTTTGTTAAAAACCATATTTTCACATCGAAAAATACATTTGCGTGACCGTGAATTCCAATTGACCTTGAAGATGACCTTGAATCAACAAAATAATGCCATAATTGGGGTTTTTCAGTCAAAATCCCACGAAAAAGAGGAAATACACACACTCCTAGCTTTATTTGTCAACAAGATTTTTTCGCTTACCTGACCTTGAATTTTACCTTTTGACCTTGAAGATGACCTTGGGTAATAAAAATAATTTTAGAAATGGATTGTTCAGGCAAAATTACATGGGAATAAAGTAATTTGACAGTTGCCATAAAGTCATTTGTGGCCTAAAATATGTTTTCTCAAATGGACGACTACCTGCCGTGGTTTGACTCACTGTAGCATAAAGAAGGAGATGAATATCGTCGTTTGCTCTTAACTCCAATAATTGGATATGGCCTCTAGCTTACATAAACTTTCGCCATTTTCGCCATTTTATTGGTAATATCTGAGGGCATGCAAATATATGTCCAAGATATGAATTTGATAAGAAAATTAGATTCTCATAAAAACATATGTTTAGACACAAAAATCATTTCCCTAAATAAAAAAACGAATCAGCGTGTAGAATCTGCAGTGATAATGTTATCGGACCTGTGGCATATATACAAATAAATTTGAATTATAATATATCATAATTATACTAAACGTAGCATCAAATATTACTTAGTATTAATTTGGATGCGACCAGGGCCCGATCCCATTAAGAGGCTCAAAATTAAGATTACTAGTATCTTAAGTTTCTCTCATTTCATGCTCTCAATTGTTGTAATGGCAATTTGTAAATGTTAAAATAATCATAATTTTTAGATTCTTAGTGAGATGGGTCCTCTGGTCTTGCTCCTGAAGACGTGAATGATGAGTCGGATACCACGCTGGGTGCAGCCTGGTCATTTTCTCGTGGCGATGATCCTGACCAACAAGATAAAAGACAAAGGCCAATGTGGGCTGGATTTATGTTGATGGTGACACTCGCTCTGGCTCCGCAATTACTTTATTCATGGCTTGTCGTAAAGTGAATTATTAGTTGCAGCCTCTATTTGCTTGTGAGTGTGAAGGAATGAGTGATGGTGATCAAATGTGAGCTGGTGCAAAGACAAAAGGCAGTATCTGCTTACTTTACAAGTAAGCAGATACTGCCTTTTGCCTTTGCACCTCTATACACCATACCAGTACTAACTCCGCCAGCCAAGAGAACACAGCATGTCCAAGCAATGCTAGCTTAATGTCGGGCCGACGTCACCGACGGTGGTCAAACTTTAAGCCGACATTTGGTGAACGTCCCCTGTTTTCCGGGTGGTTACCATTGTGTCACACATTAAGTTGAACAGATCTTCCTCTCATCACATGAACAGTGACCTTGACCTGACACTGCTGGGTTCACTTCCTGTCTGAGATGCCCAGTAGTTGGCATCTTCATAGCCATAGTCATTCGCATCTAAGAACAAAAATCGAGGATGTTCTGGTTTAAGATCATTTTATGGGGGCGGTGGATAAGTACTTGATTATACATGTCGTTTTCGATTGGGATTAATTAACCCTTGTCCTGCTGAATTGCTTCAATTGTATATTTCGTCATTTTAAACTGGAATTGCTAACGCAATTTCCAGCTTCAAATGCCGAAAAATATTACTATTTATGAAAAATAGACATGTCTAAAATTAAATCATTGGATCAACTAAGCATCTACTAAAAACTATTATATCAAAATTAAGTGATATTTGTATTGATCTAAAACATCCTTAACCCCGTATATATCCGGACATAGCAGGACAA
>OZ024904.1:17548824-17576324 GCA_964017125.1 Flabesymbios commensalis | reverse complement strand
ATAACAAAATTGACAAATTCCACATTGTTTCTGCTTAAATAAGAAATTGAAAATAAGAAGAAATAACTAATAGAGAAGGAAGTATAAATAAAAGAAGTAGAAATAAATAAAATAAGAATTGATAACTAATGATCACGAATGGAGAGTATTAGGAAGTATTAGGAAGTAACAACTGTGTAGTAGCGGTTAAAATCTTAAAAGTTTCTAATAACTAAGAAGTATATTATAAAAATTAAGAGCTAAGAAATAAAAACTTATATATAAGCACCAGTAAGTATGAGCTAACAAATTAGATATATAAAAGTCACGACGTAGAAATTAAGAAGTATAACCTTGGAAGCAAGAACTGAGAAGTAAGAGTTAGGAAATAAAATCTTAGGAAAAAAAATGGAAATAAGAACTGGAAATAAATAACTCAGAACTAATAAGTGAAGATTAATAGGAAGATATAAGAAATAAGATCTAAGACACGAGAGCTCGGTAGCACTATTAAAAAAACAATCGGCCAATATACACAACGAAGCTGGATCAACTATGCTGACGTCAAAATAACGTTGTACCAACAGCGGCAAAGCTAAGGCTGTGTACTGTCGCGGACAAGGTATATTCAAATTATTATCATCTTCCTAATTTAGCTTGCAGATAAACCCAGCTTGAACCCCGGCCTAGATTTTGTTTAAACCTTGTCATTGTGGGTGTAAATATGCAGTGCTCCAACGTGTTCTAATGACTACTGTGTAGTGCCGCTATGGTACATTGTGCTGTAAATAACCCTTGAAATCATTCAATAAGAGTAGGGCATTCTGAGGTCAGGGTTTCTTCTGTCGAGACACCACTATAATGTGCAGAAGGCGACGTAATGCAGTATCCACTAATTCACCCCAAAACAGACCATTGTAATCTTCATTACAAGGTATATACTTGTGTAAGAAAGTAAAAAAAATTGTATTACATAAAACATTTAGAAAGAAGTGTGGCCTGAATCAGAAATACACATTTTGATAATAAGCCGCTTCCTTTGCAACAGACATCAGTTAATTAAAATGTATCCAATCAGTGCACTCTTATGTGAAATTAATTTCAATTTATTACCCATTGAATAGGGTATAAAAAATAGCTTAAAATATGATTGCCAGTGAGTGCATCAGAGATTTCTTATGTGGGGATTTTGTTGGCAGCCGCTGCAATAAAAGAGTTGTAATAGAGTCATTATCCAGATGTTTATATCCACATAAACAAAACAAATGTGGCGGTGGTACAATACGGTGCACCACTGCCGCACATTAATTAAAAAGATTAATCAAATGAATGGGCTACGTATCTCATACTGACAACTTTTCAATAAACAGATGAGAAGCGTTGTTTACGTGGTGGAACACCCCGAACAGGAGACAAGACATAGACCCAACGTTGTTTTAATGTTGGCCCACCGTCTGCGACGCTGAACCAACATTAAAACAACATTGGGTCAACGTATCGTGTTTGCTGGGTGCAGCCTGGAATGCAGTCAAATTGCTTACGATTTAAGTTTGTGTATCGTTATATTCGCAGGTAATGCTCCTCAAAGGCAAATATGAAAATATGATAAAATTATTTCCTGGAAAGTAAAAGGGTTCAAGTTTGTTAATTGTGTGAATATCAGTTCTTGATGAATGTGAAAGTGGAGGTACAGCATTTTACACATGTAAACGTGAAAACAAGAGTTGACATATTTTTTATTTGATCAATGTCACTTTGCGAGGGTGAATCCTCTATCTCTTGGGGAATGGTAAATACTCTATCTCTGGATAAATGTTATTATTCATTAATAATATTTCATACTCATTGGGATATCCCTGTGACCCATTTAATCTATTATTACTATGGATGGGCATTAAGTGTAATACGTTATTTAATTACATTATCATGATGACACACTTAGTTTTCTATTACATCACTTGATCAGACATTGTCAACATGTGTCATCTGCTTCCGTTCAAAATGACTGAGGTGTTATTTTACATCAATAGAAGGGTAAAATAATTGCATTTGAAATTCAGCCTAGATAATTTAATTCGTTTATTATGTTGAAATATTTAACATTTATTTCCCCAGTATAATATATTTGTTTAAATATTTTATCATGTATACATTCACAATACGCTCATCATTAATTGATATTTGGCTTCCCGTCATACCTTTTTGTCTGCCTGCATATCAAATTATTAACAATTTTTTTACTGATAATTTGTGTTTAACTAGCAAAAGTTTTCAATGGTTTTATCTTTAAAAAATATACGTCAAGTATTTTTCACCAACCTAAAGTTAGTGGTCGCAAGACAAAACTTCATGTGGGTAAGATAGCCACTTTGATAACTTGTCGGCCAACAGTTTTATAAGTTGATATATTGGAGTCTTTCTGTGTTAGTATGACCTAAATTATAAGCATATGATTGGTAGAGATTGTCATGTTGACCACTCACATCTTTGTCACACAGACGTAGAATCATGGACCTGATACGGGGGGGGGGTCCTGTGTGGCATCAAAATATAAACAAGGTGAGATTTAATCACATAATACAACCATTAATTGTTTAATCGAATTCAAGAGAAAATTGCCACCGTCAGTTTAATTATTTTTGCAATAAATTTATTTTCATCTAATGATCTGTAATTGACGCCTAGAAATCAAATCACTTTTGTCCACAAACAGGCTAAATTGGGCCAGGAAAACCTCTTAAAGGTTGGTGAGAGGAGTGAGATGACACTTCCCTCAAGACACGGAATTCGAACACGTTACCTCTCGGTCACGGATGCTTCCCACAATACTGAGTTTTACGAGGGGATGGGGAAGAAAATTGTTTGATTCTTTAAACCGAAACCGGGAAACGAACCCCGAACTCTAGCGTGAAAGGCATCGGTGCTAACCATTTCCCTAGGGCCAACGCCCAATTGACGTCTAGACTAGAAGCAATTGAAAATATTATTGTGTTAACCCTTACAACGCTGAAATATGTTTGTATAAAACGAAAGGGTTTTTCAATTTGATGTCATCATAAATGTCTTAGTTAGCCCCTCATGATTCATTTTAATACCTATGGTATTGGTCTACGGTCATTATAAATATTTCCCCTTTCAGAGCGGGAATCGATTTTAGACATCAGAATCTGCCATCTGTAGACGTCAGATTCTGATAGTGTTTGTCAAGCAGTACATATTACTAAATATACAATATTATTTTGTTGCTGTCCTTTATAATTTTCACTATGTTAGCTTAATTGTAGCGATAATCATTGCAAAATAGTTTTCATAGGCACACATTTAAATTCTAAAAGTGTGTATTATCCGTAGTGATTGTTTAGATTCAATAAGTTGAGACGGAAATTGAATCCCTAACTGCCACTTTTTGAGTTACAGCGACCTGATCGATATTATCGCACAGTAGAGATCAATATTTTGATTAGGTGTTGTAGTTCGTACATGTATCATGTAAAATTTGCGAGAATATCCAGAATAAACAAATGCTTGTTGATTTTTTATTTTTTTATATATTGCGTTAATGACTCTGTACCGAGATCCACGTATTTTCATTGGAATTATCACCCAAGAAAATGGTAGATCGCAATATCGAAAATCCGATCCGTATAAGCTGATCAGAATAAGCGCGATACACAAATAATTATGCATTCAATAATATCCTTCATATGTATTAATATCCGGAGATTTAAACTGCGGTTTGACGAGCTAGTCAATTGAGTTATGTGCAGTGTAAAATTAAACTGGAAAAGCACGTTTTCCAAATAATGTTAAAAGCAATTGGACTGGAGAGATTTCAGTCGGCTAGCGTGACAATATTAAAGAGATTGATATTGTTTGAGCCTCGGATTCCCCAGGGATTGGCATGCCGTGTCATTTTCCTGACAACCTCTTTTTTTGCGGGATAACAATAAAGATGGATGACACTGCAGTGCTGGTGTTTTAAAGCTTGGGTCATTCTGAGGAGTTTTAACTGCCTCATCACACTGCAAGCACGAAACCCGAATCCAATGTTGGGTTAATGTTGGGCCAGCGTCGAATACGCTGGGCTAACATTAACCCAACGTTTGGTATCCTGTTTCATGCGCACACATCTCAGGTTTGTCTGGTTGCTTAGATAGTGATGACTATGTAATTTATAAGTATCAGACGACTTGTTGTTTAAGCACGTACATAGACACAAATGACATAAGCTGTAAAATATCAGAAAGTAGGCGGTTTATTTTACTGTTTGAATAGTTACATAATATCGTCAGTAGCTACGTTCAACTTATGCTCATTTATATAGCGAATTAAGCGATTTTACGATATTTAATTAATAATTTAAAAAATAATCATCTGGAAAAAATTGCTTTCATCACTCGTGCTGGTAATGCCTTCTTGTTTCTAATTGTTAATAACACTGAAAAACTTACTTAATTGCTCCATTGACGATTGTTAAGAAAACTGTTTTCATACTTGGTGTTACTACATGCATCTGTCATTCTATAGGCGCATATTTGACGTGTATTGACAAATTACTTTATTACTCACGTTTTCGACACTAACACATACTACGTAAGCGCGTACCTGTACACCTATAGGTACGTACGTGATGTTTGCATATGATTTAACACGATTTAAAACAGTAGAGAATATGTTATTCATGGTTCCAAGATTCATATAGAAAGTGAGTAAAATTTAACCACTTTCTACGATTTAAGACCTTTTATAGTCTTACTATTATGATGTAATCAGCTATATTATCAGGCGGCACTACTACATTAAGAATGAAAAATAATGTGACGTTCTACTAGTCAGATAGTTTATTTTCAGGCTGAACTTGGTTGATCTCATTTGTTTCTCACTTAATTATGATGCTCAATAAATCCCGTGAACATAAACCAACTTGTAAATTGAGATTAACCTTGAGCACTTTTACAAATTCAAGATGGCCGCCGAGATGGCCGTCAACGTAAGGTTTTCCTAACAATAGATCTAGTTCAAAAACTAGTTATTTTAGTTCATTAAATGCTTTAAATGAGGTAATTTATATTGATTCTTAGGTGATTATTTTAGAATTAATCTGCGTCGTTTAATCTATTTAATATCATGCACAGTTACAATTTTGTATATCGCGTCCTAACATAAACCACTGGTCACGAACCAGATCAGTCGTGTACCATTTCAACTCCTCAGGGAGCAGACAACCCCTGCAACTACTATAGTGATGGTAATCGTAACGTACACATTGCCATCTATGTTCTACCAAGCACACATTAACATCTGAGTGAAGTAAAGAACGTGAGGATGAAGTGCCGTGCCAAAAGACACAATAACGAACAACAATGCCCCAACGTTGCGAGGGGAGAGACATGACATTTCTCTGATAATCCTGCAACAAGCCGGTATTGAACTCGCACGACAGGCACGACATAGCAAAACAGCAGTTATCTTGATCATAGCCACGATCTAGCCATTATGCCATGTCATTGTTTCTGAGCCTCTATGAATCAGAGTTCTGCAATGTCATCTGATTTATCTCACCATCCCCAGGAAGCTTGCATGTAACAGTTTTAGTTTGTATCTCTTCAAAAGTGTCCTAAAACCTCATTCATTCATTCATTCATTCATTCATTCATTCATTCATTCATTCATTCATTCATTAATTCATTCATTTATTCATTCCTTCATTCATTCATTCATTCTTTCTTTATTTCATTTATTCATTCATTCATTCATTCATTCATTCATTTATTTATTCATTCATTCATTCATTCATTCATTCATTCATTCATTCATTCATTCATTCATTCATTCATTCATTCATTCATTCATTCATTCATTCATTCATTCATTCATTCATTGGATTTTGTTTAGTGTGATTTTATTTCGATGAAAATGTCCTTTCGCTTTGTTCTCGCGGCATAATCTGTTAATGGAACGCGACACCTAGTGTATTATTAACGATGTGCGAAAATTGAAACGTCCCAAGTGGGGTGGCATAAAACAAGAAGCAGACATAAAATGTAAACTAATCCCATATTACCTGCCACTTTCAGTGATATATATATATTCTATTTGCAAAAAGAATATATATATATCACTGAATGTGGCACGTATTTTTAGGTATAGCTAACCTAAGGTCCGTATACATGTCATACCACCAGTATGTTGTACTGTCAGAATATTCCTTTGTATTTATCATGCATTTTACTTGTCATGCTGGCTGCTTCTGACATGATAAATAGTACAAAACTGCTTTACATTAGAAACACGGCAGTGGTAGATTTGTAAACATCTATTGGAGTGTTTTTGTATTTTTACAATTCATCTGTGATTATTAAAAAAAATCGCATCGTACTTTAAACCTGCATCGTTCAGCAGCTGTCGCCTAAAGGAAAATAAAACCAATACTACTTGATAAGTTTTGAATGAATGAATGAATGAATGAATGAATGAATGAATGAATGAATGAATGAATGAATGAATGAATGAATGAATGAAATCTTATATAGCGCATGTATCCAGCTGGAAGCTGTTCAGAGCGCTGAACATCGAGAGTAACCTAGCAAGTCCTGTTATCATTCAAATTCCAGCTCCGTCTCCTGGGAGATATACAGCTGAGCTGCCACTTTTGAGGCGCATCAAGCTATTCTTTATTCCAAGCAAATTCGCCTTATGTGCCAAGTACTCACACATTGTGGATTTTCTGGGGTCTCGTCGGACGGAAACTGCGCCTACGTCCATTGAGGTTCTTTTACGTCCATCTCTAGGTCACTCAGACAAGCCATCTGTTTTACGTAGTTCTCTGAGCTCCACGACCCAACATCGCTGCACGCATGTCCTAGTGTATACAGAGCCTGGTAGTCCCGGGCGGTCACCCATCCAATTGTGGACCGGGCCCGGCGTTGCTTAACTTCAGTGATCGAGCCAACACCGATGAGCCAACGCCGTATTCCGTATATACTGTAGATCTGGTAATTTTCGCGTGTTTAAATTTTCGTGAATTTCTGATTTTGGGACTTTTCACGAAATTTAGAATTCGCGAATTTATATTTTTCTTCAGTAGCGCTGTTATAATAATAATTTTTGCGTGATTCTTGAATTCGCGAATCTGTCCTCCTCGCGAAATTCGCGAAAATTAAAACCTCGCGAATATAACCAGATCTACAGTATATACATTACGTTTTGGATATCTTACACGTATAAGATACAGGCTTTATGCGATTTTAAAATATGCGACATTTTAACTGCAAGGAGAGGACACACTGCATATTAACCCTTGCAGAGCTGAAGTTTTTTTTATAAACCATGGAGTTTTTTTCAATTTGAAATTATCATAAATGGTTTAGTTAGCTCTTTCCGTTTCATTTGAATACCTGGGTTATGGGTCTACGGACATAATTATTTGACTCTTTCAGTGCGGGGATTGACATTAGACGTCATATCGTCGCCACGGAGCTAAAGGATCCTATCTGACACTCGTTGGAGTGGCAGATAGGATCGTTTAGCTCCGAGGCGACGATATTCTGCCGTCTACAGACGGTCGCTGAAAGGGCTATATGTATCTCAATTGACCGTCGTATTTTTTAAAAAGCTGTAGATTAATATTATCCAAGCTAACATAAAACATGAAGCCTCTATTTTATCAATGCTGGACCACCATCTGCGACGTTGGCCCAACACTGATCCAGTATTGCATCCATGTCTTTATTGGGATGCTATTAATCTGCGCTTCCAGCAGATGTCATTCATTTTATTCACAAAGCCACGTTCAGTATTCACTACTACTGCCATAATTTCGTTTTATTGACGGTACCATGTCACTCCCATTAGCAAAGTCTAATAGGAAATTAACCTCACAACTTCTATTGATTATTTAACAGCATAAATACATAAATACAGCACCGCATAGTATTGTTTTACTTAGTGTCAATTATTATGCTGCATTTCTGGGTACATGTACATTAGGTTGTGGGTTTCCCAAGGGGAGCATGAATACAGATAAGTTGATCTAGTCAACTCATGCTCCCCGCACTACACCATACCACCACCATGCCACAACCCACCCAGCGAAACACGAGACGTTGATCCTATATTGGTATGATGCTGGGCCAGTGTCGAAAACGGTGGACCAACATTGAACCAACAATTAGTCAATTTATTTTCTGCACTACCTTGCACTCATCATTTTGCACTTTAGTTATCCCTAAAGCTATACTTTCACACCTAAAGCCGCTAAGCGGCATGGCCGTTTAAATTGCAATTATTGGGAACGAAATTTGTGTTTAAACATCAAGATTTGCAAATGTTTGAAGTTGTGGGTCGCGGTAGCGAGACACAACTTCAAATGATTTAATTGAGCGGTCCAAGGGTTAAAATATTGCATTCACAAATATCTGTGTTCTGTATTCAACGTTGTTTTTGCAACATGCTGACACGAGAAAATCTCATTTCATTTGACAACGTTTAAAAAATTGAGCCCAAATTAAATAAAAACTGAGCTACGTATTTGATAGGCTAATCTGGTCATGTGAGACGCCACTCCATCACTGGTCGAGGGCAGAATACAATAATATATCCTGAACGGGTCAGAGTAGCTACAAATTAAAATGACGTGTGCTCATTGTTTTCATCAGGTGGACATTTATAACATAAAAATAATAAATTAAAACCTTTTATAACGAAAGTATATTTCTCCGTACTTTAAAAAGCAAATTGAAGCTGGAATACACATGCTATAAAACACAACTTTATTCCAGAGCATTGGGTAGGTTATAGTAACATGTCAACTGGTGTATTATAATTATGTAGTAGGCCTATTGGTAATCATTGTAAGGGACCCTGGTCATGGATGTGAGTTGCAGAGAGAGAGAGAGAGAGAGAGAGAGAGATGGGGTTGTTGTTGTGATTTAGATGGTCACTGGACATCTGTATGATGGCCTTACTGCGTGGTCAGGTGTGAGAACCGTCAGTGTAGCACCTATAACGCTGGCCCGGCGGTGTTTCAATGCTGTGCAAATGTCCTAGACGTTGACCAAGCATTGAAACAGCATCCCATTCCGGGTAAATTGTGGGGCAATTCATTAAAGGGTGGCCCAGTATTCGACCTGAATTGGACGCTGATTCTGTGGATGTTACAGGAAACATGGCATCATGAGGGATGCTACTACTAATGCCGCTCTTTCGGGTCGACGCCTCTGGCTTTGACAACTACAAGTCCTGAATTTCAACTATCAGCAGCATAGGGACACTGGTGGTTGTGAAGCGAAATCTGGTCACAAACTGGCAGCTCCGGAGTTCACACCCGTCGCAGTTATTTATATTCCAAGCTGCGGATTGCTATGTCAGTACTCTTGCAGAGAGTAACGTTCTATTCTACGCTGTGCGGCAGATGTGAGAGTGTATTCGATAAGCTCGAAACGCCTACATGTCAACAGGGTCTGAATTTTTGCGTGAAGTTGAAATTGCCCGTAAATGAACGGGTAGTGTAGATCAGGTGTGAATAATTTTTTTTGTAAAATGTCGCCCGAGACGTTATTGTTGTTTTCAAACCAGATGACACCTCGAGTAAAAGTATCATGCAAATCTGTTCATTGCTTTTTAAGTAATCAGACGGACCGACACACAGACAAACAAACCAACCAACACGATGAAAAATATAACCTTCCTGGCAGAGTTAAAAAGCGCCATCATGACCGAGTCTGGCAAAAAGATGTCAAATTATTGTTTTATCAGCGGGATGATTCAAAGCCAGACGATTTGAACTGTCAGCTATTTGCGTACAGCTACATGTAGGCCTTTTGTTATATTAATATATAATATTATAATAGTATAATGTGTATGTTTCAAACTGTTCTATATATATGTATTGGTGAAAAGCTAAATAATATATAAAAAAATAATAATAATACTATGAACATGAAACATATAAAATAAAGATCGACAACTTTGTAAAATGCTTTACATTTATTATATGTTTTCTGTTGCGTCTGCGGAATAAATATAATCGACGGCAAACATGAAAAAAATGTTTTACATTGTGGGTGTCAATTGTAAAGAAACTGAGCTGAAATAGGATATGGATGTTTTAGTCATAAAAGTATTGATTGCCTCCCACGCCGCGTGTACAGCTGCGGAGAGAGAGATATAGTCCTGTTTTATGTGTGAACGTCTGGTGTGTGACAGATAGGTTTGTGGGACAAGCAGATCCTGATGCCCAGTATTTGACACCACAGAGTGGGCACATCATCTTCTGGAGTACCGCCCTGCAAAGACAAACAGCAGTAACGGCTTATTTGCAAAGTAAGCAGTTACTGCTGTTTGTCTTTGCGCTTCAGTGCAGGACAGAGAGCTACAAATAAGGCAATCAGAGCAAATCGGCGCGGAAGAGAACACACGCTAGGGACGGGATGACTGCACTGAGTGAGGTTAGGACAGGACCTGTCTTGTTAGGAGAACGACCCCACTGTAAAAATAACCAGCGCTCTTTACGGCAATACAAAAAACAGACTCACCAGATTATGGACACAATCTATATCTGAACACAAACTGATGGACAAAGCATCCAGACAGACAGGAGACAGATATAGCACTAAAAATAATTGCATTTGTCATAAATATATGTACATGTTGCCTACACATACAAGATGTTTAGTTTTGTAAAATCAGAGACCTATTTGGAAAATACACATTGTAATTACACTTAAGATCAAAGTAATCACCATTGTGATGATATGGTTTGTATGATATCGTTACAGTGGAGAATCGAGAGAAAAGTTTTGTATTGTCTATTTATTGGACATATTGGATACGTTATATATTCTATGCCGTGATAATAGGTTATTTTACCGTTTTTTTAAGCACTTGGGTATTTTAACAGTTGTTTGTATAGCTGTACCAAAATAAGGATGTCAATCGAACCTGGTAACCCTGGGCTAAGAGTAGGCCATGCTACCATTACACCAAGCCGAGCTGTTCTGTGTCATCAATGTTACATCGTTTATTATTTTTTTATATTCTTATACTACACAACCAGCAAAATAGCTAGGCCTACGTTTTCAAGCAAGTTACATATAAAATAAAATATCACTGAGCTTGATTAAGTATCTTAAGTAGATATTAAGTTAATAAATTAAGGTGATACATGTACCTTTTCGTAGAGGTTGCAATTGTTAAAGCGTTTGAAAAATACAATACTAGCTTAAAAAACGTTGCCTGATCATCCTGGTATACAAACTGCTACCTTTTGTATGTTTCGTAAATTTGCGAAAACCCTATACCATGGAGGTGTTCATATTTTATATATTGTGTTTTGTGTTTCTTAGTGCCAAATTATTATTTATTTAATTAAGTGTATTCATAATATATAATGTGGTGTATTAATCATCTGATCTACCGCAATTCCCACCTCAAGATGAATAAGAAATGTCCTGATTTTATTAAATACATTGGTGTATAATTTATCAAAATACTGAAGACTGAGTAAGTCATTATTTGACGGATTCTGATATTTCTTCGTCATGTAATTTTATTTCAAATAAGCCATGTGGAATACATAAATGCGACAATGGTGCTTAAAGCGTTAATGCGAAAACATTAAAGTTGAAAAGGTTGATACATGTACCAGATCTTTTAAAGGGTAAATAATGTTCTTTACATACAATAATATGCAATGATCATATAGATTACATCAGATTTTCATTTTCGATATTAGCATGATTTGGACGTATTACACTGCCCTGCAAAGTCAAAAGGCATTAACTGCTTACTTCTAAAGTAAGAAGTTACTGCCTTTTGGCATTGCAAAGTAGTGTAACAGTGATGTGATGATTAGTATCTGAGGCAGTGAGGTGTAGATCATAGACCAGGAAACCCCGAAATAAGAGAGAGCGTGACAAAGTGAGCGCGGAGGGCGGCTTCAAAGTAAACCCGGCGCTGGGCTGCGGGGTCTGGGGACACCGCCCGGATCCTCTGATAGCGAGTGACGCGCCAAAAATGGCACCGGGGGTTTTTGGTGGCGCTGATAGGCCGCTCCCCTGTGGCTTATCCCGGGGACAAGTTATCCTTAGATCTGACAAGGACGGCGATCCCAGGCTGAGAAGTCCACCAAGTACAGATATCAGTGCTCTGGCACGATCTCCCTGCTTCCCATCTAACACCGAGACAAACGCCACGATAAGATTCTGACCACGGTCCCAAAACGCCCTCATTGGTCAAAATTTAGATATTCCGACCTTTTCATTTTTTAAATACTAGCAAAATTGATGTCGAAGGTCATTTGGAAATATAACTTGACACAAACCCCAAAATTATAAAATTATAGACGTTGACTTTCTATACTTTCTTTAAATTACAGACAAATGCATTTCTTAAGCGATTGGAAAGCTCCTACTGTAATATAATATATAACTATATATATAAAGAAACTAGTTATATCAAAAATTGTATTTTATTGGTTTTTCTCGTGGCGTTTCTTCAAACCGTCAATCGAATTTCTCATTTTAATAGCGTATTTTGTATTGTCTACCACCACATGCAATGTTTTGGGTGGCATCCCGATGACATTGATTTAGATGTCTTAAACAATTTACAACACTTAAAACACACGAAACTAGACCTCTACAATAATGTTTGATCTGCCCTAAAATATTCATTTTGTGTGATAATGTGGATATAATCCGTTTCAATAAAACCAACATCTGGGGGCATTTTAGAGCGTCTATATATGAGTTTTTGAGCTTGCGCTATAGATTAAAGAGGTGTAAATGTGCGCTCACTGGGTTAGATTGCAGACCCTGTGACTGAGGTGTCAAACCATTCTAGTTGCTAGGAATGTTTGTGTTGCTTATTGCATTGATTTATGTAGCTGCTGATGGTGGCTGGTTGACCTGGGGCCAGGGGTGATTCCCAGGGGACGTAACGCTCCCTAGCCGTCTACCCCCACCCCATAACCCAAAACTACCGACCATCAACCCCAGCAATCACCCCACCCCCGGTCATAACCCTCAGCCTCGGCCATAAACCTATTTCTACTTCCTCCACCAATCCATCTCCTGAATCACTCACTGCTTTATTGTCTCTTCCTGTCCTATCAGATAGAGATATTGAAAATAACTTTACCGTTATGACTGGTAGACTGTGCAATTATTGATGGCAGTGGATTTATCTAAAGACGTTTTTTTGTTCCATAGATTATACCTCTTGTACAACTAGGCCAGCATATTCAAACTAGTCTTAAATCAAATTAAACTCGAACGATTGTTAATATAGCTCGTCAAGTTAATGAGAAAATTCATTAAAAATGGTTTTCGTCATTCGAAGATGGAGAGTGTGCTAACAATTCCAGCTTTCAAATGTATGAAAGCCAGCAGTACATGGGTTAACCCTTGAAGCGCTGAATTAATTTGTAAAAAAACATGGCAACCAAAGTTTTTTTTCAGTTTAAAATCATCATAAACGTCTTGATTAGCTCTTTTCGATTCATTTGAATACCTATGTTATGGGTCTACGACCATTAGAAATACTTTTACTCTTACAGTCCGGGGATCGACTTCAGTCGTCAGAATCTGACGTCTACAGACGTCAGAACTGTAAGGGTTAAAGACTGGCAAACAAAGTCAGGAGATTGAGGTCTTGTGGTCTGAGTGAGACTGGTCACCAAAAAAACAGTCCTTAGTCACAACGCTTTTCAAACAAAAGATTCCTTCTTGTGACTGTTCAATCAATATATCACGTCATATAAGAATGCCAGGTTATGAAATACTAATATTTTTATTGCAGATAGTCAAAATTCAAAATCTAATAACATTGAGACTTGAAATTTCGTTGAAAATTCCAGTTTTAAATCAACAAAATACATTGAAATGTCCCATGACATTCTTGCTCATAATCCAGATCGCAAGCAACAAGCTGTTAATAAATTCAATCAGTTTATATCCATCAGTTTATGAAGCTAGAATTAAAGCCTGAAGAGACATTTGACCAGACAAAATATCTATTACTTTTGAAGCTCGTCTATAATATATTGCTTTCGTCAAGCAGCTGCTACATTAAACTGCAGGAACTGAAAACATAATATTATGCATGTCATGGTTATGCAGACCACCTTGTAATTGATTGATTAACTTCATATTTTGCACCAGCATAGGCATTGGCCTAGAGGGTGGCCAATGGGCATTTTAATTTTAATTAATCTAATATATTTCCCCACAAATATTTTCAACTGTAAATAACGACAGCAACTCGACACGCTGGCTTAAGACACGATACATAGAGAGGTGATGCTTGTCACTTAGGCCACACGCATCTAAAGTAGAACATTGTGAGCAACAGGTTATAATGTTTTATTCTTATTCACACATCTGCTAGTCGCATTCATTTAGAACTTAGCTCTGACCTTGCTTGACCTGTCGGCCGCTTTCGACATCATCGATCATGCTACCTCAACAGATAAACTTTCATATTGATATGGAATATCCGGTCAGGCTTCTAATTTGAAAAATAGGCACAGATCCGTAAGAATTAAAGATACAGATAATGTCACACTCTCATATTGGGTTCATAACAGGGCTCTGTGCTGGGTCCAGTGTTTTTCACCTTATGCACTACAAATTGTCAAATTTTCAAATCACTACAAATTTTCACTCGCTTGAAGTTGTACCTCTTTACCGCAACCCACAACTTCAAGTAAGTGATAATTTGATAATTACTTTTATTTATTTAATTTGAAACCAAACACTTGCAAGTTTTAATATATAAACACACATTTCATGCACAATAAAAGTGCTAATAAATTAGGTCAAAAACAATTATCGTGCTGAGCGGTTGAATGATTAAATGAAAATATATGTGTATGCAAGGGGTTCAACAACAGTGTACACAATTTAGATAGGTTCCTTGACAAATGCAATGGTTTGGGGTAGCAGTCCAACAACATTGATTTAGAAATCTCGCTCGCTTTCTATGGGTAATATTGTGACAGACAAGCACTCCTGGACAGACAAATTCTCTGGACAATCATCTACTCTGCTGAAAAAATCTCTGAAAAAACATTTTGGCATCAAGAAAAAAACGCTTATTTAAGGGGAAAATTCTATTGCTTTTACACATGTCTTGGAACTAAATGTTATCTTGATAAATATGCACAATGCGTTTCTCTAAATTACATGGCGACACGGTTATGACACATTAAAAAATCACAACATTAGGTGGTAGATATTGGTCATTAATCAACGTTTTTTAAATTGTAGAGCTGGATCAGAAAATAACGAAGGATTTGTTTCGCGGTATGGTAACTTTACCATAACGTTGAACAAGTAGATTTAGTCATATTCTGCTTCCTGACATGTCACGGCAAAATTAATCAATATCGATAAGTGTCACACGAAATATGATTGTCCCTTTGAAAATTAGACAAAACGACAACCTCTGCTACAGTTGTCGTTCTCAGACGAAACGAAAGAACCAACTTCTGCTACAGTTGTCGTTCTTAGACGAAACGAAAGAACCAACCCCTGCTACAGTTGTCGTTCTCAGACGAAACGACAGAACCAACTTCTGCTACAGTTGTCGTTCTCAGACGAAACGAAAGAACCAACCCCTGCTACAGTTGTCGTTCTCCGACGAAACGACAGACCCAACTTCTTCTACAGTTGTCGTTCTCAGACGAAACGAAAGAACCAACCCCAGCTACAGTTGTCGTTCTCAGACGAAACGGCAGAACCAACCTCTGCTACAGTTGTCGTTCTCAGACGAAACGACAGAACCAACTTCTGCTACAGTTGTCGTTCTCAGACGAAACGACAGAACCAGCCCCTGCATCTGGTGTATTACTTATTGACCCAATATTTTCGTTGCACTTAAGTACTAAAATTTTAGGTTTCCTTAGAAGTCAAACATATAATTGGAGATTATATTGTTCACGCAAATATGCTATTTAAGCGTTCCGTTTGTTCAGCTATTATTTTCATAAACAAATGCAGTCTTTCGTTTTGTGTATATTCAATTAGCTTACATCATTTTCTCACCAGTACGACTACATATTGCAGTAAATCCCTATGCATGTGACTGCTTACATGTTTGAACTGCCACACGAACACTGTGCATGCAATATACTGTATTCACATATCAATGAAATATCAGCAACATAAATTCTGTCCGACATCCGATCAATCCGCGGTCGCCATTGTTGACCTCGCGCTATACTAAACAATTTAGGCAATCGTGCAACGTGCAGTATATATATGGCAAGTGTATACATGTTCCATGCAAAGTACTGTCTGTTGGCGACACATAGCGATTCATGTCAATGTCAGAGAAAAACACATGATTCATAGTTCGAGTACAATTATGTAATAGAGTGATAGTGGTCATCTAAAATGCTACTATTAAGGACTCCACTTTAAACGCAGCTTTATTTCGTCATTTTCATTCAAGCTGAGCATGTTCATTTTTATTAAGTGTATAAAATGATAAGATACTCAAGTGTGATCACACGGAAATTCAGCACCTTCTCATTGGCATCGATTATACAATATATTGATTTAACCTTTAAACCATTCAACGCGATGATAATCGTCATTGATATGTTTTATGAGCAAGCTAAAGCACAGTTATTGGGGACGAAATGTGTGTTTAAACATCACGATTTGCATATGTCTAGTCTCAAATTAAACAAATATGATAAATTTCATCCTCTTGAAGTTGTGGGTCGCGGTAGCGAGACACAACTTTAAGAGGATGAAAATTATTACTTAAAGGGTTATTTTAACAAGCTTTGATCTTCAATAAGAACAATCCTCTGGAGGGTTTATAGCAAATATTGAACTGAGGTTGGTTTAATGTTGTTACAGCGTCTGCGACGCTGAGCCAGCATTAAACCAACATCAGTACAACGTCTGGTGTTCACTGGCTTATCGGTGGTAATCTATCACATAGACAAGCTCTGAACGGTGCTGACTGGTTGGCAAGTACGACCTGTTGACCCAATGTTGGCATAATGTTGGCCCATCGTCTACGACGCTGGCCCAACATCAAACCAGTATTGGGTTGATCTATCCTGGTTGTTGGGTGGTTGGGGAGGTGAGTGGGGATCAGTAGCTAACCTAACCAAAACTGACAGCCACACCCCAGGGATAGGGACCATTACTAGATGTAGTACAGCCAGCAGTAGTCCTATATGATGGATGGATCAGCATTATACTTCACCGCGTGATAAATACTGACTGGGTGCATCTCTACAAGCCTGAAATATGTGAATGTTAAAGGTCTATAACCCACCACCTAATTTAAATCACAAAGTCAAATCTTGCGAGGATAATAAAATTATTGATCAAATAGTCTAACAATATCTTAACATGTTTTGGCATGTTTTGACTGTTGACAAACATTAATGAACCTAGGTGGTAGACTAATCCCTTAAAGCAAAGGGTTACAAAGCTCTCAGATTTGCTGTTCTGTCATTCAAGGTTTTAATCAGCACTATTTCGATAATCTGCATTCGAGTTTTTGGTGTGCACTATTTGGATAATGGACATTAAATGTTTCAATCTGCACCATTTCGATAATGTTCATTCAATGTTTTAATATATAGCCTACTATTTCAATAATGTGCATTCCATATTTTAATATGTACTGTTTTGATAATGTACATTCGAGGTTTTAATCTGCACTATTTCAAAATGTGCCTTCAAAATTTAATTCTGCACTATTTTGATATTATGCATCCGAAGTTCTAATCTGCAATATTTCGATAATTAGACCGAGTTTCTGTCTGTACTGACTGATCGAGCTAGCTCCTCTCCCAGCGAACGACAGAACTCGATCTATTCGATAAAGGGCACATGTTTTAATCTGCACTATTTCGATAATGTGCATTCGAGGTCTTAATCTGCCCTATTTCGATAATGCGCATTCACTGTATTAATCTGCAAAGGACTTTCACAATCCGACTCGGCAAACTGGTAGTTTTTAGCCCTGTTGATCATTCATATCCCAGGTGAGATGATCATGAACTGTTCATGTACATTCATGAATAGTTCATGAATGTTCGTGAACAAAAACTAAGAACGTTCAGGAACGTTCATCATAGTGTTCATAAACTGTTCATGACTATTTTTGAACAACAAATGAAAATTCATGAGTCCATGAACTTATTCTGTTCATGAACTCTCACTGTTCTCCTGTTCTCTCGAACTTGGGTTGTTCATGAACGGCCATGAGCTCAGATAATTCATGAACTAGCGCTAGTTCATGAACGGACATGAGCTCAAATAATAATTTATTCATGAACAAGATAGTTAATGTACATTCATGAAAGTTTATTAAATGTGTTTATGAACTATTCACGAATGTTCCTAAAGAACAGATGCAACGTTCGTAACTCTCAACCCAAACTGTTCTTGAAATTGGGGATGTTCGACCAGGAGCTCAGGTTCATGATGTTCATGAACTAAGTTCATGCTGCTGCTCATAGATGTTCAAGAATTGTTCATGAAAATTCATTAACTTCCAAGTATTTTGACCTTTAAAATGCATATAGTATCTTGAATGAGGATTCTAATTTTCTGCGGTAACTTCTTACCTAAACACCGCAAGCTAATTAGGCTTTTTTTTGTTAATTAAGAAAGAGACCTTTCCCCCTCACGGATTCACACAAAACTGAACAGAAACTGAAAACATTAGTTCATCAAGTGTTCATTAATATTAATGACTTTCATGAACTGTTGATGATGAACAGTTCATGAACACAATTTATGAACTGGCTTGAAAAATGTTTTATTGTTAAATGATTTATTGTTTTTCTTTGTGATAACAGTCATATTAAACAATTTGAGTCTTAAATACTTAATGTTATTTGCATAACCCAAAAAAAGAGAAATATCTATGTTGGTATGTGGTATATCTATGTGGTATGGTATGGATTATATATAATTGATATATTAGATCAATTCTATATAATTCATGCAAAAACATGTGGAATGGGACTTAGCTAGCTATATATATTTCTCATTTATTGACGCTGCATAAATATCATTAATTATTCAAGACTCAAATGAACGAAATATTAGGGAAACTATAAAACACCCAAATATATAAGAATCTGAAAGAAGCACAAAAAGCTGATCTCAAACCGCAGCAGTTGGTTCGCGCTTCATGCACCTCAGTCTGTGGTGGTCTGGTAAATCAGCGATAATATGACAGCTTCAGTGACTGGTTGTTCCAAAGTCAGCTTTTCCAGATTCCAAAAGTCTATTTTGTCTTCAAGCTAAAGTGGCCAGTGTAGTAGTCAGCACTACAGCCTGTCATGCCGGAGCTCCAGAGTTGTATCTTAGGTTTAGGTTTCAATGTTGAGTCAATATTGGGCCACCGCCAACATTGGGTCAATGTCTAGGGTTTGCTAGGGATCTATTCTGTCATGCAAAGTGAGAGACAGTAACTGTTTACTTTTCAAGTAATAAGTTAACGCCTTTCAGCTATGCCCTGTGGTCCCAGCAAACACGAGCCGTTGAACCAATGTGGATTCAATGTTGGGCCACCGTCTGCGACGCTGTCCCAACATTGAGCTCACATTGGTTCAACGTCACGTGTTTGTTGGGGTACAATTCTATTTTGTAGTGCAATGCCAAAGGACAATAACTGCTTACTATTCAAGTAAGCAGTTACAGCCTTTCAGCTATGCCTGGTGGTACCGGTGGTACCCATCAAACACAAACCATTAGAATAACATTTGTACAACGTCGGCCCAACGTCTTTAACGTTGACCCAAAATTGTATAAATGTTATACTAATGGTTTATGTTTGCTGGGTACAGATCTATTCTGTAGGTCAAATCCAGAAGACAGTACTTGTGTACTATTTAAGTTACAAGTTACCGCCTTTCATCTATTTCTGGTGGTACAGATCTATTGAGGGACGGCAGATGTCTGTTGAGCACACTCTGCACAGACATTATCACATCAGGGGGCAATTTGCCTGTTTCCGGCTGGTATCTTCTATGAATGATTGGTGAAGGTCATCCATAAGATGGTAGGAAAAGACGATTGTCCCATCACTTGACAGTCTGCATCAGATTGCCTTTCTTTATACACCCCACTTCAATTACTGTCATGTTTTTATAGATTGATGCAAACAGGAGCGATTCAGGCCTCTCTGTGTGACATGTGACGGCGCACAATAAGGCGTGAAACATCAAAATCAATACTCATTTCTACCAGTGCATCTCCATACTTTCGGGCTAGAAGTTCGTTGTAATCAATCAATGTGGAATATGTATTACTAGTGTAGGCATATTGCACAAATATATTAAACTGAATGTGTTTGTGTATTCCCTTTAGTTTTTTGGGAAGCTAATTAATAAGAAATTGTTGAAACTAGTTCCCCTCTTACAATACCAGTCCAAAGAACTACTTCTAATCAATTAAATACAGGGTCACAAGGTAATTAGACTTTGCTGGGTCATTTGTTTTTAAATTTCATAATCATTATTAAACAAAATTCTCCCCAATTTTTCTTGTTAATAAACTGATAAAAGTAGCTGAATAAGCAATTTTTCATGATCAACTCAGACGTTGTTGCCGCCTTGGGGAGGCCATTTGTGACAGTCACTCGGAAAAAACAACGGGTTTAGAATTTGATATGACAGAGCCAACAAAATGATAATTTAAGAGATTTCTACTGTCCAGGGATCCGCAATCAATGATTTCCTTTGCGCTAAATTATCGCCAACTTCGTAATCCACCATTTAGTTTCCGCAAAATATCTAATAGGCTCAACACTCTAACGGGCGGGGGCCCTGGTGCAGTGGTTAAAGCTGCCTGCTTGGAATTGCGTGTTCGTACTCCACTCTGGCCTTCATGTTTCAAAGAAACAAAATGTTTCTTCCCCGCTCTCTCCTAATGATTCAATGTTGTGGGGAGAAGTAGCGTGCTCGTCCTCAGACCGACAAGGCTCGAATATTCTGAATCCTGTGTCTGGAGGGCGGTGTCATCTCATTCATCTCACCATCCTCTCGAGGTTCTCCTGGCCCTGTTTTTCACCCTATATGTGCACAAAGGTGGCCTCAAACCCCATTCATTTCATTGAATTTAATTTTTAAGCACTATAACACTTGTCTATGTATAAATATATCAGGAGGATGTAAATATACCGTACTAGAAAACGCCGGATCTTGTAGCTGAAATAACCAATTTGAAATTTTAAATGCTAAACTACGTGGTTAAAAATTTTATCCTCACTGAAACTGTAACAGAGTCATTGCAAAAATGTTTGTGACAAACTAAGCATGATTGTGTTGCCTAGATAAAGCTTTGCTGTAGAGACACGTCGGCTTGCTTCACAAATTGATTCTTATCATTGATGTGCAGCAATCAATTCAGGATTTGCCTGATGAATATATATTTCCGCTTGAGGGACCCGACAAAATGATGTTAGTCTCCCCAGGATAGACTCGGCCTAAGGTCGCTCCCTGAATCTAGTTTGCCGCATCAGTTTCTGCAAATTATTTCAGCCATTTTAGCCCTCTGTTGGATGTTGTGTTTCCAAGGGACAGATCACAATACGAACATGTCGTAAAGGCAAAATGATTACAGAAAGCTGGGAACTGATGAAAAATATACTTATATCGAACACTTTTTACCCCCTACAAAATAAAACGATTCTGCTGAAATGTATTGGGTTTAAAAAATGCGAATTATTTCGACTTTAATCCTAGTCCTGTTGGAGTGTCAGCCACTAGTTTGCATTCATTTCAAGCCGGAATAATTGCTGACGCAATTTTCAGCTTTAAAGGACAACAAATATTTTGTTATGAATATAAATAACTCATTATTTGTTTACCTGAGTACATGTAGGACTATCTACCACAATATTTTTTTCAAATTTTCCACGTAATTTTCTAAGGTTTCAAACCTGCTTGAAAGCTTAGCAGGACAAGGATAAAGATCGTGGATGGACACGAGGTACTGACACATTGCTGGATCAATGCTAGTCCAGCGTCTACGACGCTGGCCCAACATTAATCCAGTAATGGGTGAATATATCGTGTTTGCTGGGCTGGACACTGAGTGCAAACTGTGAGGTTGATTAGCGGCAGAATGACTGGCTGGGCATCTGGAGTGGGGCAAATGGCACCAGGATGACCAGGCGTATTGGTGATGAAAAGAGGAAGCAGAGAGAAGAAGGAGGACCCTCTACGTGGATCAGTATTGACTCAGTATCCACTGACCCTTGTAACTAGGGCCAATTTCAGGACAGATTGTTTGTATTGCTCCCTGATTTTTATTTCAAAATAGCTACTGTACAAGCTGGTATAGCTGATCCGCCATCTCCCCATATCAACCTTTATGCCAAGGCCATGGTTAATGCACGCTGGTACTTAGGGGTCTTGTCAAGTTAAAGAAATCCAATAAAAACTCGGTTTGGTCAGACCACACCCTCCCACCCGCCAATCTATTTTTTATTTTTTTGTAAACAATTGGAAACATGAAAACAACGCAAAAAACAAAAATAAACACAAAATTTCCCCAAAAAAATTAAAATCCGAGTTTTTCTCGGATTTTTTGATTTTTTTAACTTGAGAAAACCCCTTAATTTGTCAAAGAATGAAGCCATAACCTCCCTTTTGTGCCTCTGATAGGTGAACAAATTTTACTCAGTTACACTGTATTGTTTTCAGGCCATATTGCTGTATGGTGAATACTTCTTTATGTCGCTCTCTACACATTGTATATGCCGATATCGCGACAGAGGAAAATTCGAGTAAATTATGCCCTACTTTTCTTTGAAATAATTCAACAGTTCTGTACAATGCACTGTGTCACAGGCAGCATCTGATACCTGCAGGTTAAGAGTACACAGCTGAGCCAAATGAGCCACTGCGTCTTATGGTTTTATGTATGATAACCTCTGTAGGTTTTACATTTGCATTTTGTAAGGTAACAAAAGATGAGCTGAATGGGTCAGTGTGTATTAGCATAAGACGGAAGTGTCCATTCTAGGGCCAAACCGGAACATCCGGTGGCAGGGCGCGTGTGCGTAGGAAACAGTGGTCAGTCTGGAGTGGTCAAGTCAGATGACCCTCATTTAGGTAGATCATGGATTAGGCGATGAATAATCACCCTGATAGTTGACCAGTCACCTCATTAAGTACTAGATCTCTATAAATGGCATATTTGTTTATTATACGCCATTGCATCAATATTATGATTTAAACAGATGAACTTGCTAATATTTTGTATTCAATGACTTGTAACGATGTTAATACTAAATCGGGGTGCATTATTACGTTGTTATCTAGGTTACCTAACGAAAGAAGCTCATTCACTCTAACTGCGAATCAGCAGAAATCAAACTGAACATTGTGATTTCAGAGCATATTTGCACATTTTGGACTAAAATAAAAACTTGCAATTACCTTTCATAGTCATTAATTCGAATGCACCTCAAAATTAAAAGATTCATTTTGAATATCTAGTACGTGTAATATACCAACCATTCTAAATTCGGCTGCATTTTTAGACATGCTGCATCAGGTGTTATAAGTATTGGATTCGGGACGACCACAACGCAGTCAGAAGTTTTTTAAGTGACTTCAAATCGGCATTGACATAAAAAGACATTTGGTAGGATTTCATTGATCACTCTCTCAATTCTCAGGCGATTTTCATGACATATTGTAAACACTCTTTTCTAGTCATTTTGCATCTATATATCTTGAAAATTGAGAAAAAAATGTTACATAGTTCAAAAGTTAAGACATAGGTAGCGTAGTAAATTTCTAATTATGACGACATTTTTAGGGTTGCTGCCAAATGACTAGATAATAATGGTTAAACAATTTCGAGAAAATCGTGACTAATCAACAAAAAACTAACTTTAATTTTAGACCATCCTCCACCATCGGATAGAGACAATAGTGATATATGGGTGGAATAATTTCACTGGAATATACAATCTGCCCTAAAATGATTAACACATAGACTGACATCCAATTCCTTGAACCAGCACTGTATTTTGTATTTTCTCATCTCATTGCATTAAAATAAACATTTTAACGTTTTTTTTATATATGTACCTTGTAGTGTATTTTCTGCAGGGTAGAGTGAGTCTTCGGTCAGACAATACTGGCCAGCGTCCACTACTTTTCTGTCATGCAACGGCAAACAGCAGTAACTGCTATCTTGTAAAGTACTCAGTTACAACTATTAACTGTCAGAAAGCAGCGTGTCAGGCCATCATGAGGATGTCGTGCCACTAGCTGCCAGTCGTGTGAACATCAATGAATATTGCTGCATTCATCAGGTCCGCTCCAATTTCAAATCAGGCAAATACGATGTGTGAATCGAAGCAATAGATGCCGAGAAACTGACACCATGCATAGCTGGCGTGAGACGGCATGGTCATTGGTCCAATGCTGGTTGGTGATGACACTATCTTGAACAAGGGTTTCCACTCTATAGTAGTCAGCTGTCTCTTGTGTAAACTGTTCCAAAAATTGAAGGATCTAGATTTCAATTTCATTTCTTTAACACCACATAAAGACCACTGTTTGTGGTGATACATGACGGCAAACAACTGAACATAAAATGTGTTTCAGGAAAATTCATCAGATTCACAATCACTATTATTCGTGAAAAGCATCACTGCTACTAACTGTGTTGATGTTGGAATGACACAAAATGTAATTATTTTAACAGTGCAAATAAATGATACAGAATAATTATTATGTGTGTGTAAATTGTGTATATCACAAAATAAATCACCGCAATGATATACACGTATTTGTCTTCAGGTATTTACAATGTACATTGATAAAGAGGAATACAAAATATGTTCAGAAATGTTTTATCGAGTGTTAAAACATTAATAAATGTAGACGACGTAACAATCACTTTACATGATAACACATATATTCACTATTTCTATACAGCTAAACATAAACCAAATTGCAGTTAACTTGAACTTGATATTAACCGTCTACCTACGAAAGTGCTTGTCGTAATTTCATTAACTGGGAACTTTAAATTATTGCAGTTATTGCCACCGCACTGTGGATTACAATTACACAACTTTTTAAAATAAGTTTAGTGCAAGATACCAATGAAAGTACGGAACTTTCGCTGTAACAATGCAATGAACTTAAAATTAAACATATGCCACAAGGAGCATTAATGTGTTATGTGTAATTAAATGTATGATTATTCAAAGTGATATACAATATGGGGACTCTCAACTATATTTAGTAGTAACTTTCATTGTTGAAATGTTGTAGTCTAATAATATTATAACAATAAAATATAAACGTAACCAGCTGTTAATATACCAGGCAAGCTTAGACATTTTGACAACCATTAATACAACTAGGTGGTGGGCTGGTTCCTCTAATTTGTAGCTGGAATTCCCTAAACATCTTTCTCAATAACAATCTATGATGATATTCAGAGTTTATAAAAGGTTGTATTGTCTCTGTGTATGCACCCATTGTGGACCACAGGTATTGTGATCGGTCTCAGACCGCCAAGACTCAAAATTAAAAGTAGAAGCTAGTGTCCGGAGGTGAGCATCTTCTGAACTTCAACCCACAATTCTCATCAGGTTCTCTTTGCAAATAAACACAAACCAAAAGATGTGATCTTGTTACTTATACTTTTTACCTTGCATTAGTATTAAAATGACACGACGTCTTATTTATTATTTCATTTATTTATTCGTTCGTTCGTTTGTTCGTTCGTTCGATCGATCGCTGGTTCATTCATTCACTCCTCGTTTTATTAGTTCATTTATTCATTCATTCATTATTTTTTTTCACTCATTCATTCTTTCACTCCTTATTTTATTTATTCATTCATTCATTCTTTCGTTCATTCATTCATTCATTCATTCATTTATTCATTCATTCATTCATTCATTCATTCATTCATTCATTCAAGCCCTCTCCAGTTAGCTGAGCTTCTAGTGATGCTTCCACGGCAGGGATAAGAAGGCATTCACGTGATCCCCAGCGCCGGGATCGCATGGATAAGGAGGGTCAGTCATGGATCGATATCACCACCAAATCCATGCGAATGGCCGAGAATTCACAGCGAATACAGGATGTTGAACCACAGACGCTGGACCAACGTTAAAACTACAGTGGATAAACGTCTTCGGTTTGGAAAGTGCGTTGATAGGTAGATTCAAACTCGTCCCCATTAGAAAATGGGTGGTGAATGAGCGAGTTGTCCAATAGCTAACGTTACTCCACAAGAAAAAAGTGTAGCTAGAACTCATTCATGCTCGCCAGAATGAGAAATGTACTACACTAATTCACAGAAAGCGACACCGATTTTCCAGCTTTACAGTTTGTCCCATCGACACTCTTTTCACTTCCGCATCCTAAAATAGATTGCCTACTTTCAGACGTCTCTTTTATGATACTCAATTTATGAGATATCAATCAACTGATCGTTGAAGATTCTAGTATTATTACCGTGTAATTAAGCGAGGTTAAGTATAACTTCATCATTTCCAATTCGATATCTTATCATATCAGACTTTGATTGATTGATTGATTGATTGATTGATTGATTGATTGATTGATTGATTGATTGATTGATTGATTGATTGATTGATTGATTGATTGATTGATTAATTGATTGATTGATTGATTGATTGATTGATTGATTGATTGATTGATTGATTGATTGATTGATTGATTGATTGATTGATTGATTGATTGATTGATTGATTGATTGATTGATTGATTGATTGATTGATTAATTGATTGATTTATGGATTGATTAATTGATTGATTGATTGATTGATTGACTGGTTGATTGGTTGATTGATTGATTGATTGATTGATTGATTGATTGATTGATTGATTGATTGATTGATTGATTGATTGATTGATTGATTGATTGATTGATTGATTGATTGATTGATTGATTGATTGATTGATTGATTGATTGATTGATTGATTGATTGATTGATTGATTGATTGATTGATTGATTGATTGATTGATTGATTGATTGATTGATTGATTGATTGATTGATTGATTGATTGATTGATTGATTGATTGATTGATTGATTGATTGATTGATTGATTGATTGATTGATTGATTGATTGATTGATTGATTGAATCATTCTTTCATTCATTCATCCATTCATTTATTTATTCATTCATTCATTTATTCTTTCTTTCGTTCATTCATTTTTAATTCATTCATTCATTCATTCATTCATTCATTCATTCATTCATTCATTCATTCATTCATTCATTCATTCATTCAATCATTCATTCATTCATTCATTCATTCATTCATTTATTTATTCATTCATTCATTCATTCATTCATTCATTAATTCAATAATTCATTCTTTCTTTCATTCATTCATTCATTAATTCAATAATTCATTCTTTCTTTCATTCATTCATTCATTCATTCATTCATTCATTCATTCATTCATTCATTCATTTATTCATTCATTTATTCATTTATTCATTTATTCATTCATTCATTC
>OZ024904.1:17538824-17543824 GCA_964017125.1 Flabesymbios commensalis | reverse complement strand
TCATATGTAATGAACAGGATCTCGTATCGTTACGCTCAGAGCTCAGACTTCGTCTCGTGCTCTTACAGTTCTGAGCGTTACGATACTCGTTCCAATTTTCAGACAACAATGGTATTATTGAATTATTGGTCATTGTAATATATGTAGTTGTATAAAGAAGATGGTTAGTTTGGTAAAATCGAAGGGAAATATACATGTTATCACATACAGAATACCCATCTCCCTTTGGCCAGTCTCATGCGAGTGCTTACCGCAGGAGCCTGGCCGTATCGAGTACTATAATCAGTTATTCTGCCTATGTGGTCATCTTGGGGGATGTCTGAGATTTTAACCTCATTGGGTGTTTCAGATATATAAAAAGATCATAAAAGGTCACAAAGAATTGACCTCTTGTTCACCTGTTTCCGTTGCTAGATGTATTATATAGACAAGTTGGGAATCTCTCATTCATTTCAGTGAGGTGTACCGAATTTCATCATGGCGACCAGCAATCATATAGTGCTGCCATCCGGTAGCTCGGAACACAATGACATCAGCATGAGATTCCGAGTTTATCTATCTATCTGATATACCAGCGAAACAAGCAAGCTATGATCTCAGCCACCTGTCAAGCGCTGTCTGATTGGCCGATCTTGACATTCAAGGTATCTGGCTATTTGAAATAGTTGGACGCTATGCTCGATAAAGCAAGGTATCGCACTGCGTGCTGGTGGGTAAGATAACTTGTTGTGGAAGATGAGAATACCATACAGAATTATAATATCACTGAATTCCCGTGGCATCTCATTCATATTCATACAGAAGGATCAGTTTCTGGCTAAAACAAAAGTCTATCTTTGAGCAATTAAAATTTTAACCGCCAAATTATTAAATTGGAATTTTTACTTACTTGAAGTTGTGTCTCGCTGACGCGATCCACAACTTCAAGTGAGTGAAAATTATTCAGATGTGGCAACATGATCAGGTCAACTATTCAGAAAGCTTGCTGATTTATGTCACGTTTTAACTTTAACATGCTTGAACGATATGTAATGTTTTGATAAAAATGTAAAATACTAATATAATCGGGACCGAGATCACGAATCGCCATCCGTCATTCCGTTATTATGCAAATATTGGATATAATACACACTTGGGGCAAATTGTCTGGCAATAGCAGTCTGTGTAAAGGCAATTTAGTCACACGTGTTTTTTTAAGTTTAATCTATAATGCGGTGCAGTGTTTGAAAGTATATAAGTATGGCTTTCATGATTTTCGTCTGATATCACTTGGTGTATCGGGAAAACAGGTTACTACCCAGAAGCACTCATCAGATACAGCATTAGCTCTGATAACAGAATACGCCTTTAATCACCTGATTAGCAAAGTGTCCAATACAACACTCTGAAATTAACCTTTATATTGCTTGGTCCGCATAACACACGCTTCGGAACCAAGTATTATAATTTGTTCCAACTTAAATAACAACTGCATTTATAGCAAATGAATGAAAATTCAACAGCACCAGCACACGGGTTAATGTACTATTATAATACATCTTTGTTAGCCATTTCACATTACGTAGTAAAGTTTTAAATTATAAAGGATTGTGTGAACCATTCGTGTAAAAAATGATAAAGTAATGTATGTTTTAGTCTACTAAAAATATATAATTTTTTTACGACTTCAAGTCTTGCATGGAAAGTGTTAGAAACAAATAATTGAAATTTGGTGCTGAGCTGATTCAGTCATTTTTACATTTAATTTATAATTCGATAACAATTTTCTACTGAGGGACGTGGCACAATGGTTAAAGTGCGGAGCTTTGTCAATGTCGCTGCCTGTCGTGCGGTATTGAATCCCGCTTGGTGCAGGATTTTCAGGAATATCATGTTTCTCCCCTCTCAATATTGGGCCATTGGTTCGATGTTGTATCCTCACGCAAGGCACTTACCCTCAAAAGCTTCACTTGACTCAGGTGAAGATTACCTGGTAGGACAGAGATGGCATCGTGCATGATAAGCTCAATGCGTCGAAATGGCTGCAGGACTTTATACTCTTCTTGGAGTTGAGATGACACACTGATGAACAGGTCCAGTGACCAGGGGGGTGAAAATGTAAAAGTCGGATGAAATACTTGATATCAGATTATAAACTTGCACCTTTACCTTTGCCTTTACTGTCCAGACATATTTTATCTGTAAATAGGCCTAGTTGTATAAACCTTTTCAAAGTGAATGTTATCTCATATGCTGCATTGTACTAGTTTTGGATTACTGTTGTACCACCGTTTGCGATGCTGGCTCAACAGTAATAAAACATTGTTACAATGCCTCGTGTTTACTTGATGTACACCATGTATTGATTTGTGTTGTTGGAGTTGTTGTCAGGTCATGTCACTATGTGACCCGGAGTGTAACCTTAATCCAGATCAATGAGACTTTCACGCTTCCTTACTTAGGTCACTCAACATACTCTGCCCCTAACATATATCATGAATATAGTTTTAGATGCATTTCAACAAAAAACAGATCCACCTTGTGAACATTCATTGTTGCTTTAATTAACTATTTATAGACATTTCAAGCTCAATGATATGCATAATATTTATTTTTTTAATTAAACAGATCAACTCTTGTTGGAATGAAAAAAATAACTATCTTGAAATACCATTTAACAACACAGTGAATGGGGAATACTCAATTTTATTAAACGCAAGCTTATCGTTTCCTGATTTTGATGGATTGTATGAATTTCTGTGAAAATGTTTTTTCATAATAATATATCATACTTATAGTGTTATAGCGAGATTGAACTGCATAGCACAGTACCCGGAAACAGGGTGTGGTATGCATGAAGACGGTTCCGTGCAACAGTCACTTACCCGGAGTACATCGTAAATTTACAATGGCCGCCATCTTTGAAAATAAATTTACACGCATGCACACTCCATGGTCACGCCACCATATTTGACACACTTCTGGTAGTTTCCGTGTACATAAGCTGTAATATTAGTACTTGCGTGACATCACACTTCACATATCACAGGCTCTGTGCACAGATGCATAGATTGGGATGTGTTTAGCTGTGTTATGACATCGAAGCTCTCACTACTGAATTATGCAGTCTGGCTATGCTATCAACTGATGATTTTGGTTATAATCATTAGGTTGAAGGTAAGCTTAATGAGCAGATATATTCAGCATTTAACCTTTTCATCACTCTTGTCGCAATTCGGTACTACAAAAAAAATTGAACAAAACGTGGTACCTCATCACACAATAAACAAGTATACATTTGATATAATTATTATTCTTGGGTGATTTATAAACTAGTGACATTTTCATTGACTTTGTCTTCTGATTCCTGCACAACATCTCAACATACACAAAGTGAATAGGCATCAGAAGAAATAACCTCAATGGGCGGGTTTAACCATTAAAGACATTATTAACGCGCTGAAACCATTGAGAGCAAACGGGTTTTTTCAATTTTAATATATATATATATGTAAAGGGTCTACGACAATTATGTTTTACTCTTTCAGTTCTGGATATCGACTTTAGACGTCAGAATATTACGTCACTGAGTCTAATGTCGAATCCTGATGTCTAAAGTCGATCCGATTCTTTTGCGTAGGTAACATTTATAAATCAAAGTGAAAAATATTGTAGAATTAAGACACTGGGTATTCAAGCTCCCAACAAAATAATTATATACACTGTATGTGATTTCCACATATTGTACCACATAATAGAGTCTCATTCATAATATTCTGTATCCACGGTCTAAAGCCAATCTCATATGAGATATTCATTCCACAGAGTCATATTGTCTGGGAGTAATACATCGGAGGAAGACTATAACGGGGGAAATGTTCATCATGGTCACAGCTGTACCAGTCATTAATAGATCCTGTCACCTCACACTAGTTCTCCCTCTATTTAACCCGTCATCTTCTGAGACAAAGTTCATGGAGACCTCTATCTATCACCGCTAAAGATAACTAACTTGATCCCCATAGTAACAGTTATCCAAATAACGTTTTCTCTCCAATTAGCTGCGCTGTTGAAAAAATATCTCCAAAATTTTACATCAGGTGATATATCCACATGCACATCGACATCTAATTAGGTTCTCTGAAGACATGTGATTATTTTTATACAGTTGTTCCTCGTCAGAAAACATAGTAAACCATTGATTATTTACAAACAAGCCGAGCTGGATCAATCTTAGACATCTGTGTGATCATGTTTGTTTGTTTGTTTGTTTGTTTGTTTGTTTGTTTGTTTGTTTGTTTGTTTGTTTGTTTGTTTGTTTGTTTGTTAGTTTGTTAGTTTGTTAGTTTGTTTGTTTGTTTGTTTGTTTGTTTGTTTGTTTGTTTGTTTGTTTGTTTGTTTGTTTGTTTGTTTGTTTGTTAGTTTGTTTGTTTTTTGTTTGTTTGTTTGTTTGTTTGTTTGTTTGTTTGTTTGTTTGTTTGTTTGTTTGTTTGTTTGTTTGTTTGTTTGTGTTTGTTTGTTTGTTTGTTTGTTTGTTTGTTTGTTTGTTTGTTTGTTTGTTTGCTTGTTTGTTTGTTTGTTTGTTTGTTTGTTTGTTTGTGTTTGTTTGTTTGTTTGTTTGTTTGTTTGTTTGTTTGTTTGTTTGTTTGTTTGTTTGTTTGTTTGTTTGTTTGTTTGTGTTTGTTTGTTTGTTTGTTTGTTTGTTTGTTTGTTTGTTTGTTTGTTTGTTTGTTTGTTTTTGTTTGTTTGTTTGTTTGTTTGTTTGTTTGTTTGTTTGTGTTTGTTTGTTTGTTTGTTTGTTTGTTTGTTTGTTTGTTTGTTTGTTTGTTTGTTTGTTTGTTTGTTTGTTTCTTTGTTTGTTTGTTTGTTTGTTTGTGTTTGTTTGTTTGTTTGCTTGTTTGTTTGTTTGTTTGTTTGTTTGTTTGTTTGTTTGTTAGTTTGTTTGTTTGTTTGTTTGTTTGTTTGTTTGTTTGTTTGTTCGTTCGTTTGTTAGTTAGTTTGTTTGTTTGTTTGTTTGTTTG
>OZ024904.1:17355218-17538624 GCA_964017125.1 Flabesymbios commensalis | reverse complement strand
CATTATGTTTTACTCTTTCAGCTCTGGATATCGACTTTAGACGTCAGAATATTACGTCACTGTCACATATTACGTCTAATGTCGAATTCTGATGTCTAAAATGAAATGAAATGAATCGGGCTTTAGGCCACCTTTTTGCACATATAGGCTAAACTGGACCAGGAGAACCTCCTGAGGATGGTGAGATGATTGAGATGACACTGTCCTCCAGCCACAGGACTCGAAATTCGAGCCCTGGCGGTCTGAGGCCGAGCACGCTACCTCTCGGTCACGGAGGCTCCCCACAATATTAACTTTCACACGTGGATGTGGAAGAAACAATTTTGTTTCTTTCAAACCGCCGAGACCGGGAACCGAACCCCGGACTCTGGCGTGAAAGGCAGCGGTGCTAACCACTACCCTAGGGCCCCCGCCCTCTGATGTCTAAAGTCGGTCCGATTCTTTTGCGTAGGTAACATTTATAAATCAAAGTGAAAAATATTGTAGAATTAAGACACTGGGTATTCAAGCTCCCAACAAAATAATTATATACACTGTATGTGATTTCCACATATTGTACCACATACTAGAGTCTCATTCATAATATTATGTAGCCACGGTCTAAAGCCAATCTCATATGAGATATGCATTCCACAGAGTCATATTGTCTGGGGGTAATACATCGGAGGAAGACCATAACGGGGGAAATGTTTATCATGGCCACAGCTGTACCAGTCATTAATAGATCCTGTCACCTCACACTAGTTCTCCCTCTATTTAACCCGTCATCTTCTGAGACAAAGTTCATGGAGACCTCTATCTATCACCGCTAAAGATAACTAACTTGATCCCCATAGTAACAGTTATCCAAATAACGTTTTCTCTCTGCGCTGTTGCAAAAAATTCGTCAAAATTTTACATAAGGTGATATATCCACATGCACATCGACATCTAATTAGGTTCTCTGAAGACATGTGACTATTTTTGTACAGTTGTTCCTTGTCAGAAAACATAGTAAACAATTGAGTATTTACAAACAAGCCGAGCTGGATCAATCTTAGACATCTGTGTGATCATGTTTGTTTGTTTGTTTGTTTGTTTGTTTGTTTGTTTGTTTGTTTGTTTGTTTGTTTGTTTGTTTGTTTGTTTGTTTGTTTGTTTGTTTGTTTTTTTGTTTGTTTGTTTGTTTGTTTGTTTGTTTGTTTGTTTGTTTGTTTGTTTGTTTGTTTGTTTGTTTGTTTGTTTGTTTGTTTGTTTGTTTGTTTGTTTGTTTGTTTGTTCGTTCGTGTTTGCTCGTTCGTTCGTTCGTTCGTTCGTTCGTTTGTTTGTTCGTTTGTTTGTTTGTTTGTTTGTTTGTTTGTTTGTTTGTTTGTTTGTTTGTTTGTTTGTTTGTTTGTTTGTTTGTTTGTTTGTTTGTTTGTTTGTTTGTTTGTTTGTTTGTTTGTTTGTTTGTTTGTTTGTTTGTTTGTTTGTTTGTTTGTTTGTTTGTTTGTTTGTTTGTTTGTTTGTTTGTTTGTTTGTTTGTTTGTTTGTTTGTTTGTTTGTTTGTTTGTTTGTTTGTTTGTTTGTTTGTTTGTTTGTTTGTTTGTTTGTTTGTTTGTTTGTTTGTTTGTTTGTTTGTTTGTTTGTTTGTTTGTTTGTTTGTTTGTTTGTTTGTTTGTTTGTTTGTTTGTTTCGAAATCTATACCTATAGATAACGGTATACCATAACGTGTCTGGAATAGAGGTCATTTAAGGATGTCTGTTCATATATGCGGCGAGTTAAGCCTTGTTGATGCTGAATGTGTCGTATTAAGCGTAATTCCAAGTCATCTCACGATCCTGGAAAACCAGAAAGAGATGGAAATCAGCATCGGAATTCTCCGCTAATTTGACCTAGATATTAGGCATCTGATTGGTCAATATTTCAATATCGACCAATCAGATGTATATGGTCTTAAGCATCGTGTGATTTAACAACATTGTTCCAGAAAATGCATTTAACCTATCGCGCTCAACAAAGGGGGATTATCAGATCTAGGCAATTGCCTAAAATAAATCCCACAATTTTCATAGTTAGATAATTATATCTAAATCCTACAAACTCGAATTATCATACAAAAAAATGTGAACTGTGTTACCGCATTTATGTTGTGTACATTAACATTTTGTCAGTTTTTTAAATATTTCACAGATATAAATCTACATGCATGCCACACACATTCCCAGCAACACCAACTAACATGATTATTCTGCTTTGTTCCCCTCACAGCTATCTATTAGCGTCAGTCGCTTTCTGGTTTTAGTATTCCCGTCGTGCCCTAACTATGCTGCATGTCCTTTTTAAGTTGCAGCAGTCCATCTCAGTTATTGCACTTAGGAACTACATTGGTGTTGCAGCAGAGAAATGGTACTCGAATTAATTTAAAAAAATAAATTAGCAGTTAAATTATCAATGAATTTAACGTAGACATCACAGTAAACACAAAACATTTGTAGCACATTTATACAATGTTGGACCAGCGTCGAAGACGTTGGGCTGACGTTGTATAAATGTTATTTAGGAACTACATTGGTAATTCAGCAAAACAATGGGAGTCGGATTCATTTTAAAGATTTGTCGAATGTTTCATTTCTAATGAACTTAAAGTAGACATAGCAGTCAGCTGTTACGAATTTAAATAATAAATCGAGTACCGAACGATTGGAGAATAACAACAAAGATAATTATGTAGAATACAACATAGCTGAATGATATAAACATCATGTCTATTGAAGAAGTACCTCCTGATGCACGTGGAGCAATTAACATGTCTGATACCAATGCCAAGGGGACAGGCTACGTGTGCACCAATGTACACTGATGCGGGCGGTTGACTACAAAATTATCTACTCGTTGCGTTGATATACCAAATTATAGTGATGATTTAGTGCAATGTAATGACTGTCCATTCACTATAAGGATTCTGATAATGCACTATATGTGGTGTATCGTATTATATTTCATTGACCCTTTAAGCGTCAAGCTCGACTATAGTCGTTTTTAATCTGTTTTATTATCTGAATAACTAACTGTTAGTGGGAACAAAATATGTGTTTCAACATCAAAATTTGCATATGTTTGGCCTCAAATTAAACCTTTCAATCCTGACTTTACATTGGCATCTTCATCCACTACAACCCGACTTGTAGTAGATGAAGATGATTTAAAGTGGGTGAAAAAATTAAAGAAAATTACCATGTATTAGTAAACTAGTTTCATGGAAATTTACGTTCTAAACCCCTAGTTGTAGGAAAATTAAGTCTCTTTTCATGGATGTAAAATGATGCTTTAAAGCATCGTGAGGGCTTAAAAAGTTAAACAATTGTGAGAAAATTTCACCACTTGAAATTGTGGATCGCGGTATCGAGACACAACTTCAAGTGGGTGTACATTGAAAGAAGATAACGTTGCGGGTAATGGGTTAAGATGGTATGATTATAATATTCAATGCTTGATGACAAACAGATGTTAGCGATCTTTACCAGATTGTCTTCTCCACTTCGGAGACACACATGGCGCCCATTTTTCTGTCAGTAAGTGTTATTCTTTACGAGGTTTGTGGCTGGTTTTGAGGGAGGTGAGTTTCCCGCGGGGATCTCATGGATGGCTGAATGGTGGTGGATGTCGCAATCCTGTAACGTAAGGTTACTGACCATCACAAAGTATATCCTCTATTCCCCTGGGACACTGTCTTGAAATGAGCAGACTAACAGAAAACACATGACACGATGTTGGTGTGATGTTGGGCTAAAGTTGCGGATGGTGGACAAAAAATAAAATAACATTGGGTCAAGGGCTCGTGTTTGCTGGGCTAGCTGTCCTCTTTCCACTTTCTCTTCTATTATAACACACAGGTATAAACGGATTTAAATATTCTTCGAAACGCAGTGACGTCACCGAAAACCCTCTTGAATGGCTGTTCGTTGAAAAAAATGTTATATAAGTCCCACTCCCCCATACATCATTATATAAGATTCTAGGTGAAAACATTACTACTCAAGAATATTAAATTACACATAATTATGTAATCCACCCATAATTATGTTAGCTATGGTTAATTTGCTGTTTCAACGACTGAATTTGAATTTTATCTCGCTACTTCGAACTCCAAACTGAAGACTAAAAATGAGTGGCTGAAATTTGCTTGGTTATAAATCGCCATTTTATATAAGCCATGTTATACCATTTAATAAAAATGCACTGTGTTCATGCGGCGCAGATGTAGGTTTTTCTATTGAAATGTCACTTCAGTTTACAAAAATTGACTCTTTTTATATTCTCAAAAAAATTCTTAGTTCACAATTTTACTATTTATTTGCATTATTTTTAAAAGCTGTAAATGCTATGCATGTAATATTCAGATAATGTATTGATAAACATAGTGGACATACTAATACTTAAGATTAAATAACTTTGCAATAAGATATCAGATGAGTTAAAATACAATGAAGGTCCTGTGGGATTAAAGCTCAAAAGTACATGTATCATTTAATACAAACATATCACGATAATACGTAGAACGCCGGTAAGAAAAACACGACAAAAGATTTTATTGAACATTTCCAGAGAAATTGTCGTTAGTCTCTCTGATGGAATGGCTGACTTTGGTTGGTGCAGACCTACTAACCTCTTAGTAATTAGAGGCTGTGTGACATCTAGTCAAGATTGTGCATCACAAAGTGTAAGGCTGTTTGCATGCAGGGCGTCTTTTGTCCGGCTGTCTCAGACAGGCTGGGGTTCCGCCATTATTCCCTACATGTCCTTGGCCATAGCCGTGCTAATGTCCCCGATAACTGTTATAGACCACCCGGTTTGATAATGGCCTCCTAAGCAGCCTAGATAAAGCCCTGGGATTTAGGCTGGCCATTTTTCAGATAGATTCCACAGGGAAATGCCACCACTGCATTCTTTATTCATAAATGGTCGCATGCCCATATATCTTTGACGCCGGCCTGTACCGACGTGTTGATATCAAATAACACGGCCACACAGTTTAGTCAATTTTGGAGAAATATGATAAATTATGTATTATGTTCAGACACAAATAAATGATGTAAAGAGCCACGGTATGCCTTGAACGAAATTAAATATCTGATTTTTATAATATGTTTTATATATGTTCAAATTTAAATACATACAATGAGTTCCTCCAACTTTCACACAGACAAGACCGCGTCTGCTCTTAAACTGCCAAATTATGTAATTGGAATTTTCACCCACTTGAGCTTGTGTTTCGCTGACGCGATCAATAACTTCAAGTTTCCGAATTGAGAACATTGAGGTGAACGATTTTCAAATTTTGTTGATTGATGTCACGTTTTATCTTTAACATATTCAAAAGCTGGTATATAATGTTCTAATAAAAAATAATAATAAAAACGAATATAATCTGGACCGGCGGTTAAAGCGTTAAAGGCTGAGTTGTGTGTGGCTCATAAGGATTATCACATTAATACTTTAAAACCACATTGATTCAAGCCAGAGTAATTACAAGTTCGATTTTTTGACAGGGCTTCAACTACATCCAGGTTACCATACTGTTGAATGAATGAATGAATGAATGAATGAATGAATGAATGAATGAATGAATGAATGAGTGAATGAATGAATGAATGAATGAATGAATGAATGAATGAATGAATGAATCAATGAATCATTGAATGGATGAATAAATCGAATGGATGTATGAATGTATGAATGAATGAATGAATAAATGAATGAATGAATAAATGAATGAATGAATAAATGAATGAATAAATGAATGAATGAATGAATGAATGAATGAATGAATGAATGAATGAATGAAATAATGAATGAATAAATGAATGAATGAATGAATGAATGAATGAATAAATGAATGAATGAATGAATGAATGAATGAATGAATGAATGAATGAATGAATGAATGAATGAATGAATGAATGAATGAATTAATTAATTAATTAATCAATCAATAAATGAATGAAAGAATTAATGAATGAATGAAAGAATCAATCAATCAATCAATCAATCAATCAATCAATCAATCAATCAATCAATCAATCAATCAATCAATCAATCAATCAATCAATCAATCAATCAATCAATCAATCAATCAATCAATCAATCAATCAATCAATCAATCAATCAATCAATCAATCAATCAATCAATGACAAAATGAATAAATGAATAAATGAATAAATGAATAAATGAATAAATGAATTAATGAATTAATGAATGAATAAATGAATAAATGAATAAATGAATAAATGAATAAATGAATAAATGAATAAATGAATAAATGAATAAATGAATAAATGAATAAATGAATAAATGAATAAATGAATAAATGAATAAATGAATAAATAAATAAATAAATGAGTGAATGAATGAATGAATGAATGAATGAATGAATTATTGAATTAATGAATTATTGAATTAATGAATTATTGAATGAATGAATGAATGAATGAATGAATGAATGAATGAATGAATGAATGAATGAATGAATAAATGAATACATGGATGAATAAATGAAGGAATGAATAAATAGATTAATGAATGAATGAATGAACGAATGAATAAATGAATGAATGAATGAATGAATGAATGAATAAATGAATGAATGAATGAATGAATGAATAAATAAATGAATGATTGAATGAATGAATGAATGAATGAATGAATGAATGAATGAATGAATGAATGAATAAATAAATGAATGAATGAATGCATGAATGAATGCATGAATGAATGAAGCTTCACATCACTGCAAAATGCATAGTCTACTGGATAAACTGGTAGAATATCTTAAGGACGATGAGATGAAAGAGATGACACTGTCCTCTAGACGCAATTTTTCATATTTGACCCTGGTCGCCTTAGACCGAGCACGACCGTCACAAAAGCTGCCAACAATAATGAATCTTTATGAGTTGGTAGAGACTCTTTTTTTTAAACCTGAAAACCGAGATCGATAAACGAGCCCCTCACTCTGGCGTGACAGACGGTTGCGTTACCCCTACAACAGATCACAGATCATGTTATCCTCAACTATAACACTAATGCGCTACATCATAAATGTTTTTTTTTGCTGGCAGAAAGTTACGCATTGCGTTGTTTATATGCGACTTCCATTGGAAAAATAGTAATATGCGTTCAAATGACGATTTTACTATTATTGTGAATTAAATGAATGAATGAATGAATGAATGAATGCATAAATGAATGAATGAATGAATGAATAAATGAATGAATGAATGAATGAATTAATTAATTAATTAATTAATTAATTAATTAATTAATTAATGGGGTTTTAGGCCACCTTTGATCACACAGGGGCTAAATTGGACAAGAGATCTTCCTGAGGATGGTAAGATGAAAGTGATGACACTGCTCTCCGGACACAGGATTCAAAATTCGAGCCCTGGTGGTTTGAGGCCGAGCACGCTCCCTCACGGAGCAGGGAAGAAACGTTTTTTTTCATTAAAACTTGAATACCAGACTTTCCAAGGAGGCTGTCTTAACCATTGCACCATGTACCACTGTGAATAAGTTAAAATACATGTATAGGTGCCCACACTATTGTAGGCCCTTTTAATGTGGCACGTTGCAAACAAATCGTTCAATTCCCATCGGTTAACAGCCGAAAATCCACACAACCTTTCAGCATGTTCATGTATCAATCATCAGGGGAAATCCATACCACATTTCGTGACAAGAGGCCTGGGCTTGGCTGTGTTTTAAAACACGGAAACTAGGCATCTTTAAATCTCCAAAGGCTCATTGATCAATACCTCACAAGTAAAATTGTGATGGTCCCACGTAAAGTAACCAACCAATGTTTTACATCTCAATATTTTTTTAGAGGACGCAAATTCAGCTATATTTCCTTTTTATGGTAAAAAAAATGACATGAAAGCTGCTATATGTCAGCGTAGAGTCATGGGTATAGTAAAGATACGCCAGACAACCCATGATCTAATTTGACATGTCATCTGGGATATATTGTACTGTTACCGCCACTTTAGGCTGCTGCAGAAAAACCCCACTAGCAATGTGTTTTTTTATACTTCCGCATGTTATTCCTAATATATCAGTTAAATTAATTTCGCTCCCCGCACTGAGAGAATTCTATATCGTCGCCACGGAGCTAAAGGATCCTATCTGACACTCGTTAGAGTGGCAGATAGGATCCTTTAGCTCCGAGGCGACGATATGTAAAATGACCACAGACTCATAACATAGGTATTCAAATGAAGCAGAAAGAACTAACTAAGACATTTATAATAATTTAAAAAAAACACACTTGGTCTCAATGGTTTATACAGAATTATTTCAATGTTGTAAGGATTATGTGAATTCAATATGTATGTACTCAAAAATGTTAGCCTAACCTTTTAGCTACCACAATCCTGAACTATCAAGTGGTGTGAGGCATACAAACCTGGATCTACGCTCTGCGTAATGGTCTGGCATTGACTGGACGCTATGGCTACTATCATTATACACACATTTATGCAATGTTGGACCAGCGTCGAAGACGTTAGGCTGACGTTGTATAAATGTTTGGCAAATGTTTTGTGTTTGTTGGGTACCATGTGCGTACAGGCCTATCTTCAGTTTCATTTAGCTGTTTGCTGGAAATTATGGAATATAAAATTGCACCTTTCCTCTTAATGCGAAATGATATTTGTTTCGATATGATGTAACATTTGTTATTTTTTCCTGGTAATACTGTAATATGTCTCTCATGTGTCATCATGCCAGAAGATTGAAAGCAATTTAGATCTAGTAAGAAATATTGTCATTGTGTATTATTCGTCATTTGGTAAAGTCGAATTTGTCTATGATTCCACTATTGTTCTCCATGTTATAACGAGTCATTATTATTCTTATTAGTTTTAATTCTTATGACTGTCTAGCTAAAAAGAAACATTTTTCACACGATGTTCTGGCTCATGAAAAGTAATTGGCGTACATGTATACGCATATTTATACGCATATATCGCCTAACTTGCGGGTGTGGGACATACAACGACCGTTTAAAAGAACAAAATAAAGGAACAAAACAAGCTTTTTAAAGACCTTCTGGCTCACAAGCGTCCATTATTATACTTGTTATTATTATTGAGCGCTATTGTACCAGGGTGGTGAGCATAATACTATCATTCTACGAGTGATAATTCCTCATCGTCAAAATGGTAATTCTTCTTAGTCAACACATTACGTTGGCCTAACGTTGGGCTGATGCGGAGCCTCCTCCCAGATGGTGGGCCATTATCAGACCGACACATCTCGTGTTTATCTGGTTATCGGATATGTCACCGACGACACTGGTTTTACATTTACATCTATAAACATCAATCTTCTTTGACTGTATCCATTGCTTTCAAATTAAAGTGATGAGAATGTCCAGGTTTGCGAATCGGTGTGATTGATTTTATTTTCAATCCCACATGACATAACGCTTTTTTTACCTATAGCAAGATGAATTGGTGCTTTACCAATGTAATCATTTTCCGATGAAACTATCGAATGTTTTTTCTCTACTTTAATATAATAAATATTGTTTATTTTTCCGAATTATACACTGATCATGACACACACAAAATGGTATGATATAAACGCCAGATAAGCCGTCATGTCTTATACCAATCTAAATATACGTGTACGTATATACCTTTGTCTACTTCTTTATGAACCATTGACAATATATGTATACATAATACTTAGCATTATGAAAACTTTTAGCGGCCAGGCTAAAATGTCGATGTCGGATGAGAATTAATCATTCTAGTTAAGGGGTGGTTGGGCTAATTAGAAGACTAAGTTCCAGGAGACCATCCCCCTTTAAATCTAAAAAATAAATTTATCTTTACTTTCTCTGATTTCCATTAGATCAATCTTAACTTTTTTAATGAAAAAATGGTACGTTAAAGGTGATCTATCACCCCTTATATAGTATAAATAAATTTGTGACAAATTATTCAAAGTTGCCACAAGATGGGGCACAAGTGTTTTCTTATATGGGGTGATCATGTGACCTTCTGAGAGGGTCACATGATAGTCAATCACCCCATATAAGGACGGTGTGCCTCAAGGCTCTGTACTAGGGCCACTTCTGTTTACATTATACTCTGCGCCCATAGCAAGTATAGTGCGGCGGCATGGACTGATCGCTCACTTGTACGCGGACGACACTCAGTTGTACATCGTGTTTGACCAGGATGATGCCGTAGATACCATCAAGCGGATTGAAGCCTGTGTTATGGAGATAAAGGAATGGATGGCAATGAATTGGCTAAAACTGAATGATGAAAAGACTCTCTCGTTGCTGTTACGGACACCTACAGTGGGACATCTCTCCAACATCAGCGATATTATCATTGGTGACAACAACATCACTCCATCTCCCTCAGCTCGCAACCTTGGTGCCATTTTCGATGAACATTTGACTATGGAGGCGCATGTCAACAGTGTTTGCCGATCTTCTTTTTTCCACCTGCACAACATCAGTAGCATTCGAAGAGTGTTAGATATGAAGACAACTGTCATCATTGTTCAGGCCCTAGTCATTTCCCGACTTGACTACTGCAACTCTCTGCTATGTGGACTCCCAACTATACTCATAAAGAGATTGCAGAGGGTGCAAAATGCAGCAGCTAGAGTGATAGCTAAAGCCGGCAGAAGGGACCATATCTCACCAATTCTCTTCAAACTTCATTGGCTACCGGTCGAATTCCGCATAAAGTACAAGATCCTGCTATTAACATATCGTGCTTTACATGGCCTCGCCCCAACTTACATCACAGAGCTGCTAGTGCCTTATACACCACCTAGAACACTGCGTTCGAGCACAGAGCAGCTTTTGGTAGTCCAAAAGTACAGACTTAAAAACTTCGGTGCCAGGAGTTTTGAAACTGCGGCTCCAGCACTCTGGAACAGTTTGGAGAGCCAGATCCGTCTGCAGAAAACCCTGACCTCTTTTAGAAGGTTGCTAAAAACTCACCTGTTTCGTCAAGCGTTTGGTGACCTCACGCAGTAATTGACTTTCTTTTCACTGTCTTTCGAATGTGAAGCGCTCTGAACAGCTTCCAGCTGGATACATGCGCTATACAAGATTTCATTCATTCATTCATTCATAATTATTCATACCATATAAGGGGTGATAGATCACCTTTGAGATAATCGTAATTAATAAGTTTTGAGAGTTTTAATTGACAACCTTACTGTAGTCAGACAGAATGACGTAAACTGTTGCGCATAAATCACAAAAATGATTTGATTTACGCGTCACCCTATACTGCAATGATGTGTCATTACTATGCCACTGCAGTACTCACCACTTTGTTTTGTGTGGATGATCCAGATAGAAACGGACTATTAATAGCTCGTGATTTGTGCGATTAGTAGGATGATTGATATATGATGTAATGGATGTTTTTATTATGATTTAGTAGGCACTGTGAAGTGTTTGTCATTCTGTGGTGACGTAATTTAAACATAACTTTGTTTTGTCTTTTCCCCTTATCATATACCCATGAGAGACTAGAGAGGCTGAAGAGACAAATCTTCTGTTGTCACCATGGCTTCTATTTGCATACCCCTATATGTAGCAGATATGTAGGTCACTACGATAGTGTACGAGGCAAGTTGACATTGTCATTTAGTCTGGCACATTCTGACGAGATTGGTTTTCTTTTATGTTGTCTGCAATCCATTGAAGGCAAAAAGCGGAAGTCATCGCTGTAAACACGACACGCTGAATTCAATGTTGGTCCAGCGTATACGACGCTGGCCCAACATTGAACCAGCATTGAGCGAATGTCTTTGGCCTGCTAGGATCAGACCAGAGTTGCCAGAGATCGGTCCCAGAATCTTGGCGACAGTTTTCACCTCTGGGAGTGGAGTGTGGCAAATCCTGGTTGATCCAGATTTAGATGTCTTTATGACGGGAACTGTGCGTCGCTTTCCTCAGAATGCGTACGGCTTATTGTTACAAAGATAGTCTATCTATCCCTCTAAATAAGTGACATTCAACTTGTGGAGGTTCAATGTTGGGACAGCGTTGGAGACGGTGGCTCAACATTGAATCTCCACAGGCTCAATGTTTCGTATTTACAGGGATGTGTGCTTATTCAACTGGTAGTGCAGATAAACCATGTCTGCAGAAGCAACTAGCATAACAAGTTTGCAAAACATTGGACGAATTTCTCAGACAATGTTCAGCTAAGAAATAGCGATCGACTTTAAAGGTTGAATTACTGTACATCTGGTAATTTTCGCGTGTTTAAATTTTCGCGAATTTCTGATTTTGTGACTTTTCACGAAGTTTAGAACTCGCGAATTTTTCTTTTTTCTTTAGGAGAGCTATCATAATAATAATTTTCGCGTGATTCTTAAATTCGCGAATTTGTTACCATCTTTTCCGCATCAATTGCCATAAATAGGGGTTATTTTTATCCACTTTAAATTGTGGATCGCGGTAGCGAGGCACAACTTCAAGTGGGTGAAAATGTGAACTAAATCACTCGGGTAAAATGCTAACTTACCTGGTGATTATAAGTCCGTATTTGCAGAGTCCGTTGACTTTGCTGGGACCACTGATGAAAAGAGAGAGATAGTTTAGTGATATAAAGGAGGTTGTCAACCTATTTATCTTGTCGGTAACGAGTAACATCATGTGATAAATCTCCACACCTTCCCCTGGTGATACTATAGTGGTCTGTGTAACCAGCAGTAATACCAAACATAATCGTACAAATTACGATATATCGCAAGCTTTGGATTGGTCGAGATGGCTATCTCGACCAATCCCAAGCCTACGATATATCGTAACTTGTACGAAAATACGAACCCAGATATCTAGAATGTGACGTGAGTCTTATTGTCACCGCATTAGTTCATATGGCTATTCCATTTATTTCATTTTATATTATCCCACCTCAAATCGAAAATCTGCATATTAATATATATATATATATATATATATATATATATATATATATATATATGCATATTAATATATTAATTTGTTACCATCTTTTCCGCATCAATTGCCATAAATAGGGGTTATTTTTATCCACTTTAAATTGTGGATCGCGGTAGCGAGGCACAACTTCAAGTGGGTGAAAATTTGAACTAAATCACTCGGGTAAAATGCTAACTTACCTGGTGATTATAAGTCCGTATTTGCAGAGTCCGTTGACTTTGCTATATATATATATATATATATATATATATATATATATATGCATATTAATATATATATATATATATATATATATATATAATAATAATATTTCCTCCTTTAAAATATAATTCAGACAATTTGTTAAAGCGACCATTCTCATACGTCAGCTACCCATGACATTGACGAAGATCTTAAAATTTACTTTATAATTAAAGGGGTGTATCAGCCACAATTACAGATATTTCCCAATAGATATAAAAACATCACACGAGAAGATCCTTTCGACTTGTTCTGTTGACCTTGGTGACTATAATGTCTCTGGGCAGTGAAGGTCACTCATCTCCTGCCCATTAGACACCATGCTTCACCAGCGGCTAGAAAATCAGCTAATGTACCTTCTGGTTTAATGCCTGAATAAAGACACATTGATGGCGGGATAGGACTGTCCCTCGTGGAACATCCTGGATCACTTCACCGACTGCGACATAGTGTACATGGCCGTGTGGTGGTTAATGCCTATATCTAAACAAAGGTGGTCTAAAACCACATTTATTCATTTATTCATTTATTCATTTAGTCATTTAGTCATTCGCTCGTTTGTTCGTTCGTTCATTCATTCATTCATTCATTCATTCATTCATTCATTCATTCATTCATTCATTCATTCATTCATTCATTCATTCATTCATTCATTTATTCATTCATTCATTCATTCATTCACCGCTCCCCATTGTACAGCGTACACCAAATGTGTTTGTATTCAATGGTATCATCATTTTCAGTCAACATTGAAAATCTGCTCAATTTGTGTAGTAACTATGCCACAAAGCGCATTCATGATATGATGCTTATAGTGTGAAACCCCCCAATGTCTCAGCACCCTCCCTCAGGAACAACTTGCCAGATGACTTACGTCAGTATTTATCCCTCAAGCGTCGCATAACAACATTTATTTTCACCAAGTAGTAAAATTGTGCTAGATGAACTGCGCTATAGACACATTCATTGATCCATTCAACAGTGATACTTCCTTGACATGAGTTAACCCCTTTCCCCTCTAAGCACGATTATGGTCGTTTTTCGCCGATTAAATCACTGTTAATGGGAATGAAACATGTGATTAAACATCTAAATTTGGAAATGTTTTGTCTCAAATTAAGCAAACGTGAGTAATTTTCACCGACTAGATGTTGTGGGTCGCGGTAGCGAGCCACAACATCAGGTGGGTGAAAAATTTAGATAAGATAACTTAAAGGGTTTAGAATACCAGTGATCAACTATCGTCAATCATTATCTGACTTCTCTGTCAAAACAAAACAGAGCCTCTCTCTGAGTGTATCATGCAATCAGTAGACTATTTAAAATATTACATAATGTGTCTGGGCCAGCATCACTCAGATATAGCATAGCTAAAGTACTATCTGTCATAATCAACAACCATCGATCATTGTGTGGTTCATTCTCTCATTAACGATAGACAGTTTACGCAAACAGTAATACCGTTTTTAGGGGGCTTGTCAAGGTAAAAAAAAATCAATAATCCGAGAAAAACTGGGATTGGTCAGACCCCACTCACCCACCCACCTCCCTATCCATTTTTCTTCTTTTTTTTGAAACATTTGGAAACATGAAAACAACACAAAAAACACAAATTTTCCAAAAAAAATACAAATCGGAGTTGGGGCTTGACCAGCCCACCCACTTCCGAATTTTTCTCGTATTGTTTTATTTAACTTGACAAAACCCCTTACCGTGAATATTATGCGGCACAAACGTTTATGTTTACTCCTGTAATTGTGTTCATAGATAGCTCAGAAGTCAGAACAATTTATGTCAAATTCATCAGACCAAGTAATCTTTATTGAAGTTTTATATTTAATTTAGTCTCATACCTTTATCAAATCTTGAATAAAACACTTTTTCTCAAAAATATTCCTTTGTAATAATTCCACTTCTTGTTATAACTGTGTAAACTATAACTCTGTACATACTAAATCAGAATAGACCATACATCTAAACTACGCACAGTCAAATACATTCCATGGTGCTGTATTTTTGTAACTTCTGTCTTGTTTCTTGTCAGTGTAAGAGACGAGTATCAGCAGACATACATGTAGTTCTGGTATCAGTGATGTAGATACGTCAGTGAAGATGTATCACCTAATAACAGCAGATTTATCACTGTCCTCTCCTCCCCATCTTCTCTTCCCAGTGAGTAGGGACGTTAGCTTCCTGATGGTTTAACCCTTACAGCGCGGGGATAGACTTTAGTCGTCAGAATCTGACGTCTGCAGACGTCAGATTCTGACGACTAAAGTCTATCCCTGCGCTGTAAGAGTAAAAATATTTCTAATGCCAGTAGACCCATAACATAGGTATTCAAATGAACCGGAAAGAGCTAACTAAGAAATTTATGATGATTTCAAATTGAAAAAACCCTTTGGTTTCCATAATTTTCATAAAAAATCAGCGCTTTAAGGGTTAACCCTTACAGCGCTGAAATATTTTTGTATAAACTATGGAGACTAAAGGGTTTTTTTAAATTTAAAATCATCATAAATGGCTTAGTTAGTTCTTTCTGATTTATTTGAATACATATCTTACGTGTCTACGGTCATTATACATATTTTAATTCTTTCAGTGTGGGGATCGACTTTATACGTCAGAATCTGACGTCTACAGACGTCAGATTCTGACGTATAAAGTCGATCCTCGCACTAAAAGAAAAAATATATATTTCTAACCACCTGCTAACGACCGTACACTCATAATATATGTATGCAAAGAAAGCGGGAAGAGCTAGGTAGGACATTTATGATGATTTCAAATTGAAAAAAAACCTTTGGTCTCAACAGTTTATATAAAAATATTTCAGTGTTGTAAGGATCAATGTTGGGCCACCGTCTGCAACTACGGCCTAGCATTAAACCAACTTCAGATTACCTACCATATCGTGTTTGTCAGATTGCCATAATAAAAACCCAGAGACTTCAAAGTTGTATGCATCCACGAAATAGCAAATATATTAAAAAAGGTGATATAAATAATAAATCTGTGTAATAGTTTAGTAGTGATTGCCCTTTTTAAAGTATAATGAATTCTGTAGCTATTTCGGTATTTAGTTTTTGTCAGTCAGGATGAATATTTTGACTTAAGTAGACGAGGTAATTTGTCATGCTTATGCTGGCTTGACTGGTTAAGTCACGACGGCCGATAACTGAGCCTAGTACATTATTGTCCCTGCATGCCATCTACATGTTTCCAGTTAGCTCAAACAGACTAACAGTGACATTACAAAAAACATAATGTAAACACACTTTTCGGTCCTGCCTTGCAAAGCCATACAGCAGTAGCCGTGTAATGAGTAAGTATGCAGTTGCTGATGTTAACCCTGCGCGGGAGTACTGTGAAAAATTATTATACTTTATTGTGGCCATGGTACATGATCACTGGATATATGTTTTCCAGAGGGTGACCCGGATATGGCAGATATTTGAATATGGTCAGTTTCAGACACTGAATATAAGTTTCACACTAACGTTACTTTTACGAATTACAAAAAAACGTCCATGTAAAAAACACTTTTCGGTCATGTATGCAAAGGTAAGCAGCCGTAACTACTTGCTTAAAAACTACACAGTTACCGCTTTTTGCCTTTCACGCCGACTTTCTATTTTGTCCATCGTTTATTTTCAGATAGTGTTTGATGATGGATATGACAGGATATTAGCGGGTCATATGTGTATTAGTTGTGATCGGTTGATCATTTCTGCACCGCTGGTAATCATGAGCATGCCTGTAATGGCCGCTCAATGAAAGTCACCTTGACCCCCGGTAAATATAATCATTTCTACAAAGACATGTGTCCAACAGACATGTAACTCTGACACAATGTCGCTGTAATGTTGGGCCAACGTCGCCGACGGTGGACCAACACTACACCGACATTGTGCCAGAGTGTTTGCTTAGTGAGAGATTGAGGGATGATTTATCTTCGGTTTAGGCCAATCTAGGTCAGTCTGAATAAAGACAAGATAAGATGGCTACATGCCCGGACTAACTGAAGTCAATGAAATGAGATGATTGTATGCTATTGATTTTCAATTTCTTTCAAATTAGCTGTTTGATAATAATTATGTAAGTTTTTTTTTCAATATATGTTTCTTATTGCTCATTTAATCCTTAATTTAGCATATTGCTCATTAACACATTTCAGGTGCCTGTGTGAGGGACGCATAGTATGCATCATACCATGTTTCAAATAAAATTAAGCCTAGATTACAAATATTATATTTTCACCACTAGAAGTTGTGTCTCGCTACCGCTATCTAAACATACATTTCATTCCCAATAACTGTGATTTACCACATATAGGCATGCTCAGCGTTTTAAAGATGGGGCACAAGTGTTTCCTTATATGGGGTGATTGGCTATCATGTGACCCTCTGAGAGAGTCACATGATAACCAATCACCCCATATATGGGGTGATTGGCTATCATGTGACTCTCTGGGAGGGTCACATGATAGCCAATCACCCCATATAAGGACATAATTATTCATACCATATGAGGGGTGATAGATCACCTTTAACATCAAAGACATTTATGCGAAAATACATAAATATTTACATTAACTTTTATATACATAAAATACATTTGACCATTTCTTTATTTCTTGTTTATAACTGCAAAGTCACAATCGATTTTTTTTCTGTCGTTACGTGAATTAACGGTAGTTTTAATAACATAAAGCATTATTTATTATGTAATATCACAATGATTATCTGTTGATAACACTGTTATAAGTTCAGGTTATCAATCTGATTGAGCTTAAAGGTGATCAGGTCGCTATTTGCTTTGATACTTGATACAGTCGATGTCCAAACGTTAAAAAATCCATGTTGTTAACACTTTATTCACGAAACACATGCAGTGGCATCTTAAAATAACGTGTAGAATAGTGTAAACAATTATGGGATAGCCGAAAAAAGAACAAACAATTTCATATATGACATGTCTGCAATAAAAAAAATAATTCTTCTTTCCTATAATTCAAAAATAATTTAGATGTCTTGACTGCTGTGCTCAAGGACATATGAAATATTTTACGGAACATAGGACCGATCAGTGATAGACATTCAGAATGCAAAGTGATCATGAACACACACTAATCTCCGTCTCACCCGAGGTACTAGCCCAGTACAATCCCAGAATTAGGTTAGAATTGGACAGTAACTGGGTGAGAAAACACATGTTGCATTCAGATGAGGCAGTGATAAATGAGAGACATAAGGTAAAACTCCCAGGGAGATCTAACTGGACTTTGTCATGGTGCCTGCAGCAACGTACTATACATTCGTACAAATTTAGTTGTATTTACGCATTTCTTTTCTTGGTATGTTGATTTGATAAAATGATAAAAATACATGTTTATTTAGGATTTTTTTTCAGAGGGGGGGGGGCGAACATTTTGTTACAGTGAGCTTCCTTAATTGTCCTGAACACTATCCCGCCTCCTGTATGGACTGTATGGACTTATATCTCCAGACCGTATAACAACATTATGTCTGACTGAATATGCTAAAGATCGATGTAGAAATGCCAATCACTCATGTATACATGACATTATCAAGTGGGCAAGATTAATCACTCCCACTACCTGTCCAAAGCGCCTTTAAAATCAAGTACATAAATGCAATAGATCCCGAATTACAATCCTTGCGTTACAGTTTTATTGTAATTATTTTGTTTCTAGAGCGGGAAAACCTATTTTTATTATGGAAAAAAATCAGCGAAGATGGACTGTTTACCTATTAATCTTCCACTGCAGTATTTTATAGTTCACAACCTACTTGATGTTTAATATTGTTATTACTGGTAGTATAATTAAGTTAATGTTAAACGCCGCATAAAGTTATAGCTAGTTTAACTGAGATGATTACTAAGGTCCTACTACCATAAAAATATGTTCAACTTATTTAATGCATCACTACACTGTTGGTATATTTTTTCTTCAAATCACTGAGCGTGCGAAATGACTTGAATATGACTAAATATTAACCTTACAATATCAATTTGACAATAGAGTATTGCGGATGATGGTAAATATAAATATGTTGCCATAAATAGAGGACTGGCGTATGGACTGCCGGATGCGGGGATAATTTATTGACCTACTTCACAGCTGTAATTTAGGGCGCCCTCTCACGAGCAAAAAAGACAACACCGTCTCATCGATTCAATGTAGCTGACGTAATTTGCTGCCAAATTGTGTTACCACATCGGTAAACTGGGCAGAATCAACCAGGGAGCTAATTACGCGAGGGGCGTATTGTTTATTATCTTGGTCTTTGTTCTCGACCTTATATAAAGATTGTCTCTCAGAGAATTGGTGCCACTGTAATATGGTGCAACATGTTTACTTTACGAGGTAGTTCCAGCAACACTTAGCAATCAGCTACTACCTCCGCATAAGGATGTAATGTTTTTGGTCGTGTTCGCTTGTTTGTTTGTCCGTAAGCAGGATTACTTACAAAGTAATAAACAGAACGCTTACCAGAGGTATGTCTCGGGCCAAGGACCAACCCATCACATTTTAGGGATGATGCGGATTTTCAAATTACAATTCGGATCACGTGGCAGAAGTTTGCAGTCTCTGACTGAGTGTCTGGTAATATATACGGAATGTTTGCGTTGAAATTTAAAACATTAAAAAGGCACATCGTAAAGGCATCTTGAACATATTTAAGTCTGGCGAGAACAGGGTAATAATCACGTTATTTACTTTTTATTTTTTAAATATCGACGTAATAAAAATACTCTCTACTTACTCTCTTATATCATGCATAATTCAGTCACCGACTTCCATGTGCAATGTCTATAGAATTCATTACAGTAAAATGGCTAAGGATATTTTGGGAAGTATATAGCATACACAAATCCCTGGACTATTTGTTGGATCCTGTTGCTGAAGGATAAACCATAACGCTTCAAACCTCTTCCACGTGATGGTGATGGTTTCATTTTTCCAATCGACATAGAGCTACTAAGGTTGTCACAATGTCTAACCACTGTAGGCCTATGCCAGGCTCCCACTCTTTTATTGTGTCAGTTATAAAGCTTGTCTGCATAACATATATGAGCACTGTAATAGCAACACTATTCAGTTTTTAGGTTGTTTAATTGTTTATATCCCTATTCAACTTGTGCACCATATGACAGGTACTGATAAAACTCTTAATTAAATAATTGGAAATAATTGATCCATAAATTCACCTAGATCAACATTTGTTAAGCATGTTAACATTAATATTATTTTTTTTGTGCGAATTTCACTTTGTTATACGTCTTACTCTGTTATTTCACTTATTTGTGTCTGTATTATTGTGCTGTACTCCAATACAACATTTTTGTATAACGGGTCTTATTCCAAAAGCCAAACAATACATACACAGCTTATTAGTTCATTTGGACGCGCATTTGATGTCTGAACATTAATGATATGGCTCGTCTGAGAAACAGACACGAACATTGGAGGCCAAAAAATCCGTCCCGGTTCCGTCATGGCGCCCCAGTAGTAATGAGGTCACTACCTCTCCAGTTATTCGCCAGGCGGATCTAATCTGTCATGCAATGCCAGAAGACAGTAACTGCTTGCTTTATAAGCAAGCAGCTACTGCCTTTTGGCATTGCATAGTGGTAGTGACGTCCACTTCGCCAGCAGCGGCCAGTTTGTTACTCCTACGTAATCCTAGACGTACTTGGCGTTCAATTAGTGGAGCCATCTTGTTGGCCTGCAGATGAACCAGGGATATCATTTAGCTGCTAAACAGTATCCTGTTATCACTTGCATATCGATCTCCGCTAAATTGACACTCCTCTCCTCCCAGCCTTACGACAAGGAAAAACTACTTGGCCCGAGGGGGTTGACCAAGATCTTAGGCATTTGATTGGTCGAGATGGCTATTTCAACCAACCACATGGCTACGATCTGGGGAGTCGCAATATGGGCCAACAAGTCTGCTAAAACAGATTCCTAACATGTCAATGAAAACAATTAATTTTTAATAAAAGTCACGCAATTAATTAAAAGCAGAGAGCTTCCCTAAGTAAGCTTAACAAAATAAAACAAACTGAAATAATCTGAGCAGAGAGGGACAATTGTAAATTGATTGCTTATTTCGATTGTGCGGACTAAATTAAAACGATGTTGTTTTCAAAATTAGTACATACTAAATGAAAAAGTAATAACAACAGTTAGCAGCACGATTTCAATACAATTACAATACAATTTAACATTCCAGCGCTGCTCTGCAAAGCCAACAGCCAGTATCTGCTTACTTGATACTGCCTTTTGGTTTGGACGACAGAGCAAACACGATACATTGGCTGAATGTGTCGTATTTGCAGTCCATCTCGAAATGCCTATTATCAGGTCAGTCGCTTTTAGAAAGCAGAGTAAGCTACATTTAACCCTTGGAACACTGACGTGCTCAATAAAAATTTCCATTCACTATTCAAGTGGCTTGAAATTGATGTGATTTGTGAAATATAAGTCCTAACATATATCATCAGTTTTTCAAGATTGAAAGCATGCTGTACTTTTAACAACTGGTTATACAGGTTTTTATAAATAGACAGAATGTCTACTGTAGTCGCCATCAGTGGTCTAAGGGTTAACATGCTTAGTTCTGCGGGAAATACAGAATCTTATGGTGAGATACTTCTCGCCCTCACACGAAGTCATCGTCTCTCCAACACGCATGTTCATTAACCCAGCACTAACCCGGAAACTGGCTTCACTTCCGGTCTAGCTTCTACCGGAAGTGAGCCCCTTCTAACACATCGCCACAGCCAATCTGACCTAAAAGTACTTCACCCAGCATAGGATTTGTGTTTATACTCAACCATTTCTACCTCTCTGACTCAGTCGCACTTCTTTATTAAAGAAAATTCAGTAATAGTGCATTCTCCATCTGAGTGTATCCTACTTGTATGTATTTTTTACATAAATGTAATTTTGCTAGAGTTGGTATATAACAAGATAACATCACTGCGATTCCTTTGCTGTTACATTTTATATTTTCGTGTTGGGGGAGGATGCAAACTTTTCAGTTTAGACTACTGGGTCACAATAATCAATGGAGACGTAACATTTGAATATATTTTCTATCGTGATTATGGGATTATAGAGTCAGAAATATTTTATTTTGTTAGTAAGCATGCGTGATGTATCCCTTATATACATATAACCAAAGTTGTGACCAACCTTTTAGTGCTGGTTGAAGACGGAAAGAGTGCATCGTTCGGAGCCGCCAATCGCACCAAAAATATGCCTGGTTGTGAACTATAATCATAACCCGTGAAAGCTTCAGCCAGTGAAATGAAAACATTTTCTAGTTGCTGAATAGACGTCGGCTTAATAATAGGCCAATTTTGAGGCTGGCATACTGTGCAGACCAAGAAACAGTGTGCCACCTGGGGAATGAACGCAAACTATTCGAAACAGAAATACATGCATAGCAGGGATGGAATCTATGGAAACACTTCCGAAGAAATATTTACATTATTCTCATAAAATAACCACTGTGACTCATCGTATTTGGTTGCAATAGAATTGCGTGAATAATTAATTTCATGACAAATAAAGCCTTTTGATATTTAATTAAATAAAAGTTATAAAGACAAATAAGACGTTGTAATTTAATCGAATCCGACGCAATTTGTTGTAAAATTAGCCTCAGTATGTGTAGCACAGTAGTCTACTGCAGTAATACACCACTGAACACTGTGAAATGCAGCGCATTGCAGTTCCGCACAGTGTATTACAGTACAGTACAGTGTAGTGTAGCTCAATGCAGTGCAGTGCAGTGCATTACAGTACAATGCAATATAGTGTAGTGTAGTGTAGCTTAATTCAGTACAGTACAGTGCAGTGCAGTGCAGTGCAGTGGATTACAGTACAGTGCAATGTAGCTCGCAGTACAGACTGTACTGCTCGCAGTACAGTACAGTACAGTACAGTGCATTACAGTACAGTACAGTACAGTACAGTACAGTACAGTACAGTACAGTACAGTGCAGTACAGTACAGTACAGTACAGTACAGTACAGTACAGTACAGTACAGTACAGTACAGTACAGTACAGTACAGTACAGTACAGTACAGTACAGTACAGTACAGTACAGTACAGAACAGTACAGAACAGTACAGTACAGTACAGTACAGTACAGTACAGTACAGTACAGTACAGTACAGTACAGTACAGTACAGTACAGTACAGTACAGTACAGTACAGTACAGTACAGTACAGTACAGTACAGTACAGTACAGTACAGTACAGTACAGTACAGTGCAGTGCAGTGCAGTGCAGTACAGTGCAGTGCAGTGCAGTGCAGTGCAGTGCAGTGCAGTGCAGAGCAGTGCAGCGCAGCGCAGCGCAGCGCAGCGCAGTGCAGTGCAGTGCAGTGCAGTGCAGTGCAGCGCAGTGTAGTACAGTACAGTGCAGTACGATGTAGGCCTAGTGCAGCGCAGTGTCTATTAAGTAATATAATGGTAGTAGCGCCATACAGCGCAGTGCCACGAGGAGCTGCGCATTACTTTAAAGTACACTAATTATAGTAAAGTAGGCCTACATAATAGTTAACATAAAAGTTCACAAAATTATGTTTAACATAATCAAAATAGAACAGTACAGAACAGTAATACATCATTAATAAGACATCATCTTGCAGCACACGGTGTTTAGTTAGATCAATATGTAACGGCTATCACCAGGTTCGCTGCATGTCTTCTAAGGTTTATTAGGAATACCACATTCACAAGGTGTCACTACTAGACTAAATGTTTTTGTCAGAAAGTGTAAGTAATCCGGATAATTGGCAACTTCAGCCTTATGTGTGTCTCAACATTGTCCATGAATAGCAAGATAACATACTGCCAATTATAAAAAGATAACAAACACGTTAATTACCAAACCACAGCACTGCTCCAATATATCAATTCCAATGTTCTTTTCTGGTTACCTGCATTTGAAAAAACACCTATAATCCATTACCTGATTACAGAAAACGTCTATTAATTTCCGTCGCCCGTAAATTTTCTGTGTAGTGAACGTGCTCACTACTGTGGCGTCGTTTCCGACGCTGGTACAGCTGTGACTTTCCTGCAACGCAATAACACGCTGTATTCTCCGGGTTGTGGAAAACGGAATGAGTAAGTGAAAGAATGAATGAATGAATAAATGGATGAATAAATGGATGAATAAATGAGTAAATGAATGAATGAATGAATGAATGAATGAATGAATGAATGAATGAATGAATGAATGAATGAATGCACTAACTACTAGGCCTTAGAAGGCATAAGAGCCTGCTGGTGGGGTGAATTACACGGTTTGAGTCCGTATCTGCTACACCTCCTTTACAGAGGTTCCCAGCAATATTGAATACTTACGAGTGAGTAGACAAAAAACATGTTGTTTCTTTGAAACGTTTCTTTGAAACCTGAATCGCAGAGCGGGGGACCTCCACGCAAGCCCCGGCGTGTCAGGTCACAGCGTTAACCACAACACCATGCTTTCTGCCCATAAGAAGGACAATCTTTGGCGTATGCGCTTACTACCGATAAATTTGCAATGGGGCAGGCTTGTGTGCGTTTGTCTGGGTCAGGTCCGTTCTTCCTACACCTCTATATTCCGACAGCCCCATTATAATATATTCTGCCAACACCATATTCTGCAAGCCCTGCATTCCGACACACCTATATTCAGACAACCCTATATTCCGACAGCTCCATATTATTATATGATTATTTTTGCATGAATGAATGTATACATCATATATACATATTACATAATCTACATATAATATATATACAAATAAAATATAAAATACTCTAATTTGACGCATCAAAACAAATGAACATAAACCATTCAACCATTGCAGATATTATGTCCTATCTTACACTATAACGCAGAACGTTGCTAACTTCTTAAGTATAATGTCATACCTTGGCGTTAAGTGACATATCTTGACATATATCCTAACATTTCCTGGGGTACTGGGATGGTTGGCAGCTCAAGAGCTAATTCAGCTCTTGCATCACTGACCCGTCATTGCCGCAGTATAGGACATTCAGCTACCGGCAATAGAGTGTTTGATACCAGCATGTAAGGTCTCTCACGTGAGATCAATGGAGTTCTCCTCAACTATAGCTACTCTCGCGAATATACCACACTAGGATAGCTGAGTTCCGTGAAAGTCACATAGCGTTTCCTCATTAAATTGCACATCTAAGTTTCTGGTCATCTGAGAATGTCTGGTGGTAAATTCCTTAGGTACTGTTTTTTATTTAATTTCCCATACTGTGGTTGCCATCTCTTTCTACCACATCTCATTCTTGTCTTCTATGTATATCTCTCTTTGTCACCGTTACGTCAATAGCTGATGATACCCAAGTTATATTCATATGCATCATTGTTACATAGGACAAAATGTTATTTTTGTATTCTACTTCCTTCTATGCTTACATAGTCATCTATCTTTATATGGCTTTTTCTGTGGCCATTTCCTGATAATTTCTCGTATGGGATTTCGTTAATGATTGGAAAATATTCTATGTAAAATTTAATAGCAAACGTATGTTTTGGATTTCAGTGCATATAGGTCATTTTTCCTGCAATCTGTAGTTTTAATCTTTTCTATATTTGAGCATCGATTCTAATATAAAAAAATGTCATGTCAACTTCTAATTGAATACATTTGATAACATTGCGGATTAGGCTTGCGTTGCAGCAGAAAGTCGTAATTTATCAAGTAAAAAAATAGTATGACATCGAACGGTGCTTCACAAAGCACATCAATAATGCGCATATTTTGTAAAAAAATGAATAATCATTTAAAATATTGCATAAAACAAAAAACTGGGAACAATTTTGGCAAAAAAATAAATTAGTCCAATAAGTTTTGAAAAGAAACGTCATACACTGCAGACTGAGGCATCAGATAATATTAGTAGGAGGCAAAGGGTTAAAGTGCATACAATGATATTAAACTCGAATAAAAATTAATCACGATAAAATATTATGAAAAACATATTGTTAAGAGTGAACCCTAAAATGTGCGAATTAAATAGTGTAACATAAATGTGTCAAATAACTGGACTTGAGAATGACTTTCCTTGATTACACATTTTTCAACGTTATTTGTTTTTATTTTATTTTTTAAATAAATTCTGATGAAATACTTTCAATTTGTGGTGCACTCCTTTTCAATTATGCACTGTACATGCATGTATAAATTCACAGTTTCTGGTAGATTGTGAATAGTTTAGAGCCATTTTTCTGGGCATCATATAAGAATACATACATATCCATACATAGCCTTTTTAACATGGGTGGTAATGGGGAAAATATTATCATCGATAATACTTTCCACCAGTCTAATCACTTGAAACTTTTGATATGTTATACAGGACACTTTGATGACAATAAAACAGTTGAGATAATTTCTGTTGCCATTTGTGTCAGGTCATATTATTTAAAGACAGTTCTACTTGTCTTGAAAAATTACACTGGTGCCGTCGCTAGAAATGCGAGCAACCAGCTGTTAATCAGAACTCCCACGTGGGTGGAATTTTATCATGCCATGGATACATGTAGTAGTATCGGTATCTGCGCTAATCCAGTCCGAGAATAAAAACTCGAGCAAAATTCTCTTGATTAATTACCCATGGGACTGTTCCGCCCGAGAATAGTGAAACTGGTGTGTCAGTTTTGATTGTACAAACCAAGGAATCCGACGACTGTCGAGGAAATCTGGGAGTTTAAACATGCCCAGAAACCGTTATCCCTTAAATCTTTCCTATGGAGATGAAAGTGTGCATTTCCTACTTTACGAGGTGGCAGAGGCACTTTTCATCTAGTGGGGTCTGTCAATATGTGAGACCACGTACGCACTTCTGGATAGAAGTATGAATTTAGGCAGACATGTAGTTAAGGTCGTGCCCTACAGGAATTTTCATGGAAGCAAGTTGGCACGTCCAGTTTTGGTGGCCATCTTGGATTTCAAAATGACCACCATTTGTCACCTATGGTCTCACCACCCTAAATGAGCCTAAATCAAGGGGGTGGCTAGTGGAGTCCGTACACAAATTACTGATTTATATGGTTGTTTTCGCTTCTGGTGAATTAATACAAGTACAGGAATGTTATAATTTTGTGGATAATTTGGAAGCACTATTGTTTTCTTCGTGCGTGATATGATGTATAACTGTGTTGTGAGATTTTCGGATGAATACAGGGGGTGAAGGGGATGTGTGTCTATTCTGGGAATGGGCGTATGAATATTTAGGGAAATCCAGGAAATATTTATCTTTTTACCCATAAAGAAACGTAGCTCGAAACGCAAGAAGTAATGATATACCATTTTCGGACCTGGTTTTAAAAAAGGACGACTTAGGCTTTATAATGTTGTGTCACATAGGGGAGTAGGGCAGGTCGAAAGTGATGAATTCGGCCCTTAAAATGTTGGCATTATAATTTTTTTAAGTCGAACTGTTACTTTGGAATGGCAAAATATTCAATCCTTAGTGATTATCTTGGCTTAGAGAGAGGTTGTAATACGCCATCCAGTATTTATTTTGTGTTTTTGTTGAAATACAAATACAAAATCTCCAGTTTGCCGAAATTTGTTCATGAATAATTTATACCTCCCTGAGCAAAAATAAACTGAAAATAGTGCATGATAATATGTTTTTCTCAAAGTCAATTTTGCTGAGAACTAATGAGAGTGTAGGATGAGTATAATGTACTAACCTTCCTTCATTGATCAACTTCTGACCTCTGGTTGGAAAGATCATTTGATGATATGTGGTCTGTAAGTGACAGGTCATTGCTTGCCTACAGTCCTCGTTTGGAGGAGAGCTAGTGTCATTTTTTTCTTAGTGAACCATATATTTGCAGTGCACCCCCTGGTAATGATGTATTCAAACCATACACATTATGTGTGTATTCGTAAACTGGAAATACGAGGTTTGAACCGCGGCCAGAAAAGAATATATGTTATCGTAGTTGTTGGTATGTGGAGCTCCAAAAACAGTGGATGAGCTGCAGAACCACGTCTACAGACCAGCCAGGGCCCGTATTCTCGTACAAGTTGCGATATATCGTAGGTTTCGGATTGGACCAGATGGTCATCTTGACTAATCCGAAACCTACGATATATCGTAATTTACGGGCCCTGGGGCACAATTTGACAGGAGCTTTGTGAGCCTTTCTTAAAATGAAGTGCATGTAGTTGTTTGAGTCAATTCCCTATAGCAATGACAGAATTTTATTTGTTGATCACGAAAATATTGGTATTTTAGTCGCTAGTTCTTCTACTTTGCGATATATGACACAAATTGGGTTATAAATGACGACCATTCAGCATTCCAAGATGACAGTGGAAAATGGGGTTTGCAAAATTTATTCCATCAAATTTGCTGAAGATAAAGGTGCAAACCATGTGTGTGGCAAAATTCACACTTTTGTCAGAAATGCACAGTCAATTACATAATAAACCCACTTATCTGCCCAAATGGAAAGGTAAACACAGTAAATCATAAAACGAACATCTCATATGTTTTCTGCAAAACGGTTGTTTCATTTTTAAATTTACATTTAGCGGATAATAGATAATAAATTACATAATTATGAATTTTCGCAGATGTTTTCCCCATTTTATGCATAACCTCACAACACTATCAAAAAACAATATTCTCCAAGATGGTGTTATCACTAGTTATAATTACGTTCCATTTGATCAATATGGTTTTTTTTAGAAAAGAAAACAACCAGTAACTCCAATGGCACTTAACCCGGTAAAAACATTTTAAAAACTATAAAATATTTAACTTGATATCTCATTGGTTTCCTGTGCTAACATTGTTTATCAGGTCTAAATTATTATACACTTGTATTATTATATGTATTATTATTATATATGACACTTATGGTTAATAAAATATCATTGCTATATCATTGTTTTCTTTTACTGATATTGTTAATTGGGTCAGTTTGACAGTGCGTATGTGAATATAGGCCCTGTATGATTTGTAAATATATGAACAGCAACTAAGAGTCGGTGTATTGTATTTGTAGATCTGCGTTTTGGAAGCGATCATCCTCATCACTGAGCTGTGTTTTAGTAGAATGTTTGATCTGGTCTTAGGTCTGGTGTAACAGATAACTATAATTGAATTTGTATTCACATTATTTAAGCCCAGCTTATCAATGGGCTGGGGACATGAGGATTATTAGCTGGAAGCACGGAATGACAACAGGGACTAAATGTGTGCAAGGACAGGTCACCAATAATCACATGGCTGACAAATACCTCTGGCTGCCGTGTTACACCACCATAACCAGATATGGGTGTTGATGACAACGTGATCTAACTGCTTTGCCTTTGGAAATGTCTTGGTCTGTGGTGTGGTGTTTTTGTATCCTGTTTTAAATTTATATTTTTAAATTTCCTAATGGGAATGGATGAATGAATCAATGAATGCATAAATGAATAAATGAATGAATGAATGAATGAATGAATGAATCAATAAATGAATGAATGAATGAATGAATGAATGAATGAATGAATGAATGAATGAAAGAAAGAAAGAATGAAGGAATATGAATGAATGAATGAATGAATAAATGAATGAATGAATGCAGAAATGAATGAATGAATGAATGAATGAATGAATGAATGAATGAATGAATGAATGAACGAATGAATAAATGTGGCTTTAGGCCACCTTTGTGCACATATAGGCTAAACAGGGCGGGGCGAACCATCTGAGGATGTTGAGATGAATGAAATCACACTGCCCTCCAGACATTCTAAATTTGAGCCCTGGTGGTCTGAGGCCGAACACACTACCTCTCGGTCATGGAGGTTCCCCACAATACTGAATCTCCTTCTGGGTTATTCAAGTAGAAATAAATGATTGGCCCCATTCAGCTACAGTGAGGAATTGCTGGCAGCGTTGGGCCAGCTTTCATGTTGACTTTACGTTTGTCAATTATTCAATAAGAGCTGACGTAGTCTATTAACCTACTTATAACCAGCTAGGCTTGAGCACAACTCATGACGTCAAAAACAACAATTCATTTTTTAAATTCATGAAAACGTATGTTGAAATTGATAGGTATGTCACTCTGTTTTTTAACTGAGTAAAATACAATGATGGAAATACTTTGTGCAGAAATCGTATTTGTTTTTAAATCAGCGAATGATATTCTTGATAAGACGTCGATCATGGAGATGTGACCCTCACAATCCGAATATGTCCTCAACAGTTCCCTTATTGAAAACAAGTATTACGAAAAAGTAATACAAACTACTTCTTGCACACAATAAACCAGAAGCCATAAACTACTGTTGGCGTTTCAGACACACAATAAACCAGAAACCATCACGTGTAATAAAGATAAACAGTTTAAAGGCAAATATCTCAGCAGAACAGCCCTCAGTCGACTCGACCCCCTAGTCACATGTTCATTTATTCAACTTCTGGGGAGTGCTAGGGATCTTCACTGAAGTGAATAACGTGAGGCTAAAGGTCCTCGCCAAATGAAACACCATCAATACAACGATGTCCCAACATTGAGAGGGTAGAAACATGATATTCCTCTGAAAACCTGCACCCAGAGCCAAGCGCTATTGATACTGCAATATAGGCATCACGCTCTTCCCTGCAAACACAAAACGTTTGCATAACATTTATACAACATTCGACGTTGATCCAACATTGTATAATTGTTATACACATCTGTTGTGCTTACTGGGTTATAATCATTGAGCCGCGTCGTGGATTCACTCTCTAATCATGATAAGCATTTAGTTATTTAAAACATGGACCCATACCTCCACCAAAAAATGTCCCCCTTCAGAAAATCATGCCTACACTCACGCTGTGTATGATCTGGTATTTAATAATTTATGGAGCACCCCGCCGTCTATCCTAGCAATTTGTCGTGCCAGGTAATCTCATAATGCAATGTAAAACCAGATTGGTCCGTAGTCAATAGAGCCAATATTGGGATAAGGGTCGCAGATGGTGAGACTCCACGGGGCATTGACTCAGTGCGTATAGATGCCTCATTCTCAATAACAGTCATTTGATTGTCCCGTCTTATTATCCTGGTAATCCGCTCGACAAACAGGTGCGGGATCCCTAGGAGACGACAACCCAGCAAACAAGAGACGTCGAGCCAATGTTGTTTTAACCCTGAGAGCGCTGAATTTTTTTGCTGGGAGCCCGACCTCAACCAGCTCACACAAGACGTAGAACCAATGTTGATCCAATGTTGTACCAACGCCGCAGACGGTAGGCTAAAGTTGAATCAACATTGGTTCCCCATCTTGTTTTGCTGGGCATGTTGTCTTCGCTTTCAACCACGAGATGCTGTATCAATGGTGCTATGATGTTGGGCCAGCCTCTGCGACGCTGGATCAACGTTGTGCCAGCATAAGGGCAGCGTCTCGTGCTTGCATGTTCAATGCTGCTTCAGTGGTGAGCCAACATTGAAGATGATGGCCTAACATTGTGACAGTGTTAAGCCGATGGCCCGTGCTGACTCGAATATAAGATATTCTTATCACATCCTCCTACGTAATATCTGTCACGGCAGGGTTTGGCATTCGTCCCCTGTCCCCACGATGTTCAGGTTTAAAACAAGCCAGAATGTGCCTACATTCACAGCATATAATTATTGGGGGAGCGTCTATTACTGAGATCTAACGTTCTCAGCTTTGGACCACCAGGGTCTGGATTTGGGATCCTTGGTCTTGCAAATGAATGACATGAATCGGGCTTTAGGCCACCTTTGTGCACATATAGGCTAAACTGGGCCAGGAGAAGCTCCTGAGGATGGTGAGATGATTGAGATGACACTGTCCTCCAGACACAGGATTCGAAATTCGAACCCTGGCGGTCTGAGGCCGAGTACGCTACCTCTCGGTCACGGAGGCTTCCCACAATACTGACTCCTTGGTCTTGCAAGGCGGTGTGGTTTGATTTATTTCACCATCCTCAGGAGGTACTCCTAGTATGATTGAGTCATATTTATTCATTCTTTATGTAATATAACTGTATCAACCGGCAGACATCAGACGTTCACTCAATACTGTTCAATGGCTTACGAACTATAAATATAAAATGTAAAATAATGTTTGATAGACAGAAAAAATATCACAGACTTTTTGCAATGAGTCATTTACGTTATCGTAAAGAACGTTTCCAATCAAAATGAGCCCAGTCAACACAAGACATTGATGTGGTTTTGTTGTTGGGTGCCGAACAATTTTGGGTCGACGGCTCGTGGTTGCTTGAAATGACCGATGTACATGCAGTCTTAGACGTGACATATGTTCATTTAGTAAGCAGCTTAATTATTAATCTTCTTTTAAATAGTCACACCCTTGTGAAATTGCACACCGATTAATTGCATATTAAGCTAATCAGTGGTGTGTAAGCTAATAAATTGTTAAAGCTATCACAACGATTTTATAATATCATACAATTGTAAATGTAACTACATGTATAGAAATGTGTAAAGTTGAATCTTTTCACATCAACTTGAGAAACAAATGCGGTTTTATTTCGGATAAGAAATAATATTTAAAAATACAACAGTGTATACTGTGCATACGTTATTCTTGAAAATTGTGACATTTTTACTCTTACAGTGCGGGGAATCTGACGTCTGTAGACGTCAGATTCTGACGACTAAAGTCGATCCCCGCACTGTAAGAGTAAAAATATTTATAATGACCGTAGACCCATAACATAGGCATTTATAATGATTTTAAATTGAAAAAAAATCGTTGGTCTCCATGTTTTCTTACAAAAATATTCAGTGCCTGAAGAGTTAAAATCTGTCAACCTGATGCTTGCGCAGTGAAGCTATCTACATTCATGTTCTACCATGTACCATGTTGGTGAGTTTTTTGAAATTCGAATCCACTGAAATTCACAACTCGCTGCTACTTTTTGCAACTGCAGCTACAACCCTTCAAATGACCTAACCTCAGGCTGACATTGGGCTGGCGCATCTTGTTTACCGGCTATATGCCTTTGCTCAGTTGTCATAGTGCATGGCAATGTCAAACAGTTACTATGGCACGCGGACAGAGCAGTAAACTAAAGGTAACTTTGTCGTTAAATCATCATTCTTTACGCGTTATGTATAGCCTACACAGCTGTTGTAGAGCATCAGTCTCCTTAATGGAGGAGTGACGTACTCGGGATGATATAAAAATACACACGCAATTTCCCACAATCAAAAAAATATGTCTTCAAAGGTGAACGGAAAAAAATCTTTAAACCAGCCAACGAACCAAGCATCAACCAAACGACCAACCAAGCAACTAACCAGCTAATCAACCAATCAACCACCAACCAATCAATCCACTTGATGAAACAAATACTAAATTAAATAATAAATCAATCAATCAACCGATCAATCAATTCCTTTATTATTCAATCAATCACTCGATCAACCTACACTTAATCAGTCAATTTAATTAACCAGTCAGGCAACCAACCAGCCATCCAACCAAAAAACAGTCAATCAATCAATCAATCAACCATCAATCGATCAATCAATCAATCAATCAATCAATCAATCAATCAATCAATCAATCAATCAATCAATCAATCAATCAATCAATCAATCAATCAATCAATCAATCAATCAATCAATCAATCAATCAATCAATCAATCAATCAATCAATCAATCAATCAATCAATCAATCAATCAATCAATCAATCAATTGAACTATCAATCAATCAATCAATCAATCAATCAATCAATCAATCAATCAATCAATCAATCAATCAATCAATCAATCAATCAATCAATCAATCAATCAATCAATCAATCAATCAATCAATCAATCAATCAATCAATCAATCAATCAATCAATCAATCAATCAATCAATCAATCAATTATTCGATCGATTAATTAGTTAATCAACTAATCAATCATTCAGTCAGACAACCAATTGATCAAGCAGGTAATCAACCAACCAACAGATAAACAATCAAGCCAGCAAATTAATGATTATATCAACCAACCAAGCAACTAGTTTACGTAATATTCAGCTCATGTCAATCGGTACTTCGTCATATATTTTAGTCTGCATATATTGAGGTATCTGACACACGCGCTGTTGTTGGCTGTTTTAACTTATCTCTTAATCTACATGGGACATAGTCTATTATATACATGTATACTAGGGATGAAACCGCGTGAACAATATACATAAATCGTAGAATCGCAGATGAATGAATTCAGACTTGGTATATGAAGAAAAGTGATTGCAACCTTTGAAAACAGAGGTAACAGTAAATTCTGAGTTTTCACAGAGCATGCACTAAAACAGAAGAATAATGATCCCGTGCAAAGAACATACAACAGTAAAGCTTACGTTTCAAGTAAGCAGTTACTGCTGTGTACCTTTGTGCGGCAGTATGATCTAGTGGAGGTCGGAGCTAGGAATATCCCTGCCATTGTTGACGCGTGACATTTTTCGGTCAATGACTTGGCAATAACTGACAGGGTTAGGCGATGATAAGTGGCTAACGCTACATCCCAGTAGGGATGTGTTGTTCAGGGACAATTGTGGAGGCCATAGAGCCAACAGGTCAACCACCAAGGAGACAATACCAACAACATCACGTTGGCAAAACACTGGTTTTCAGCTGAGCCAGTGTAGATATGATTGGTCCATTACAGAGCTTTCGTTCGCCCAGCGTTTGGAGCAAAGAGGTGTAGAAATCAGAGATGTTCAAGTGTCATTGTTAGGCCAATGCATAAGACGCTGAGCCGCCATTCAGCCGCTGGATTTGATTGCTGGAGAGAATGGGAATCACTGGGGAGAAATGGTCATCCACGTTAGCTAGCTTTCCTTTTCCTCTATATCTGCGCATGGAGCTCTAAAAACGACACCCAACACCTTGCCAATTCTGGCTCACGTCTAAAACGTACTGCCAGCTCTGGATCAGCGTTGTGCCAATCATTGATGTCCGCTCTCTGTAAGTCCAAGTAAAACCTCACTCGATAACATTGTGAAGCAACCAACAGCAACACCTGGTGCCCAACTCTGGCACTACCAGCAGTGGCTGCAAGTGGCACATCCAGCGATAAGATCTCTATTATCGGCCTTTGTCATTCATCGGCTTCAAACAGCGACAACACCAAAACCTACAACTGAATAGGGAGTACGTCCACGCCATGCATTTGTATTGTAGCAGGCACGACAGCCGAATATTGTAAAATCGAAGAGTGTGGCTGGAAAAAAGAATCCAATTGCTGAACTGGAGTGAACTAAAGTCTGGATATTTCCCCTGGTTGTGTTTCTGTTGGATTTTACCCCCACTTTATAATATTAATTATAATATTATAATATGAAGATCTCGACAATAAAGAGCTTAACATATCACTTTTAGCTGGAATACACTTGCGATTAACTATTTTTTTTACATCACAGCTTGATATTTTGAGGCGTTAATGTGAAAACTTGGTTTCCGACTGCAGCAGTTTGTCGAAATAAAAGTGATTGTCAACAACGCTGTGGAGTTAATAGGAGTATGAAGAGAGATTGAGTAGAGAAGGACCATGAATGGCAGCAGAAGAAAACCACACTACAGAGGGGGGTACTAAACCATCAAACCTTGACAACTACATCTCCCAGACCGTCATTGTGACTGCAAGCCAAATAAGACGGCCTTTCTCCTGCGCTATTGGTACTAATGGCGCGGCAAACGAGCCTTGTTAAAGTAGACCTGGCTGCTGTGTCGTGTTACCTGACGGCTCTTTAAAAGCCTAGCCTATAAGTGTGCTGTGGTCGCGGGACACTCTACTCGCCAATGTCCGCATCCTTCATCTAGATCTGATTCCCTGTCTACAGCCTGGTCTGCTGAAGACTGCTCTCACACCCTGTCCCCGTCTTATTGCAGCAGTCTCTCTCTCTCTCATTTTTTATCTGCACAATATTGGTGGCTATTTGATGACGGCAATAAGGCAGCGTGTCCACTTAGTATCCGGAGTGGACCTACTGCTGCTGACTACTGGACGTGTGTGAACCATGCATGGATGGATGGACACAGGAGTAGACCATCCATGAATGGATAGAGCCAAGAGTAGATCAAGGATATCTGTCTGATAGCGTATTGTTGATAACATATGTCTGATAGTAAACGTTGACAACAGACTGATTATCGAGGTCACTGAGCAACTGATCAGTAAAATCTCAACAGCAAGTGTCAGCATTTATATCACTCACAGCAACAACAACCAACAGCAGCTACAAGTATAATACCATGTAGAATCTACATCTAGTATCTACATGCAGTATTTTCACGCATGGTCTGCTGGCAGACACTCCTGCAATGCTTCTGGATATAGTTGCAGGATTGGCTGTACCAGGACTTGTCTTATTGAATGGGTATACCATTGGTAACAGGGGGTATGCACCATACAGGTTTAAACTTCATTCTGACTTGTTTACGCACCGACAGGATATCCCTCAAAATAAGAGACCAAGAGTGTACAAATCTCATACTGGATAACACCTGGCTCAATCTGGGTTCGAGTCCTAATCGGCCACCAAGTGCTGACGCCTGGCGACTATCATTGCAGTTTTACAGTGGCAGTTTTACAGGGTCATGTATGGTCACCAGATGTCGCTGTCTACACAAGTGGGTATGTGAAGCACCCCTTAATCACGGTACTGTTCAATATACAGCTATCTCCTGTTACATCATTAAGCTACTCATCAGGTACATCAAAGCCTGCCTGTTACCTGTGGTTAGAGAGTTATCACAGAGGAGGGATTGCCAGTCATCACTAGACCTTATACACCAGCAAAGTGGAATGCCGTGGCTCAGAAATGACTCCTTCCGCAACACAGGAAACTTTGGCATCGCGTCATGGGTGCCCCTCAGGTTAGTCTAGTGTGCTTCGCCTACGAGCTTGAGACGCCGATAATATAATTTATCAAAGCATGTTTAGCAATTGATCAATTCAAGAAAGACCAAGACCTATGGCCTACCCATATGAAAATCAAAGGATTGATCGTAACTTAACTTTTTCTAATTTACATCTAAACATTTCCATTATAGAAGTTAAGAAAAATTGCACGTTTTTAATTGAAATATTAAGGGGAAGTTAATATTTTAGTGTGTCCGCTCCGAGTGGATACAATCTTAACTAAGTCTATGAAAGTTTGATTCTCCTATGGACGCCATGTAAACACAGGAAAAATAGCTTCCAAATCGTTTGTACAGCGTTCGTAGCCATTAGTTAAAGTAATTATGAGCGAGGTTTCCCGAAAACGTTACAAATAGACAATATACATTTGCTTTAGATGCTTATTAACTTCACGTTGACATAGCTTTGAGCTACTGGTTGATCTCGGTTGACCGCAACGGTTTATTCTGATTGGTTGCAGATAAAAACCTGGAACATGATACTGAAAATAGTCTATGCCATTTTGTCGGAATATGTTTAAAGCCAGAACATGATACTGAAAATAGTCTTTGCAATTTCGTCTGAATGTGTTTAAACATAGAACATGATACTGAAAATAGTCTATGCCATTTTGTCTGAATGTGTTTAAAGCCAGAACATGATACTTAAAATAGTCTATACAATTTTGTCTGAATGTGTTTAAAGCCAGAACATGATACTGAAAAAAGTCTATACCATTTTGTTGATGCTCCACTGAACCATAGATGGTGGACCAACAATCCACTGTGGCAAAAAAACGAATACTAACGATGGATGAATCCCTGGGTAAACATCAGACGTTGACCCATGATTTCATGTTGGGCCAGCGTCGGCGACGCTAGCCCAGCATTAAAACAATATTGGGTCTGTGTCTCTTTTTACTGTGATTATCTTAAATTGTCTGACAGTCACGTGGGGGATCTCTAAATAAGGCTGATCCACCCCCACCGTCCGATACTAGTAAACCAGGTCACATACACTGATACAGAGACATTGACACATGTGCCCAGTGTGGTCAACACGTGACTCTAGCCAGTAGATAACCAGTCAAACATTGTTTTCGTTTCTCTCTGCTCAATATAATAATTTTATAGTATTGAACATGTTAATGTCCAATACATAACTACCCCCCTCTATATATATCTCAACATTTGAATTTTTTTATATAATTGGTTCTATCAGCCCCACCACATTCAACTATTTGATATAAGTTTACCCGTTTTTTCGTGAATTCGTTTGACTCTGTAAATTTAGCTGAAATCCTGAGCAGGGGCGGGGGCCCTGGTGCAGTGGTTGAAGCTGCCTGCTTAGAAAATAAGAGATCGCGGGTTCGTCCCTCGCTTTGGCATTCAAGTTTCAAAGAACGAAATGTTTCTTCCTTGCTCACCCGTAAAATTCAATATTGTGGGGAAACTTCAGGCCGTGATCGGGAGGTAACATGCTCAGCCTCAGACAGCCAGGGCGCGAAATTTGAATTATGTATCTGGAGGGTAGGGCTAGTGTTATCTCATTCATACCACAATCCTCAGGAGGTTCTCCTGACCCAATTTAGCCGATATGTACACAAATGCGGCCTAAACACCCACTCATTTCATTTCATGTGCCACCAGAACAGCATTATTTAAAATGGCAAATAAATCTGTCGTGGGTATAGCCCTGTAAATCCATGAAATTACACTCGAAAAACCCCACTGTTCACTGCCTTTGTCAATTCAGTCGGAAAAATCGGCCATCTTTAAAGGAGATCTCAACAGAAACTAATTTATTAATGATAAGAATCATTTTGCATGAAATATAGCTATAGAAATAATTTTCAATATTTTTCATTGACAAACCATTTTTTCCTTAAAAACAATAATTTATTATCCATCAAACACAAAGCATTTGTATAACATTTGTACAACGGCGGCCCAACGTCTTCTATGTTGGTTCAACATTGTTATGCAAATGTTTTGTGTTTGGTGGGTAAGTGGTAATATAAAATTACGAATAAATACACGATGCCGCGTGCATATATAGCTTTAATAATGATACTTGGCAATTCAGAGCCAGGAACCACAATGTTGTTATGTACTTGATATGATATGCAACTATGTATATGAAAAATTTCTACCGAAAATAAGTAAAGGTATATGTTGCTCGCTATATGCTTTTATAACTGACACAGGCAAAAATACATTTACTATCGTCAGAAAAGCTGCCTGGATGTTTCGGTATATGTTTCTCCCAAGTGCTGGTCTATATGAACGTGAAGATTCATATCTGATGCGGATCTATCACATAATATATTATGTCATGGTCCGTTTTGTAATCAATAATGCACAAAACCGGTGAGTTTATTTCTGCAGAAAACAAGACCACGTTCCCTAACTAAATGTAAAACCAGTCGGGTTTGGTGTTCATGGCAGCATGAAATTAGGATACCTTTATCGATGTCCTAACTCACTGTCTACTGCTTTAACGTGATGTTTGTTGCATGTTCTACAGCAACACGTTATTCCAAAAAAGTTGTCTGTGACCTACAGAGAAACTATGTTTATATTCGTCAAACTAAAACAACAATTTCTGCAAGATATAATTGTGTTGAAATTGTGTGCATCGCAAAATACAGCAGCCCAGTCACAACGTTCCGTAACGAAACGCGATGTAACTGGAAGATGAATTCCCCGTCTTTTTACATTTTAATTCATTTTAAAGATTTCGTTTGTTTATTTGTGATAAATTTTAGAGGTATGACAATAAGTTATAAATAGATCATGCTATTGCAAAACGCGTGTTATCACATAAAGATAGGACGAAAAGGGAGGAAGGAATGACGGAAGAATGGAAGGAATAAAGGGAGGGAGTGAGGGCGGTAAGAAGGACAAAAGGAAAGAAGAAGAAAGGAGGAATTAATAAAGTAAATAAGAAAGGAAGTAAGGGAGTGAAAAGAACGAAAAAGAAAAGAAGAAAATAATTAAGCAAGGAATGGAAGAAACAAAGAAGGAATAAGGGGATGAAGAAATAAAGCAAAAAAGAAAGAAGTGTGAATGGATTCAAACGAAATCGTCACAATATCTCTTCATTTTGATATTATCAGTTAAACCCTCGTGTTTTGGGGAGGTTATGGTATTGACTTTATTGACTGTCACTTAGGAGGCATTGCTTTATGCACTGGACTGTAACTGTTTACAATAGCCATTATACCCTGGCGTTAATGCAATCACCCACATACACGCAATAGCTGATTGTAAATAAGAAGGATCGACACTTACAAGCGACTTAATTCCTTGAGCGCCAATACCGACTATTATTGTTTAACGAATGAATGAATAATTGAATGAATGAATGAATGAATGAATGAATGAATGAATGAATGAATGAATGAATGAATGAATGAATGAATGAATGAATGAATGAATGAATGAATGAATGAATGAATGAATGAATGAATGAATGAATGAATGAACGAATGAATGAATGAACGAATGAATGAATGTATAAATGAATGAATGAATGAATGAATGAATATATAAATGAATGAATGAATGAATGAATGAATAAATGAATGAATGAATGAATAAATAAATGAATGAATGAATGAATGAATGAATGAATGAATGAATGAATGAATGAATGAATGAATGAATGAATGAATGAATGAATGAATGAATGAATGAACGAATGAATGAATGTATAAATGAATGAATGAATGAATGAATGAATATATAAATGAATGAATGAATGAATGAATGAATGAATGAATGAATGAATAAATAAATGAATGAATGAATGAATGAATGAATGAATGAATGAATGAATGAATGAATGAATGAATGAATGAATGAATGAATGAATGGATAAATGAATGAATGAATGAAAGAATGTATGAATGAATGAATGAATGAATGAATGAATAAATGAATGAATGAATGAATGAATGAATGAATGAATGAATGAATGAATGAATGAATGAATGAATGAATGAATGAATGAATAATTGAATGAATGAATGAATAACCATGGTACTGATGTGCAGGTTGTGCCAGCCCGCCATTAAAGCTGTAATATATAATACGTGACAGCCAATAGACCACACACAGATTAGTTTGTCCACAGCCTCTATGGGAGAACACTATGCCTTTAGAGCCAGGTCCCATCTGGAAAAAAACGCAGGCATTGCCACCAAGATATAAAAGTCAATCATTAAATCGTTTAGGTTTGGCTAAGGTTTGCTTCGCGCTTGAACGAGCATATTGATAAGATAATTCGGTATCTCGAGGGATACGCAGATAAAAAACAAACTAGGACTGTCCAGTTATCTGAACCTGGAGATTGCTCTTTACGATTGTCTGCCCAGCCGATCGCTCCGTGTGTATTCGCAGGGATACTTGTACGATATTGCTTTTGTAGAAGTTGGTGTTTCAGCATGCATAAGATGCTGAACAGTTGTCAATTTAATGTTGGCCCGCCGTCTGCGACGTCGGCCCAACCTTAAATCGACACTGGGTCGACGCATTGCGAAGTGATACTTGATAACATTGTATTGCCATGTAGAAGCTGCATTGTCTCAAAATAGACATGTTGTCACAATGTCAGTTTAAAGCTGCCTCGTCACCTGGGACGCTGGTCCGGCATTCATCCGACTTTAGGTGGACATTTTTTTGCCCACTGTATAATATAATATTTCTAGTTTATCTTTGCTTGATGACACTGGGATACTAGTATAATATTATATTGCGTCGCATTTAGTACAGTTGATATTTGCGTGGTGACACTGGAATACTTGTATAATATAATATCGCCTCACATTTAGAGCAATTGATGTTTGCGTTGTGACACTGGGGTACTTGTATAATATTACGTTGCCTTGCATTTGGAGCAGTTGATGTTTGCGTGGTGACTCTGGGGTAGTTGTATAATATTACGTTGCCTCGCATTTAGAGCAGTTGATTTTTGCTTGGTGACACTGGGGTACTTGTATAATATTATATTGCCTTGTATTTGGAGCAGTTGTTCTTGGCCTGGTGACACAGCCTGATAAAGCATACGTCTGGTGACCAGCAGGTTGTCAGTGAGAGCTCTTGAACGGCAGCAAGCAGTGACAGTAAGGCTTGTCTATATGAAAGCCTGCTTCATACCACTCTAAATCTCCCCTCGACGGCTTACAGACACCGTAAACACAGCAAGTTTCTATGAGAGATTTTTTGCGAACAAAATAAACAGATGTGAAAATCGCATCTTTTTCTAGATATATGACATGGCATAATCGTTTCTCCTTTTCTGGATATAAGATTTCTTCAACTGACATGTCATAATCGTTTCTCTTTCGATATATATAACATCTCTTTCGTTCGCATTTTTAAATCGTTTCTTCTTTTCTAGATATGACATTGCTTTCATTCATAAGTAAAAAACGCATATCTTTTTCTAGATCTAACATTTCTTTAATTCACATGCTAAAATCGTTTCTTTTGTTCTTGATATAGCATCTCTTTCATTCACATGTTACAATCGTTTATCCTTTTCTAGACATAACATTTCTTTAATTCGCATGCTAGAATCGTTTCTCTTTTTCTAGATATAATATATATTTTATGTACATGGTAAAATCGTTTTTTTTACTTTTCTAGATATAACATCTCTTTAATTCACATGTTATCATCGTGTATCCTTTTCTAGATAGGCCTACAACATTTCTTTTTATCACATGTTAAAATCGTTTCGCTTTTTCTAGATATAATATCTCTTTCATTCGCATTTTCATGGGAACTGGAAAACACGTGACATCGACCCAACGTTGATGTAATATTGAAACACCGTCTGCGATGTGGCCCAACATCACATCAACTTTGGGTAAATGTCTTGTGTGACTGGGGAAATGGGAAACATTGTGTGAGGATTTCTCATGAATACATACGGTGTTATTATTTGTGTGGTTTACGGCTGAGAGCCAGGCGGTCCGCTTCTAAACAACCTGACCTATCACTGTTGCTAGCTGTTATCTTACTGTTGTTAATTCTGTGTCTTTGATTCCAGACGCAGATATGCGTATTTAGTTTTCAAATTCGAATCAATGAGACGTTTTTCCCACTTTTGTTCACGTAATGATAATAATCTAAACTGAGTTAAAATGCAAAAACCAGACATGTCAATAAGACACGCATTCGAACCGGCATTGCGTTGTAATTGCTTATCCGCTGCCCTATTTTCGCTAAATTCAAAATAAAATAAATGTGTGAATAAAAAAAATGTGTATCTCAACAAGAGCATGCTGAGATGTCATTTAGTATATTTAATTAAATCTGATGAGAATTGGAGCAAACATGTTATGTCGCATTTGCATCAATAGACTTGCAATAATAGCGGTCAGTTGGTTAATATTCTCGCTGAAAGATTCACACCATTTAGTTTTCGCCCGAAAGTTCACATTGTCACCTTGTATGTATTTTTGTCAAAAGGGTCAACAGATGATTTTTGAAGGCTCACACCATATTTAATTTTGGTGATATTTTTGAGCGACTGCCACTCTACACTCCGAGTACTGTTTGCAAATATTACCCTACTAATTTGGTGCGGTAGCGTGTTATTAATTGAGTTCCACTGAACGTGCGAGCCTGAAGTATAGGATAAAGCCCGAGGAGCTGTACATTTTCAGCTGTGAATGTACAGCTAAGAATGTATAGCTCCTCGGGTTTCAACGAACTTAAAAACACATCTGACCATAATGAGGATCCCTGATAATCAACAGCTCGGTCACAACTGACTGATTATAGCACAAAATGCCTACCATGATAATTGGTCTATACTTGGTGAACAAAAACTCTCCAATCTTAGAATGTAGTGGTCGGACAAAGAAAATAATGTAGTGGTGTGTTTAAAGTAAATGTATGTGACTCACATGCCATCATTAACCCTTACGACACTGAAATATGTTTGTGTAAACCATGGAGACCAAAGGGTTTTGAATTCATCATACATGCCTTAGTTTGCTCTTTTCGCTTCATTTGAATACATGTTATGAGTCTACAGCCATTAAAAATATTTTAATTCTTACAGTGCGGGGTCCGTCATTAGACGTCAGATCCTGACGTCTAAAGTCGATCCCCGCGCTGTAAGGGCTAAATAATCGTCATATTCTATCGAATCCCTTTAAGAAAAACGTTGTATTTTTACATATTTTTACATATTTGCACAAAACTTCAATGAATGGTAAAACAATTGTTCATTCTATGAATTATACTTGTTTTCCATTTGTGGCAGATCTGCAGATCTGATACTGTCCTATTTCAGTTTGATGTCATATTGATTAATGTCCTTCTTCACGAAACATAGCGATTTACTCATGTAGTGCACTCCTTACACTAAACAAGGTTATACAGATGCAATATGATGAATTACACATTTGCGTTCAAACCAAAAGCAGAAAGTACATTTAAATAATGCGACTAAATGATATGGCAAAATGGACCTCATGTAGGCCTATGTATATCGTAAATGCTAGGACTCGCTATTTCAATTTTACCGCACACAAACTGATTTGTAGTTATTACTGTGGGGGTTGTTGATGCTCATCAAAGCATCCCGGCGTCTGGAACAGCACTATCAATACGAGGTTCAATCAAATTGCCTTGGATTTTTTTTTTCGCGGACTTTATATAGACAGTGCCCGATACTAAACAAATATGATTAAAAAAATGTAGACAACAGCTAAAAAACGAAAAAAATACGTAATCCCTCAAACATGATATGCAGATAATGTTATAAGTAATTATTTATTGATATATTTTTATAATTTTGAAATATAAGTAATATAAGATTAACGGTAATATAATAAAAAATGAAGGAATCCTCCAGCAGTAAGCCAATACATGCGAGACAACCTTAACTCACTGAACAAAGTTGTTTAATGATAGTTTCAAAACTTTTTAAAATGTTTGGTAGGATATAAATATATATAAACCTTCCAAAGGAACATACTGATGGGTTGTTTGGAAAATATATATTGTCTTAATGTGATGATTGTTTAATGTTGGTTACCGTCCACGACGCTCGGATCGAAATTAAATCAACATTGATTCAGTCTCTTGTTTAACTTTAAAAAATAGGGGATCGTAGCCCTTACAGCGCGGGGATCGATTTTAGACGTCAAAATCTGACGTTTGTAGACGTCAGATTCTAACGTCTAAATTTGATCCCGGCACTGAAAGAGGTCAATATTTATAATGGCCGTAGACCCATAACATAGGTATTCAAATGAAGCGGAAAGAGCTAAGTAAGACATTTATGGTGACTTTAAATTGAAAAAATAACTTTCCATACAAAAATATTTTGGCGTTTTAAAGGTTTAACGCTGCTTTACAGAAGGTCACACAGGTTCTCCTAGGTTATATGGTAAAATACTGAATGGTTCTCCCCGTGAACGACCTATCTTCATGATACTGCTAAGAGTATATGCTCAGACTCGGCGAGTAGATGTGTCATCAGTCAGTCTGCCACGATCTGACCTGTCTTTATTCATCTTGCTCCGTCACTCTACATGTATAATGCCCCGCCCTAGACACAGATTGTGCCGCTATCTCCTGACAAGGTCATCTTTTCACATCCGCCAGGTTGGAGATGGAGCGCCTGTTTGCGGGGGGGGGGGACATTTCTTCGGAGCAACGTTCTGTTTTATATATTATATATCGAGGACTGCTGACGTTTGATACCTGAACAATGATTAAAATCTCATATGACTATTGTTGCATCATATGTTCAAAAGTTGGCTTGAAAGCTGGAGTTTGATTCCGATGGCACAATGTTTCACTTTGAAATAGTGATGCCAATTTCAAAAAGGTTTTTCACACAATCTTCAAATGTGATGTATGTCTAAATTAAAATGTTTTGACAAAAAAACAATATTCGCACTAAAAAGTGAACTCCCAAATGAGCATACTGAACATATAATTTTTTATTTTATTTTAATGCTGTACTTAATCAATGCTACATAATATCCAGATTCTATGCTTGGCCGAATCAATAAGGCTTCTACCGGTATTCTCATTCACGTGCAAAAACCCAGGCGAAGTCTGTCCATATCAGGAACCGTGTCAAGATAGGTGATGATCGTCACCTCATTCACTAGGGGGCGCTAGATGAGGTGAAGAAGCGACAGTCCTGGCGGAGGTGGTCCGGCAGGAAGCGATCCTGACCGATCTAGTCCCTGGCTGGCTACTGCATGCAGCCAGATAGATTCACCACAGTGTGTTTTGCGGAACATGTTTTATTCCATGAATATTACAATTGCTAGTCGTAGCGCCTTACTGCCAACTCTTGTATTCCACTAAAAAACGTTTTCACTTGTTGTGCGCCCTATTTTGTATGCAGTGGCCGTTTTTTACATATATGTTTTTTTTGCAACATGAAACATAGAATAAGAAATGGGCATCATATTTGCTAGACTGAGTCAAATTGTAAAAAAAATTATAGTCTGATATCAAGTCTGAAGAATTATCAACCGACTTTACAATTTACCCCCTGGTTACTGGACCTGTTCATTCGTGTGCAATTTGGACTCCACGAAGAGCATATCGTTCTGCAACATCTTCGGCGTATTAAAATTAAAGTACACATTAAAATAGGTGCCACCAGGTACTCACTTACACCTGAGCTAAGTGAAACATGTTAGGGTAAAGTGCCATGTCTAATGATACAAATATCGAAACAATGTCCCAATGTTAAGAGGGGTGAAAATAATGATATATTTATCTGAAAACCTACATCAAGCGCCCCTCTCGTTGTGCATATGTCTGGTCTAAAACATTTGTATTAGTTATTAGTGAGACATCTAATGTGTCAAAATGTTTTATTTTTTGTTAGAATTTACGGCTTCAAATAGATGCGTATGTTCAATCCCGTTTTGATAAAATATCAAACATGGATCATTTATTACGTCAAGCAGTAATGTAAAACATCATGTAATACTAATTTAATGATTGGCTTAACCCTTTTTATTTAATATAAATATTAAGCATTATTTAATAGCAATATTAAGCAGTTCTCAATCACTAGAATTTCTAGAGCTCGTTAGGGAAACACAATTTCAAGCGGATGCATAATTGTGATCTTTCCAGGGGCTTATTATCCACATAGAGATACCGTGTTTTGGTGGCATAATACTGCGTATCACTTCGCAAACGAGGAACTTATGTAGGTTTAATGCTTAAAAAGCTGATTTTTTCAATGAAAACCTTGGAGGCCAAAGGGTTCTTTTCAATTTGAAATCATCATAAATGTCTTAGTTAGCTCTTTCCCATTCATTCGAATACCTATATATGTTATGGGTTTACGGCCATTATAAATATGTTTACCCTTACAGTGCAGGGATCGACTTTAGTCGACAGAATCTGATGTCTACAGACGTCAGATTCTGACGTCTAAAGCCGATTCCCGCGCTGTACGGGTTAAACCTATATAGGATGAACGTGTCGCGTTGAATGGGATACAGGCGGCCATTGTTTTATCGTGGATGCTGCTCACCTCTAATCTTACATTACATGTAAATATGTTCACCCACGACCTAATCCACCCACGGCATGCCACGGGCATAGACATCGCAGACATTTTTCATTTCATAGTTGAGCAGCAAACATTTTCTAGGGACATAATTAACCATTAAAGCGCTGCATTTTTCATATAAACCATAGAGACCAAAGAGTTTTCTAAATTTGAAATCATAATAAATGTCCTATTCAGCTCTTTCCGATTCATTTCAATACCTATGTTATGGGTCTACGGCCATTATAAATATTTGTATTCTTACAGTGCGGGGATCGACTTTAGACGTCAAAATCTGACGTATACAGACGTCAGATTCTGACGTCTAAAGTCGATCCTCGCGCTGGAAGGGTTAATTACCATGACTTTGTTACCGTGTTAACCCTTTCAAGCCTGAATTTACCATTGTCATCTTCATCCACTACAAGCGTTGTAGTGAATGAAGATGACTTGATGTGGTTTAAAAATTGAAGAAAATCACCATGTATTGGTAAACCAGTTACATGGAAATATTCATTCTGAAACCCTTTGTTGTAGGAAAATTAAGTCAGTTTTCAGGGATGTAAAATGATGCTTTGATGCATCGTGAGGGCTTAAAGGGTTAAAATGAAGATGAAAATATCGCTAGAATGCAATGAATAGGCCTACAATATGTTTTTGCCCTCCCCCAGAATGATCTAATGGACGGCCAAGTAAATGAAAGCAAATAGAATGATAATATAATCACCAATATATAAAACAATCAATGAATGCAACATTTATCATGCAATACACCCTTTTCAATAACAACACGCCACACAGTGACAAAAGCTGAACTGTTTTGTTCAGACTAATGTTACACACCTTTCAATAACAACACGCCACACAGTGACCAAAGCTGAACTGTTTTGTTCAGACTAATGTTCACGCACAGAATAAAAAGTCAAATATTAGATTGAAAAACATGTTAAGTCTCACGTTCATAGTAACTAGAAGAAGAGGGAATTCCGAAAAGCAATTCAGCTTAAATAATCGATAGTGAAAGGTTCAGCTATATGACCTTTTAATATCATTGACCTTGACCTACCTCACAGATAACAGAATGTTCAGAGAACATTGACCTCTGGATAGGCTAGGACGTCTGTAATGAGAGCTTAGAGATAAGCCACCAAGACGTTGACCCAACGTTGTTTTAATATTGGACCAACGTCGCAGACGGTGGTTCAATATTGAAACGACGTTGGGTCAAAGTCTCGTGTTTGCCAGCCATAGAGAGGATAGCGCCTGGGATTTCGTCGTATCATTATTGGCCCAACATTGGTTCAACATATCCTGTTCTTGGTGGCCCAATGTCAGTTCAATGCTGAACCATCGTCTACGACACTGACCCAGCAATGAATCCACATCGGCTCAGTGTGTCATATTTGTCGGGTATCACCTTGGGAGTCCTCCGTATCAGCCTGTTACAGTGGAAATAAAACTAAAACCCCACACAAGTTTTGCTGACAATCGATTTGCTCGACGTTCTGTTGGTTAATCTGTTAATGATCGGTTGTTGCTTTTCAGCCAAGCTGAAGGGTATCCTCTGTGGCCCCACAAGCTACATGCAGATAAACAACAGGCACGTGCCTGGACTAATGTGGCGGAATTATTATCTACTCTAAAACAGTCCTTAAAAACGTGAAAACTGGCGACAGACAAGCTTTAAGAAATAAATAATCAATATTCGAATAAATATTTAAAATGATAACCATGAAAGACATCGAACAATTAGCGAGGGTTATTGAACATTCAACTAAATCGACACGTAAAATACATAATTGCTACAAAAGTTGGAATATTTTGTTGCGTAATAAATGTCCTATTTGCAGCGTGTTAGTGAATGTTGCGTCACGTCCTGCATTTTGAGGCAATATCGGGGCAAGTGCACAGAGGCATGAGACCCCCTGTTAAAATGGTACAGCCCTGGTCATTCAATGAGGCAATAATTATATAGGCAAGTGGATATCTGAAGCATATGTCCCAAGTAGTTTCATGAAGCTCCCATGGTGCTATATAATTAATAATACAGTATTTTGAACAGTTTATACCAGGGTGGCCAACATCCAGCTCATAATTGAAAGGTTCGATCTCAATACCAGGTCTGTTAGTTAGGAGTCCATCACCGCAGAAGGTCAATACAAGTTGTGATGATAGCTCAATCAATGTTGGTTTATGTTGATTTAATGTTGCCCCAGCGTTGTAGATGGTACTCCAACATTAAACCAACATTGGCGTTGCGTTGCGTGTTTGTTGGGTAATCTAGTAAGTCGTGAAATATGTGTATAATTTTGTAAAATTTTGTCGTTGTGGGTCGGAGTAGACAAGCAAAATTTTAAGTGAGTGCAAATATAATTTATTTCACTCATAACACTCGATCAAGCGCATGCTTAGCCTCTCGTTAAACACGTTGAAGACTTTTACTGTGTTGTAATCTTAGTTCGCTTAAATCTCACAGCATTTGCTTAGCCCAGCATTCATATAACGTTAAAGTGGCAATTGGCACATTTTAATTGCAATGATTTATACAATCACACTTGAATCTCAATCTAGTATTTTATCGGCAGATTTTAAAATTTAAATGCCGTGATAAAAAAGTTTTGCAATATATCGCCCTGGCTATCAAAATGTGTCCCTTTTAGGAATCAGGTTACGCCAAGCAGACGGCATGAGTGCATAACAGCCAGGCGTTTATCTTGGAATAAGAAATTGATGGTCAATCAGAGTCTGATAGCGGCACTACGGAGTCCACCCTAAGATGGCGGCACACTATTCCCGGCAATGTCCCTGTAGCCCACACAAAGATGGCGGCCCAACAGGCCCGGTAGTGACCCTATCTTCCACCCTAAAATGGCTGCCGAGCGCTAGCGGCCGCACAGAGGCGGCACTATGATGATGACCTTGTGCCTCCCAGCAGAAACGAGGCGTTGACGCAATGTTAATTTAATGGTGGCCCGACGTCGCAGACGGCGGCCCACCATTAAATCGACATTGCGACAACGCTTCGTGGTCGCTGCGCTCGCTTCACCAGTTATCTGCTGGCAATTGGCGAGGCAGTACAGAAGACGATGTTAGATTGACCACCAAGGATTATCACATCATCGCCACATTAATCCTCCCTCTGTTAGAGCTCGCTTCACCACTCCCCTGCTATGTACAAGGCTTCATGCAGCGTCCATGAGCGGTTGTTGAATAATTCCTTAAATGTTTTTCTTAAGTAGAAACGACTAAAACCCTCCTATCTAACTATGCATAATCTACCCCATACCGTCATATTTTATAAAATCTTACAGTAGGGATTTAAAAAATCGCCTAGTATCGGGAATAAAAATGTCTGCTATCACACATTCTCATTTTGCACGGGGTATAATACAACCTACCACACCCATAATATATCTGGGGTGTTTTTTACCTTGGTATTAACTGGTCGTATGTATCTGACACTTGACAAAGTAGCATGTACAGCCCTTTGAAATTTGAAGATTAAATTTAGAAGCGCAATTTGGTGTGTTTATTATAAATATAATGAACAATTGTAAAAAAATGAGTATTCAACGTTACTTCAAAATAACAGTTTAAGAATTATTGAGTTTGTTTTTCTTAGAGGTTACTAGTCACTCTCCGCCTGGACAAATCATGCCATATTTTTCTTATCATCATATTTTTAAGTGTTATTGTATGGACTAATATGAATAAACAATCGACTAGTAGGGTAAATATGTATGTTGCAAAAATTCTCATTTTCCACGGGGTATAATGTGGACTACCACATCCATTATAATATGCCGATTTTTTGTCTTTGTATTGACGGGTCGTATAAAGCTACCACTTTACAGGGCGAAAATGTGTGCAATATTTATGATAAAATTCAAATCTTAAATTAATTTCAGATAGAAATTTTTGTTCTTGAATAATGTTAGAATTATAAAATGAAACAAAAATTAGGCAACATAATAATTTAGACATACATTTCTTCAATCCATTTTAACCTGTAAAATAGATCATCAAATCTCCAGTAATGAATACTTATATTAAGTCCATTTGCACTTTTTCATTCTAATGAATAATAGTTGTGATAATTTGCCATTTCTTAGCCTTCTATAGATGAATAGTTTGGGGAGTTATATTTTTGGTCATTTTATAGTTATTCCTAGTTGACAAAATTGACACTTTTTGTCAAAGACGACCTCTGACACAGCGGTTAATACAGTAGTTGAGATAATTTGTTGTTTTTTACCATTCTGCGTAGTTTCGAGAGTTTCCTTTTTTTCTATTTGTGTCACTTTATAGTTGAGATAATATGCAACTTTTGTCATTACGTGTATTTGAATGCGTAATTGGGATAATTTTAACTTTCAAACACGAGGCTATGAACTTATGCTGGGTTCGTGTTGGCCCATCGTCAACGACTCTGGCCCAAAATTCCAACCCAGCATTGGTTCAACGTCTCGCGTTTGCTGGCATACCGAGAGATCTGCGCCATTACCATCTGGTTGACCTGCAATGTAATAACATGCTGGGGTCACGTATTAATGCCCAGGGGGGCACCCACCATTACCCCAGCAAACACGAAACGTTGACCCAATGTTGCTTTAATGCTGGGCCAGCGTCGCAGACGGTGGCCCAGCATTAAAACAACATTGGATCGACGTTTTGTGTTTGCTGGGGCATTATGACAGAATACAGCAGGTGAATCACCAGAGTTGACATAACCTCTCTTATTGTTTATCCAGCGCGAGAATAATGTGCTGAGAAATGGTCTGTTTACCGCAGAGGGTTGGTGACCTTCACAGAGGGTGGATGACCTTCAACATTCCAGGTCAAGTTCCCTCTAGTACCATTGACTGGAGCCATGCGATATCAAACCACACATAGGCCACACCAAAGTGATGTTCAGCTCATTGGAATTGTCGCACCATCAACCATCGAAAATACAAAACCTGTTTATTTTGTTAATCCTACAAATTTACTGGCGTCTAGTCTCTAGACCCATATTCTCGTGCAAGTTACGATATATCGTAGGCTTCTGATTGATCGAGATGGCCATCTTGATCAATCAGAAACCTACGGTATATCGTAACTTGTGCGAGAATACGGGCGGAATTCCCAATTTAACAGACGAATACCAATCTTCCATGCTGCACGATCTACTTTTCAGGACCGAACAGACGGTTTATGTGGCAAGGAAGCAATGTACAAGTAATATATAAACACAAAAATAGGTTTTTTTCTGGACACTCAGTCAGTCCAGTTGCCAATGAACTTATGGTGTCCAATGAATCGCATGTAACCTACAAATTAATTATTGTGGCATTTCATTTAAACTTTATTGTTACTTGCATACCTACACGACCAACACATTTTCATTTTCTTCTATTTGCCTTATGTATGTGGTATAGTGATTGTACTTCTCAGTAACACTGTGAAAAACATATTTTCACTTAAAACGTATATCATGGAATGTTTTATGACAAAACCCCTGTTCTGTCTTTTTTAAATATCATAATTCTCCCTAACTGTAGAAAACTCGCTATTGTGTTTTGTAATCACATGGCAGTATGGTTACATGCAGATAACTTTAAGTCGATACAGTGTTTTTGCATCACAAGGTTGTATGATTGAATGAAGACTGTGAAATGACTACTTTGTTTTCATATCAGACGGTTCATAGTGTTATAAACCAGCCACCATCTTTGCCACCTGTATGTATCTGCTCTGTCTATCACTCAGCCAATGATATTTCCTAGAACAACACTTCACAGCACAACAGCCAAGAAAAAACACATGCCACAACCTCCCTCACCAAACTACATTCATTCTGACAGTAGCTATATCTATAGGTGATGTGATGACAGATATGGTAATATACAAAATTATACAGAGGATTGTCTGTCAACGGGCGGATATTCTGGGAAATATGTTAACTTATGAGACTGAAGAGCAATACATCGATGGCGATCTCGACGAATAACGTGCCCGAGATGTGTGCCAAACGCTTTGAGCGCCACGGCACATATCGTCCCCACGTATCTGAATGAATAAATGGGGCTTCGTACTACTTTTGCGGCTAAACTGGGTCAGTAAAACCTCATGATTATCCGATGATACAGTTCTCCAGACACCGTATTAGAGTAATAAACCTGCGCTGTTTGAGGCCAAGAAAGCAACCACCCGGTCACGAAGACTCCTCATACTGTTCAGTCTTAACGAGTGAGCGGGGAAGAAACATGTACTCTCTTTGAAACCTAAATACCGAGAACGGATGGCCAATCGGAACCCTAACGTGACAGGCGGTAGCGCTTACCACAGCCGGGGTATGCTGAAAAAAGGTGCCCTGAAACTGGTTTCGATGTGGTGGATAAGCTGTGACTGGCTACATACACTTTATAATCATTACCCCTTTAAAGGGACTGGCCCAGGCTAAAATCATAAAAAAATCGCTGATTTTATTTTGGCTTCTTAATATGACCATATGATGTAAACATGTCCATAGACTAGAACTGCAAAAGTTTTCAATTTTTCTGCTGCGCATTCCCCAGTTAGGCTAGATATAGAGACGAAATTCCCGTATTTCTAATTTTTGCCATGGTTGTCAATAATTAGAAATCAGGAATTTCGTCTCTATATCTAGCCTAACTGGTAAGTGCAGAGGACAAAAATAAAAAAAACTTTTGCAGTTCTAGTCTATGGACATGTTTATATCATATAGTCATATTAAGAAGCCAAAATAAAATCACTGATTTTTTGATGATTTTAGCCTGGGCCAGTCCCTTTAACCGCCAAATTATTCAATTTGAATTTTCACCCACTTGAAGTTATGTCTCGCTGACGCGATCCACAACTTCAAGTGAGTGAAAATTATTTAAACTTGACAAAATGGAGGTGAACTCTTTTCAAATCTTGCTGGTTGATGTCACATTTTATATTTAACATATTTAAAATGTGTTACTTAATGTGCTAATAAAAAATGAAAAACCCGAATATATGCGGCACCAGCGGATAAAGGGTTAAAGCGCTACATTATCAGATTCAACTTTGTCTCCCTCTTGAAGTTGTGTCTCGCTACAGCGACCCACACCTGCAAGCGTGTGCAAATGACTCCTATTTGTTTAATTTGAGACCGAACATTGAGTCATACTTGTTTCAACGTTTCGTTTTTGCTCGGAATCGCGAATTCTATATACGAGGATCCCGTATACGTCATGCAATCCAACTGGAAAAGAGCACCCCCGCCTTAACACTGACATGAATGGGTATGCGAGGAGAGTGACGGAGGAAGAGTGTTATAGAACATTTTGATATTTCCGTGGCATAGTTATTATCATTCATTTTTTGGTGGGTGTATTTTTTCCAGGCACTTTGATAAAATAGTTATGTGCATCATTGCGAACCTACATGTACGTTTTATTGTGAAATAAAAACAGTTTTCACTGCAAAAATACACGCAATATCAACACACTCAAGAAGTGACATATCTTTGTCGGGCAGTAAGAAGTACAAGCACACTTATTACTAATTTGTTTTTCCCTGCCCTTTAAAATAGAAGTATTGTTATTGAAAGCTTGAATTTACGGTTATAATTTGAGCTGGAAGTGAAATGATGAAACTATTTCCACTAAAACATTTAAAAGCTGAAATATCAGGCATAATACAGGATTTACCTCTTGAGAAATTTACTACATGTTTGCTGAGGTTCGTGGTTTAAATGACACGCATAAACAAAACTAAGTGTCTAATAAAGACGTCTCCCAAACTGAACATTTATATCTATAGAAACATGACTTCTGATATCGTGTTGAACTTTTGCACTTGGCTGGATGGTTTGCCACAGAGGCTGTAATAGACAGTAAATAGGAGGTGATCCGGTGCAGGTGTAATGTTCATCTTGTGTTGTTATCACTGTGACCTGGAGATTAGATCTGTTATTATAACCAGGATAACTGATCTCAGGGATATGCCTGCAGGAATATCAACACTCATGGCAGGACGATCTCTGAGTGAGTGAGTGAGTGAGTGAGTGAGTGAGTGAGTGAGTGAGTGAGTGAGTGAGTGAGTGAGTGAGTGAGTGAGTGAGTGAGTGAGTGAGTGAGTGAGTGAGTGAGTGAGTGAGTGAGTGAGTGAGTGAGTGAGTGAGTGAGTGAGTGAGTGAGTGAGTGAGTGAGTGAGTGAGTGAGTGAGTGAGTGAGTGAGTGAGTGAGTGAGTGAGTGAGTGAGTGAGTGAGTGAGTGAGTGAGTGAGTGAGTGAGTGAGTGAGTGAGTGAGTGAGTGTATTATAAAAATACGCTTTTGTGAAAAGTGTGTATCTTTTCATTTATATATTTTGCATAGACATAGTATGGCAATAAAGAAAGAGAAGATCTTTTTTTCTTTGGAATTCCAGAAATATAGCATACTTATTTTTGTCTTTCTTGTCTTGGAAAGTATGTGCCATGATCAATAAATGATGTTATGTTAGATTTTAAATTCTCTGCTATCAAATAGACCCAGCATTATTTGTGTTAACTCAACCTTCAGAGGCGGCAATGACACTAGATATGATGTATACACCTGCCGGATGGTTTTCAAGTATTTCTAGAAAGTTGATTCGCTATGTAAATGTTGCGCTGATAGATGGCAGGGCATGGGGGGATGACTTCTCAAGTAGCTCTGTGGAGAAGAAGAGAGGGGCTATGCAGCAGGCGATAAATGCTGGATTAACTTTAGCCCAGTGTCTCGCGACGATGGCACAATGTTGATTCAGCTCTTAAGTTTGCTATTAATGTAAACGTTGGGGTGTGAGATGTCAGAACACTTCACATTTTGGCAAATAATAGTGATGGGAAGTTGGGCCACAGTGAAAACGTCTGAACCATCACTAGTATAATTGATTTTCTATTGATGCTCATCTAGCTATTAATGTTTTATAAAACTGGGCAGGCTTCATACACTGCATCAACCATACATGTATCTGAAGTCTGATCAGAGTTACCATCTTAAGTTGGTACTTTTGAATATCAGAATGCTTCGCTACCGTCACAAAAGTATTTCTGCCTTTTGTGAAGCACACAGTGTTTGGTAAATGTTGGGATAGCGTTTTTCTTGACAGATAAAACGTGTAGATAGTAGGATTGTCAGAGTGATGTGAGCATGCATCTACCTTAAGCAATACCTGAGAGCGGCCTACCAGCACACACACACACAAACAGAGATGGACAGAGAGTGAGCAGTGCTGATTGAGCAGACACGTGCCACTGATGTCTCAATCCATGGCCCACTGAAGTCTGCAGACAACTTAAAGATCATCTGAGCTCAACAACAGACGCTACACAAGTTACAAGCTGATAAAGCACACTACACGTGTCTTACATACAAACCCTCACCACCTGACCTGAGAGACATAATGACTACTGAAGTCAAACGATTAGCAAGAACAAGCAAAGATAGTCAGGTGGTCATATGATAAAAGGATGGCCAAATAGACAATCGCTTGGAAGTAGCAGAAAAAGGCGTTATTTGATACTGACATGGACATCTCTAAACTCTGCGGTCAGACACATTGCAGAGCGATTTCAAAGATATACTTATGATCAAGATATCAATTTTGAAAAAAAAAACATGAACCAAACCAGATGTAATTAAGTAGCTACATAGTTAAAATGTGCTGCCACAAACAAAAATAATTATAAAAGAACGCTGTTATTTTCTACACTCATCACTTGTTCATTTGTCAAGGATACCCAGTCCAAGTTGGGTAAGGAGACACCATGACTCAGTCACAGGTTGGAGCTGGTGCTGTACCGCGTCTGTCGGTGTCGTTTGATGGAATGCCCATGTTTAGTGATGCCGGGTTCCTGTACGATGCCTTTGACGAGGCGGAGGAAGACTACATACACAACGGATTCCTCAGGTAACGAACATCTATCAGTATACGTCCGTTCTATGTTGGTTTAATGTTGGGCCAGCGTCGCAGACGCTGGCCCAGCATTAAACCAACATAGAATCTTAATTTAATTTGCTGGTCACGTGCGACCTGTTTATTGATTGCATGATTATCGCCATTGTAATCCATCTAAACTAAACATGTCAACCAACTTGGCCTGTACCATCTCAGTCACCGCAATGCTCAGCGAGCGTTTCCGGTTCTTGTAAACCCCATTCATTTCATTGCATTTCATTTGTAATATTATTGTATGTCTACAACAATATAATGTAACCGAAATATTTTCGATTTTTTTTAAAGTGAAAATTGTTCATTTTATATCAGGGGATGGTATTCATCTCAACATATCAACTCTTCTAAACCTATTCAGATAGTGGTAGCCGCTGGAATATTGTTATGTGTATTGTTCATACCACAATAATTTTGTATTTAAAAACAAAGAATAACAAAAGAAACAGGCTTGTGTAGATAAAATGTGTGTCATTTTTGTTTGTCTTTTTGGTAACAATCTCAGTTTTATCAATAATATTTTTTTAAGTCGTTAACGGTACATACATTCTGGAAATATAATCCATATAGAGCTATATAAGTTGACGGCGTGGTATACCATTCGCTCTATGCTTACAACATTTGATCACAAACTAATACTGAACGATATTCGAGATTAGCCGAACCATGTGATGGAATGTGCAAACGTTCATTACCCTGATGCTGAGTTCTATGCTTGGGCCGCTGAGCGAAATACATCGATCGAACCCACGAATGAGCAATATACATGTACGATACACCGAGCAAACGAGCAAACGAACGAACGAACGACAAAACGAAGAAACAAAAAAATGAAAAAATAAGTGAATGAACGAGGGAAAGCATGCACGAACTAGCGAATGGCTGAATAGCCTACCCTGGACTTTAAAATGCATTTTTTTCTTCGATTGGTTGGTTGGTTGGGTATTTTCTCTCACTATGTCTTGCTGGTATGATAACATTTAAAAAAACGATTTAAATAGTTACTGCAACCTCAGCATTCGTCGCATCAAAATATGAGAAGAGAAGATGTATAGTTGAAATGTTCTTTCCTTCTATTTTTCTTTTTTATCAGAAAATTAGTTAATCTTCGATTGACTTTGAGCCTTGTCTGCTAAGATAGATATATGTATTTGTTGATGCTGATGTGTCTATTACAGATGGCTGCACCAAGTCAACAATACTGAGCCTTCTGCAGACATGTTTCCTCTTCCTCAGACTCAGCCTCAGGCCATAGCAATACCCAACAACAAACACCTGCTGGGGGCCTGCACAGGTTACCAAGCCTCATTACACCCACTATAACACAGCCATGTGAGATAGAAACAATGTGTGGAAATCCTCAGTAACGCACACAGCAAGGCTAGCCCGTCTGGCAAATGATGAGAGCGCAGGGAGCCGTAGACCTACCTGATCCGTATCCGAACCGTACATGAACCGTACATGAACCGTACCTATACCTGTAATATCCCTCATCAATCTTTGATCAAACGGATTGAAAACCCATCATGAACTAGTCTCCTGAATGGTTGCACTTGCAGTTGTAGCGATCCGTGACCATTTGTTACTGAGGTATACGAGGGAGATGTTCCTTTTGTTGTTGCTGTAAAACAGTTATGAGCTTTCCCCTCAAATTAAGTTTATCGTGTAATTGGGTCGAAAACAATTACATTCGTGGATACGTGTGATGAAAGCTACCAATTCACGTCTGCTGTTGGTATGTGGGTAGTCTTATTGTTGTGTGGTAGTCCTCTGTTTGTCAGATTACTAAGTTTGATTCCTGTATCTGAAGTAGGAGGGGGGGGGCAGTGTCATTTGATTGATCTTACCACCCTCACTAGGTGTCCTTGTTCAGTTTACCCAACATGTGCACAAAGGTGGCCTAATGTCCCATTTAACTTTCCTTTGATATATTATACTTCAGTATTTCATAAAATAATAATAAATAAAATCAGTGTGGGAATTGACTTTAGACGTCAGATTCTGACGTCTCAAGTTGATCCCCGCACTGAAAAAGCTACACATTTATAAGATCCGTGGACCCATAACATAGGTATTTAAATGAAGCGGGAATAACTAGCAAAGTAATTTTCGATGGTTTCAAATTGAAAAAACGGTTTGGTCTATTGGTTTATATACAAATATTTCAACGCTTCAAGGGTTAATTTATTAATTATTCAACGTTTCTATCAAATATATAGTCAGATTATACAGGTATGTAAAAAAAGGTAAAGGTAAAGGTTTATAGTCTGATATCAAGTTTGAAGATATATCATCCGACTTTACATTTTATCCTCTGGTCAATGGACCTGTTCATTCGTGTGCCATTTTAACTCCACGGAGAGCATACAGTCCTGCAGCCATTTCGTTATATTTTGTATTCTTAAAATCCTGCACCAAACGGGATTCGTAACCGCACGGCATGCAGGGACATCGGCAAAGCACCACGCTCTAACCATTGCCCCATATTCCTTTCTATGTATATAATTTACCGTATGTAAACAAAATATTATACATCCTGGTTATCTCCGATGAATACAATGCGGCATGGAGGTAGCCTACGTGGTAGTTTACCTGGTAGTTTAGGTGGGATGTGTTAATTATACCCAGTAAATATGGCTTGCCTTGATAGGTACAGTGAGGTAGTGCTGCTATATATAGATGGCCTGGGTGACCACGTGTCATATCATGTGACAGGCTTGTTAACACCACCCACAATTTATGATGTCACACAGACTGTGAACGTGGTGCACCCTAAAAAATAGAGGTTTCTAAAACGTTCAGTATTTTACCATCCAAGCCAGGGAGAAGGTGGAACTTTTAAACAATTTAACGCATGACAAACATCATTTTCATTTATATTTTATTGAATTTGATAAACAAGTTTTAAGTTATTATCACCTGGGGATCCATTTTTAGTCATATAAAATAAACATTTAAACAGTGTTAATATACCAGTAACTGTTGTGTTTTGTAAGTGTACTGAATAAACTAATAAAAATGCACTGCTCACTTTGTATAACTCTATTATTATCAAGACCACTGACGTTGTTTTTTTTTCAATTGACTTTTACAAAAACTAGTCAAGCCTACATATGCCTACGGTGACAAATATGTCATAATCAGATCAGGAGTTGTTTTATTACAGGATATACCCCATCAAACACATAACATTTGTATAACATTTGCACAACGTCAGCCCAACGTTTTCAACGTTGGTCCAACATCGTACAAATGTTTTACAAATGTTCTGTGTTTACAGGATAAGACGTCCAGTCTGCCGCTTTCCTTGCCATGCCGCATTTGTTATACAGGCATTGTGTTATTTTCCAGACTACAACTTGTGCTAAATAACGACAGACAATCTTCAGAAATATAGGGGCCTAAAGGACATACATAACATAAAAAGATAAACATAGCCATTTTGCAGATTTGATTTACTAAATTTATCCCCAGATAATAAATGTTATTTCCACTCTGCTTTCACTTTTAAGTGAGGGCTAAGCCTCGGTTAAAGTGACCTGTATGAACGTTTTCTCTTTATTCACGTTCGTTAGAAAGGTCGGACCAAGTGTATTATTCTACACCCGAAAAATCAAAGAGCGGCCCAGCCTGTTACATGATCAAACAACCACCCCCGTCATTCAATTGTTATTTAAATTAGAGGGTAGAATAACATACTTGGGCCGCAATGTCTTGGGCATCATATCGACCTACAACTTAAAGTGGGTGAACGCTACTTAAATTTGTACAATTTCAATTAAAATAGATGACGCTTTTGCAAATTTTATGCTCATTCAAAACATTCTTGTTTGAATCTGACGTCTACAGACGTCAGATTCTGACGACTAAAGTCGATCCCCGCGCTGTAAGGGTTAAACATGTGAAAGGTTCAATAAAGACTTTATAATATTAATGCATCAGTGTGTTCGTAAGACGAAAGCAGTAATATGCTTTACTTTACAAAAGTTACGGTTATACTTATAAATAGAAAGGTGTTTTGTTTGAACAGACAATATTCCTGGCAAAGTAAACAGTCCGTTTTTTATTTCAGCTTCAGACGACACCTAGAAACGGTTTATGGGACAAAAACAGGTGTTTTTCGTGTGTGCTCTCTTTCTCACCTACTAATGTCAGCTGTAGTTATTCTGCCATTAAGCATGTGAATTGTATATTTGGCTCAGAAAGAAAATTATGCTTTATTATGACAACACCAAGTGTATGACAAAGTAAATATCTAAATACAAACACTACAATGGGAATGCATTTTTTAGGTTACTACATACCAGTATATATTGAAACCAGCTTCTGTTAAAATGGCAAAATATTCATTTTAAGGACTGTATGCTTAATTATCACAGCCTGTTATTTGCTAATGTATCTAAATATAATGTTAAATTTCACTCCAAGGCATTTCTTATCATTTTAACACGTGAATTATTCATGTTATTATTCATACTTAATATATTAGAGGTTGTAAAAGTTAAGTGACTCACGACTCCTTCGTGGTTTATTTGTCAATATTGGCCCAAGACTAATCCCACATAGGCCCAGCGGTTCCTGCCTGTTAGGGATAAAGTGCTACTGGACTACTGAACAAGTGAACATTGTAATAAATGGACTACTCCTGATATTAATCATCAGCTCGGGTCTGTTTAGTTTCTGTCCCTCTACATTGCAACCTTGTTTCTCATCAATTTGATGGATTGTATACCTCAATGAACTACAATGTTCCTAGTTTCGAACGTTTGTCATTTGAAAAAATCTACATGTAGCAGTTTAAGCCTGGGGATCGAACAGCCGACCCTTAAACTGAGAGGCTTGACTTCCGTGTTGATGATGTTACGAAAGAGTTTGTAGCAGTCACTCCAGCCCCTCATACACGCACCCAGCTACAGATACTTTATAAGATATAATTACCATCAATTTATCTGTGTCTGTTTAATATTTGGCTTAAGCTAATTGATAAATTTAGTGTAACTTCTTATGAGACAACATACTTGTGTACATAGTGACATTTAACAGAGGTTGGAAAACTGTCAATTTCCTGTTGAAAGTCATGTGAATAATGTGACCCGTATTTTCTGATCCGCATTTTCTGATTAGTCGAGATGGCCATCTCGACCAATCAGAAACCTACGATATATGGTAACTTGTACGAGAATACGGGGCCAGGAAATAAAATGAATCGGGCTTTAGACCACCTTTGTGCACATATAGGCTAAACTGGGCCATGAGAACCTCCTGAGGATGGTGAGATGATTGAGATGACACTGTCCTCCAGACACAAGATTCGAAAATCAAGCCCTGGCGGTCTGAGGCCGAGTACGCTACCTCTCGGTCACGGAGGCTCCCCACTATACTGACTTTCACACGTGGATGGGGAGGAAACATTTTTTGTTTCTTTCAAACCGCCGAGACCAGGAACCGAACCCCGGACACTGGCGTGAAAGGCAGCGGTGCTAGCCACTACCCTAGGGCCCCCGCCCACGGGGCCAGGAGTGAGAGCCTAACCTTTTTGTCATAGGGCTCCCGAAATCAGGCGAGACCGATAAGGATAAGTAATGATGATTGATCGGTAACTACGTCTTCATGGGAAGTGAGCGTTTCTGGGTGGTCAAAGTTTTCTCTGAAATTCACTAGAAAAAAAACCAAAAAGTTATTGTCGTTTTACTCATAACTCTATCTAAATCATGCTGAGCTTACAACCTTGTGTAATTCATAACTCCATCTAACGTGTACCAACTGAAAGCTTGGGCTAACGTATACTTATCTCATGACGTCGTGCAATTTAGAATCCTACGCCTTGAAGACAGTGCCATCTGATTCATCTGCAGGAGATTATTTCATCCATTCAATCATTCATACACTGTACTTCAACTCGATGTAAATTATCTAATTCATAACTCATGCTCAACTCATACAACTAAAACTATTTTTTAACGCCTAACATAATTTAACTCTTAACTTGCATTTTCAGTCACTTGAAGTTGTGGATCGCGTCGGCGAGACGCAACTTCAAGTGGGTGAAAATTCCAAAGCTTGACTTCGTTTTGATACCAAAAATTGATAACCTGCCCGTAACTTCATGTAACTCCTTCTCAACTAATAACTAACTTATCATCTCCTGCTCATCTCTCAACTTCACCTACCCCAGCAAACACAAAAGGCTATTTTGAAACAATGCTGGGTTAATGTTGGGCCAACGTCGCAGACGGTGGGCCAACATTAAGCCATTGCTTACTTTGTTGAGATTCTTCATTATTTGAAAACAAGCATAAAGCAGGTGAATCGTTGCGTGTAGCTTTATGAAAACTTTTATGAAAACAAACACGTTTTTTTATCCACCTGAGATTATTTAATAAAACTAGTACCAAATACAATAAAAGCAGCTACGCATCATTCAAAATCATTATCAGCCTTTTTACATCACGAAAACAATATCTGCTGAATTATAATTAATATTTCAAGAAATGATAACTAATATTGGACTTCTGAATATATTCAGTGAATAAGATATCAACTTAATCCTGCCATACGTTTATGTTGATAACAAAATCTGAATCGTGTGAGATTCAATATTGTGGGGAGCCTCCGTGACCGAGAGGTAGCGTGCTCGGCCTCAAACCGACAGGACTCAAATTTCAAATCATGTGTCCGGAGGGCAGGGTCATCTCATTCATCTCACCATCCTCAGGAGGTTCTCTTGACCCAGTTTAGCCTATATGTGCACAAAGGTGGCCTAAAACCCCATTCATTTCATTTCATTATGAATCGTGTGAATAGCCTTTCAGCACGATGCATTGTTTTATGAATGAGAACAGCCATCGTATTGGTTTCCGTTAATGCCAACGTTATTTCACCGTACAAATTCCTAATGCATTGCATGGACTGTTTTACTGCATCTATGAGTAATGACGTTAATATGAGTAAAATAGAGAAGCAAAATTGACAACGCTGATACAATTGCGATATTTGCTTTTGTAAACACATTGTGCAAATAAATAGGATAGAAATGTGTCGTGTGTGTGTGTGTGTGTGATGGGGGGGGGGGGGGGGTCATAGACCATATTTACCGTGATTAATATAATAGGTTGTCATGCTTAATATCATTGGACTTGTCACCTGTCTAACCATACTGATTCATTAGAGAAGTAACACTTTACACCGTTATCATATTATGTGGCATTCATGTAACACATTCATCTAGATATGTGACAGCATTCATGTGAAGGTATCGTCAAAATCCAATCACACCCGATATGAAGTTCTGTTTACAACGTGAGAAGGTAAATTTTCGCCACTATAGGGAAGCCCAGTGAAGCCTCACTTCCGACTTCTAAGTTATGAGTTCGCAGCTCTTCAATTAAAATACAGCTCAATGGAGCATGCTGATCGAGGGAATGGAGATTTACTGTTGATCAAGTACAGACCAATTATCATTGAAGGCTTAGTCCTGTATAATGCGTGTAGATGGGCGCAACTTGTTATAATTATAATCGATTATGAGGGATCCTCATTATGGTCAGAGGTGTTTTTTGGCTTTGAAAAGGACATCGGCAATCGGCGTCGACGTTTTTCACCGCTACGAATTATGTAGATCATCGGGATTTATCCTTTACATAATCCTCAGTACAGCAGTCTAGCAGAATATCTGGCTCAAACGTGTTGTTTTCAAATCCTCTGCTCTCTTAACCTCATGTATGAAAACAAAAAATGAAATGAATCGGGCTTTAGGCCACCTTTGTGCACTTATAGGCTAAACTGGGCCAGGAGAACCTCCTGAGGATGGTAAGATGATTGGGATGACACTGTCCTCCAGACACAGGATTCGAAATTCGACCCCTGGTGGTCTGAGGCCGAGCACGCTACCTCTCGGTCACAGAGGCTCCCCACAATACTGAATTTCACATGTGGATGTGGAAGAAACATTTTTTGTCTCTTATAAACCGCCGAAACCGGGAACCGAACCCCGAGCTCTGGCGTGAAAGGCAGCGGTGCTAACCACTACCCAAGGGCCCCCGCCCATGTATATAAACAAGCACTACGTTTTGAACCAATGCTGCTTTAATGCTGGCCCACCGTCTGCAACGCTGGGCGGAAGATATATAAATATTACATTTGAGCTGACACTTATTCGACATATGAGATATTATTATGTCTGTCTATCTGCACTAAACAACACCCTGGTGATATGTGCATCTCATACTTCAACCCACATACCGAATATCTCTCCCGATCCATGAGTTATTACACAGAAATCTGAGCACACTTTGTCATAAGGCTGCCATATGTATGCACAGTGGGCTACATGATTTTAAAACACACCACTACATTATTTTCTTTGTCCGACCACGACATTCTAAGCCGGGAATGGTGAGTTATTGTTAATCGAGTACAGATCAATTATCAGGGTAGGCATATATGGTACTATAATCAGTCGGGCGCGACCGAACTGTTGATTATGAGGGATTTTCATTATGGTCGGATGTGTTTTAAGTCAATTGAAACCATCGGAGCACTACATTCTTAGCTTTGAAAACGGCCTCGGCCTTCGGCCTCGGCCCTTTTCAAAGCTAAGAATGTAGTGTTCCTCTGGCTTTATCATATACGTATAAGCCGAACAGCAATCGTGACTTATTTTCAGCCAGAGAACTAAACTCTGGTGACCCATTGTATTGCTCTGCAAAGCCAAAAGGCAGTATCTGCTTACTTTCAAATTAAGCAGATAAAGCATTTTGGCTTTGCACCATAGAGCAGATCATAAACTAAATAATGTTACTCGGTTAACAGGTACGTGTAGGAAAGAACGACGCATTCGTTTGGCTGACGTTTTACTTGCCGGCCGACATTTATATCATTCGATTACAGATGAGATATTAGTTTATGTCTAGAAAGCAATAGTGATAAATGTCAGCCAATAATGCTCCATTATTCACCAACCATTGCATGTCAGCGTTTAAAATATGCATATAATAAATTGAAAGTGAACCATCTTTTTTCACAATGCGTGGCCCAGTAATCAGGGTAATCACAATTATACCAGACATTCCCATCACCGGCTCTTTTTCCTTTGTTGGTCGATTTGGTAAGGGGGCCTAGGGTAGTGGTTAGCACCGCTGCCTTTCACTCCAGAGTTCGGGGTTCGGTTCCCTTACCCGGCGGTTTGAAAAAAAAACAAAAAATGTTTCTTCCCCATCCACGTGTGAAAGTCAGTATTGTGGGGAGCCTCCGTGACCGAGAGGTAGCGTGCTCGGCCTCAGAATTCCGGGGCTCGATTTTTGAATCCTGTGTCTGGGGGACAGTGTCATCTCAATCATCTCACCATCCTCAGGAGGTTCTCCAGGCCCAGTTTAGCCTATATGTGCACAAAGGTGGCCTAAAGCCCGATTCATTTCATTTCACTTTGTTGGTCGATTTATCAAAAAAAAATTGGCTGAAAATCAGGGATACAGTGGTATATTCAATGATCTAGCAAACGGTGAGATAAAACAACATATCATGTCAAACGGTGAGATAAAACAAACGGTGAGATAAAACAATATATCGGCTTGTGCCAAGCCCCCACCTGCAACCCTGGGTCAGCATCAGCCCAGTAACGTCTTATTGTTTGTTGGGTCTAGATGACTGACATGTACCAGACATAACCTTTGCTGGTTGGCCCTGAGACGTTGGGCCAACGTTGGTTTACTGTTGGGCCAGCGTCGTAGACGGTGGTCCAGCAGTAAACTAACGTTGGCCCAACGTTTCATGTTTGCTGGGCAGTTGATTCCTTGTATCAGAACTGACGCGATTCATTGATCCAATGGTGTGTTTATGTTGTTCCGATTTCGTAGATGATATCCCAGAAATAAACCCACATTGGGTCAATGTATCATACTTCTGGGATGTCTGTTTTAGTTAGACTTTAGTTTAATAATGATTATTTTATTATTGTGTCTCAATCATGTTGAGAGATAAGACTCTCTCGATGTTATCATGTCTTACCATATCAAATCATATCCCATCATATTATATTATATCATATCATATCATATCATATCATATCATATCATATCATATCATATCATATCATATCATATCATATCATGTCATGTCCTGTCATGTCATGTCATGTCATGTCATGTCATATCATGGTATAATTGTCATTTCATATCCTACCATACCATATCATATCATACCATATCATACCATATTATGCCATATCATATCATGGGTTTACGCATTATACATATACACACTGATAAAGCACATAGTACAGATTTTGGGGATTTAGCTTGATCAATATACATTGTCTACTGTAGATAGTAGATACACACATTATGCATATTAATATTATGCATTGTAGTGTATTTAATATTTTGTATTTGATCAAAATTATTTGGTCACGAACATATACATTCCACAATTTACCAGGGTTGCTTAAAGTATGTGTATATTAGATGGCTTTATTTTGTTGTGGATATATATTTCCTGTTTTCTACAACAACAAAAAACATACGACGTTTGATGGTTAAATAGTGTTCTTCTCTGTGGCATTTCATTATCTCTTTTTGCCCTTTTTGTTTTGTTTACGTTATTTTTTTCTATACTATTTCACCAGGGCATAATTATATATCCAATAAATAATGAGAAGTTGTATCTAACTAACCCAGCTTGGTTCAGAGTGTACATGATATCGCTTTATTATTATACGCTGCAGATAAGGTGATGGGATATGCATAATAGTGGAAGAACACGCACTACAATGAATATAACATAACATTAATTTAAATAACAGTTATGTAATTGTCAATTATATCTTGTCAATTATAGCAATATCACCTCATGGTGAACACCACCGTCCAGTTATATAAAAATATCACATTTATGCAATCCGTCGGTCATTTACGAAAACTGAGATCGATATGAATGATCAATCACTATGTGACATTATATCATTATAATGGACTAAAATATGCTGGAATACAAATAAAAAAGTGTTAGTGCAAAGTTTTAGTTTAGAAGAAAAGATCACATAAACGCAATGTGTACGTGTTTGATGATCATTGTTTAGTGTCACTTATATATGTTTCTTATGGCGAAACACACCTCACTTTATGAACAATACCCTAAAATAATCCCACATTATATACCATATAATACTTTATTAATTACACTATTGTTCTATTAGCTTTGATCGCTGCTCGAGAATGTATATCTATCGGATGACAAGGATTAATATATGTCTAATAATATTACTAAAATAATTCATTTGTTCTATCTTAACAATTTAAGTACAATTTCTGACACCCTATGTTTTTTTAGTTATGATACACAGTAATAAAATACTCATATGTTGTTACACGTATTGGCCATTTTTTTTGCAAATTAACCTTGGCTTCTATATATACTTGGCCCTCTAATCCATTCCCATAATTTTTACATGAATGGTTGGCCCCTTTACCACGAGCAATGTCATATGCACCTATTGTCCGCTATTAAAGTGACAATAGAGCTTGATCAAATGAGGGGATTAAACAGATCAGCCTAGTTTGATAAGCTGTATTTCGCGTTAAATATGCAGCCGATTGATTCCAATGTCAACTAAGTCGTTAGGAATATAATTGATAGTTAGTCTGGAGGCACCACCTGTTAGATTGTGTGATATGGGCATAACCTCACCTGACATACACATGTACTGGTCATTCTGGACCTAATCAGAAATACCAGCAGACATGGCTACTGTGGTACCCGTGCCGGACATGGCTACTGTGGTACCCGTACTGGACATGGCTACTGTGGTACCCGTACTGGACATGGCTCCTGTGGTACCCGTACTGGACATGGCTCCTGTGGTACCCGTACTGGACATGGCTCCTGTGGTACCCGTACTGGACATGGCTCCTGTGGTACCCGTACTGGACATGGCTCCTGTGGTACCCGTGCCAGACATGGCTACTGTGGTACCCGTACTGGACACACTCAGGTCAGTCATCATAGGCATTATTAACCCTTTAACCGCCAAATTATTTAATCCGAATTTTCACCCACTTGAAGTTGTGTCTCGCTGACGCGATCCACAACTTCAAGTGAGTGAAAATTATTTAGATTTGACAAGATGGAGGTCAACTGCTTTCAAATATTGCTGATTGATGTTACATTTTATTTTTAACATGTTTAAGAGGTGGTTCTTAATGTACTAATGAAAACCCGAATATATGCCGCACCGGCGGTTAAAGGGTTAAAGCGCTGAATTATTTTTGTAAAAAACGTAGAGACCGAAGGATTTTTTTCATTTTGAAATCATTATAAATGTCCTACTTAGCTCTTTCTGATTCATTTGAATACCTCTGTTATGGGTCTACGGCCATTATAAATAATTTTAAAAATTTTAAAGTATCATGTCACATAAACAAACCTACACTGGATCATGTAAGGGACTTGGCATGATTCAGTATTTTTTTACATAAGGATTATATTCCAAATGTCTATGGTTGGCCTTAAAATGACATGATACGAGCAGCATAGTGCAATTTAAATGCAACCCTATACTATATTCTGTTTTTTGGGTGTTGAGAATCTCTAAAACATATTCTGCTGCATATTCCTCTCAGAAAGTTTTTGGCGTTATCTTATCTGTGACTCTGCTGCGATCCATCAAACTCTTATCTTTCACTGTCACATAAAATATGTAGGATATGATCCTGAAAAAGTATTTGAAAGTATTTTGTTCGATGGTGGGGCTTTAATGTAACATTCTAATCAGTGCTTATAGTCGTACTCATTAGAATATTTCAGAAAACGACACTTTCATTTGATATAACTTATTAATAACATATGTTTGTTTACTTTATAATACCAGGCGGACGGAGTATAGTATTCTACCCCCAACCGATGAAATACTGGTTCAGCCTGTCACATGACGGGATCAGTTAATCACCGCCGCATTAAGTGGTAGAATACCATACTTGGGCCGATTAAGCCATTTTTATTCACATCTCAATACAAAAAACACGATTTTTTTTAAGAGGCTAAGCCTGAAATCAAGTGTCAAATAAATTATTTACAGTTTTGAACAAAGACAGTTTAAAACATTTAACATGTTTAAATGGGTTGAATTTGAACGAGTTCCTTACTATTTTTATTGTAGACTTCTTATAATATTATAATATATATATTTTTTCACTCGTGTTTTCTTTTCTCGTTGTACCTTTATCTTTGTGAGACTTGAATCGATCATGTAAGTTTGTACAGCTGAGTGATCACGTGATCACTACTGATGAGGACACAGAACAAACCGAGGAGGAAAGATATCTGATACAGTATCCCATCAAAACCTCTGGCAGCCGCAGTAGCGAAGTTTTATTTCTGCAAAAAAGATTGAGTCCTAGTTATACATTAGAATTGATAGCCAATATCAGATAAAAGATACATTACAATACTGTTACTTGGTGCATCATAAATATCCATGAATAATAGTATATCTGCTTATTATTAATATAATTGAAACTTAGTATTCTGAACATACGTTCAATTTTGTATTTGTTAGAGACTCGAATTAACCACATGCAGTTCAATGAATATACTAATCATACTGACATAGGGCATACATGTACGTAACATATCGAGCATATAATTAAGCTGTCTAACCAAGGTATGCCCCTTCATTACTGCTGTTGTGAACGACGTGGGGTATTTGATTTTATACTTGTATGGAAGAAAATATCGATAAACAAAAATTGAGAACAATCTCAAACGGTCGATTCTATGATGTATTCAGAATTGTGTACCTTGGATATGAAAAGGTGTATCTGCCATGTTGCAAAGTGGTTTTTAAAGAAATATCATGTTTTTCCCCTCTCAACGTTGGGACATTGTTTCGATTTGTGTGTCGTTGGGCTAGGCACTTTACCCTCACATGCTTCACTTGAGTCAGGTGTAAATGAGTACCTGGACACAGATGAAAATGTGTACAATAAGTTCTCGTGGCGAAATAGGATGCTCTGGCTGTATGCTTCCAGAAGAGTTAAAGGGACACACAAATGAAGTGTCCAGTGACCAGAGGAGGATAATTTTTCGCAGTTCATATCGGATTATAAAACAAACCTTAACATTATTTTTTTAATACATAGATCTGCGAAATAAAATGCATGCTTAAAATATATGGTTGAATATCCCATTTTATTGTTTTAGCAAAACTAAAGTACTATTTTCATTAAATAGTTCAAATTGTGCCCTCGCAAAATATGAAAATGTCAGTATAATCAGAAAAATAGGAGATATATAGGAGATATTTTCGGAAAGAAGTGTTATGTTAATCGAATGCTTTATTCTTTGTGACCTAGAGTATGTCCTATTTTTCAATAAGAATTTATAGATATTATTTTTACTGTATCCTCCCTAAAATTTAGGATCATCTTCAATTTTAGATTCACTTTGCCAAGTAATAATTTACTCAATTTCAGATTCAATATATCAAGTAATCATTCTTAGCGTCAGATCAACCTAACATGCGAAGGAGCACCCCATCAAGACAAACACGTCGTTATTGATAAATGTGTGTTTAAACATATAGACTTGGAGAGGTTTTGTCTCAAATCAAACAAACATGAGTAGTTTTCAGCCACTTGAAGTTGTGGGTCGCGGTAGCGAAACACAAATTCAAGTGGGTAAAAATTTAAATTACTAATTTAGCACTTTAACCCTTTCAGCGCGGGGACCCACTATAGACGTGAGAATCTGACGACTTTAGACGTCAGATTCAGACGTCTAAAGTCGATCCCCGCACTGAAAAATTAAAATATTTGTAATGGCCGTAGACCCATAACTTGGGTATTCAAATGAATCAGAAAGAGCTGACTAAGACCTTTATAATGATGTCAGATTGAAAAAAACCTTTGGTTTCTTGTTTTATATACAATAATTATTTCAGCGCTTTAAGGGTTAAGCATTGCCCAGCGGTCATAAGTGAAGGACAAACTGGACACAACCATGGTGGCCATTCTACGTGGTAATTCTCCCCACTTGTTAGTGCTGTGTTCCGTAATCATGAAAGATGACCATCAAGGTGAAATCCCTAGCTAGCTGCCGGCGACAGGAGGTAGTGAAAGGCGTCTATACAGGGACTGCTGAATGCAAAGAGAGATTGAACTAATAATGTGTGTCTTATCGGGTATTTATCTATTTTGAAGGTTGGAATGAATGAATGAATGAATGAATGAATGAATGAATGAATGAATGAATGAATGAATGAATGAATAAATGAATGAATGAATGAATGAATGAAAGAATGAATGAATAAATGAATGAATGAATGAATGAATGAATGAATGAATGAATGAATGAATGAATGAATGAATGAATGAATGAATGAATGAATAAATGAAAGAATGAATAAATGAATGAATGCATGAATGAATGAATGAATGAATGAATGAATAAATGAAAGAATGAATAAATGAATGAATGAATGAATGAATGAATGAATGAATGAATGAATGAATGAATAGATTAATGAATGGGATTTTAGCCCACCTTTGTGCACATGTAGGCTAAACTGGGCAATAGCGATTTTACCTGGCCAGCTATAGATTTAGGAGCTGAATTGTCGAGCAAATTGATAAAAATGAAGTGGAAATATACAAGTTATTGATGTAAAGTAAATGGATAGATGTATATTTTTATCTTAGTCATTGTTTGTCTGACTTTGTGTGACATATTGCTTCACTCATATACAGGTCTTTTGATTTTTTGTTACATCATTGGAAACTGCAATGTAAAAATGTCATTAAAGCATTTTTTTTCAAATTAACCATCTAGGTAGATTAAAATTTCACAATGTTTACTAGATTTTAACGATAGCCTACCTCTCATGTACAGAGATAGAAACCATTATGAAGAATATGAACACTGGATTTCTTAGGCATTATGTCTATACGTCGCAATGATTTCTTGATAAATAGCTGATACAGAGACAACCTGCTGTCGGTTTGCGTGCAATAACCTAGTAAGTATGTTCTTAGGACAAATATAATAAGTACGCTGTGTTCTCATATGTGAGCTGTAGAATGACAGATTGCGTCTAAGGATTGGTTTCTTATCTTCCGATTCCCCATCTGACATCAATGTCAGCAAACACCGGACATTCGGTCAATATTGGTTTAATGTTGGTCCACCGTCTGAGCCGCTGGTCCAACATTAAACCAACATTAGTCCAATGTACCATGTTCACAGCAAACACTGATGTCTGACGCTGTGTTGGCAGTATGGTGGATGGGTCATCACTTAGACGTCAGAACATGTGGGTACCAATATCAGGATTAATGATCTGATGTATCATATCCAACTGACCAGGAAACCCCGTCCTAATCAAAATAGTAACAATAAGTCTTACAGCGCGGGGATAGACTTTAGACGTCAGAATCTGACGTCTTGTAGACGTCAGATTCTGACGTCTAAAGTATATCCCCGCACTTTAAGTGTGCACATTTTTATAATGATTGTAGACTCATGACATAGGTAATCAAATGAATCAGAAAGAGCTAACTAAGACATTTATGATGATTTTGAATTGAATAAAACCCATGGTTTATATACAAAATATTCAGCGTTTTATGGGTTAAGATTATTTTAACTGTCCTTAATTTCCGTCTGAAATGTTAAGATCATCTTATGGAAATGAGTGAAAGTTAAGATAATCTCAATTGTAGTCCGCTTATAAAGTGGCAACCTGAGAACGAGAAGTATACGGCAATCAAGTGGAAAACAAACCAGTAGATGCCTTCCACAGTAGATGCTTACTTGACAAGTAACAATTGGATCTAATGCACATATATTCTTCATATCGTTTTGATGGAAAAGCAATATAATTGAATCATATTTGTCTTCCGTAATTGCCTTATCAGTAATTAACAGTTTAAGGCAGGTTATTCATGCTTCTAACGTTAAAGAAACACAGACTACGCGTTTTGTATTTCCTTTGATGGAACTAATAATATGTCTTATAATATAATCATCAACATATAAGCCTGTATAACTGGCAACTTTTTTCTTTTAGCCAGGAATAACATACTTTGCAAACTTTGTTTTAAATTAGCATGTAATTTTCCATGTTTACAATGTTACAATGTTCGTCATCTAAAAATAAAGGATCTACAAAAAGATGAATGGAATACACTAAAAATATGGTGAAGTAAAACAGGACCACACACATCACCTAGTGAATGTAGGCCATAGTTTTGTAACAAATTATGACCTACTTCAAACAACAGTTAGTTTTTGTGTCCTATTCTGGCAGTAGTCCACTGCCGTGGCAAACAGTAACAGCAGTAACTGCTTACTTTTCAAGTAGCTGCTTACTGTTCAAGTCAGCTGTTACTGCTGTTTCCCTTTGCATGATAATGGTACATGTAGAACTGGGGCAGCAGACTAGAATAATTGATTCTGAATAACATATGGCCTGTGAAAGTACTGGAGCTCGTAAGCCCGGTACTCCCAATTGATTATATGCGTCGTTTACCAAGAGTTGAATGCCTCAGTGATCATCCAGCCTGTTCACAATAGCTAATTTATATCAAATTTATTGTGCAGTGATACCCCTCTCACGGAGACAAATCAATCACAGATAAGTTTTTTGTGTTTGCGCCATTGATATCGTCTTGGATACACTGAAGTTGTGTGGCTGGCAGTAAGACTCATATGTGGGCCAACGTAGTGGGGCATCGACCCAACACTGAGCCAACCTGTCGTTGTCCGCTTGTATCAAGCAGGGTTTTCACTTTTCCGCTTGCCGCTAAGATTCGCTAAGCCCTCATGATGCAATAAATAATCATTTTGCATCACTGAAGAATGACTTAATGTCCTAGAACGAACATTTTCATGAAACTGTTTTAATAATTGCAAAATATTATTTTATTTACTACCCACGTCAAGATCCACTGCATTGTGACAGCAATTCGCGGCTTGTAGTAGATGAAGATGATAATGGTAATTTCAGACTTGAACGGGTTTACTTTACATTCGCAATAATAACAGAACAGAAACCGAAATACTTATTTTGAACGATGGCATTATGTATTTTTTTGCGATCAGCAAAGTAGATGATTTTGAACACATGATTAAACCATTGAACATATATCTCGATCAGTCGCGCGGTTATCGTATTAATATTTGAAGCAAATGTTGTTTACATGAAGCCGATTTCGCGACGAGACCGCCAAATAATAACGCTCAGGTAGGAGGTAAAAATGATATGAATCGGGCTTTAGGCCACCTTTGTGCACATATAGGCTAAACTGGGCCAGGAGAACCTCCTGAGGATGGTGAGATGATTGAGCTCAGGTAGGAGGTAGGAGTTCCAATGCAAGTGCACTTGGCTTATGTAACTGAATTACTTTAAATCATCTTATTACAATTTTAAATACATATAGTTTATTTTGCAACAATATGTATACATGTATACTCTTATAGAATAGAGAGGACCGATATCAGATTTTTCCACATTAACCCTTTCAGCGCGGCGACCGTATTTAGACGTCAGAATCTGACGTCTATGGACGTCAGATTGTGACGTCTAAATACGGTCCCCGCACTGAAAAAACTCAAAATAAATTTAATGGTCGTAGACACATAAGATAAGATATTCAAATGAAGCGGAAAGAGCTAACTAGGACATTCATGATAATTTCAAATCGAAAAAAAAACAATTTGATCCTCATGGTTTATACAAAAATATTCCAGCGCTGTAAGGGTTAATAAAGTTCAGTTATTTTACCAGACACCGCCCGCCTCTGTTCTCATAATGTGGAATACAGAATGCGATGACTTCATATCATGACAGTGAGCCTGCTGATCGACTGTTGATGGATCTGCTAATACAGAATGACCACCCACGGTCACCAAACAGGATAGCCAATTTGGCTTGGAATACCACCAAAGCATTACCATCTAGCTATTTTAATCACCAGCCGGTAGAGATCAAAGCCTACTGTCCATTACCCTGTTTGAAATGCAACAGGAGCGTGTCCTTTAATGTGCAGGGCTGTTCGCATCTAAAAGCATGCAGTATTCTGGAAGCATGGAGTGCTCAGGAAATTTAGAAATAAGTGTGTAATATTTCTTTTTACTGACAACTCATATTGTAAGTGTATACCATTACAGCATCCATCATCCTAATTTCACTGAAATCAATGTTCACTGAGAGGACAAATTAATATTTTTATCATTTCCTCAAAATGCAAGTCTAAATCCTATATAGTTCGTTGTATTCATGCAGCTAAGTTCTAACTTTCAAATGAGCCATGAAGAGTATCCCCTTTTAAATGAATCGCAGACATAAACAGCTATAGATTAATCTTTCATGTGGTAATACATTGCGTATTAGATCTTTGGCAAGGTTGCATTAGCAGTTGCTCTTGTATTAATTCAAGGCCACAGTATGTATTATTGAACTGATAATGCAACCATTCACGCAATATTTCATAAACGGGAAATATTAGGTCTGCATCACGTAATGAAATCACTGTAGGGCTAGCAAGGAAGGTCGTGCGGATATATGTGAATATGGCAGTAATTGTCAGTTTACACGGATTATGCCAGGAACAGTGGATACTGGAGGGACGCTTGATTCAATTGGCGACTAAAACATGCGATAGCCACTTTGCAGTTTGTCGCCATGCATACATAATGTCGCCAGCTTCTATCAGCAAAAGAAAAACACAATTTTGGGTCATTATCGCCTCAACAACTGGGATGGTGGCCCATCAGTGAACCACAGTTTCGGTGACTACTTAGTGCTCACTTGTCCGCAAACACGACACTTTTACCCATTGTTGACGCTGACCCAACATTAAAACAACTTTATGTGAATCTTTCTCGTCTGCTGGGCTGGCTTCCCTCCCAGTCTCCAGTGGGAGTGGGTCCTAATCATTGGACAGATTACACCTGTATCACACACCCTGAACACGTCCACCTGCAAAACAAGCTCACCTGAAACGACGCTATCATGACGTCACTCTAACCACAAATTACAACAGTGTCTACTGATACCAACAAAAAATCTCACAAATGAAAAAACAGCAGCAGATCTCAGTCTGATAGTGGAAGGAGCGGCCCATTTCGCTGAGGGCAACACTGATACGCCAAATTGGCAATGTCGTCTTCAAGAGGTTTGTGTGACATTCATTGGCTTGGTTATTGACTGGTGATCCCAGCAAGCAGAATACCTTGACCCAATGCTGGCTTAATGTTAGGCCAACGTCGAAGACGTTGGGCAAAAATTAAACAAGCATTGGGTCAAAGTCTCGTGCTTTCAGGGATTGTTGATGCACAGTGACATGTGGATCCGCACAGCATATGGAAGAGTGGACCTAGCAGGCAAACTCCATTAATGTCCGGCGTGGTCAGCTAAAGAGGCAATCTGTGCTGAAGGTGGACACGTCAGCCTGTTATTGGCTGGGTCTCTACTCCACCCGGTCATAGCTTTCTGCTCCGCATCTTTGCCATGATCTTCACTGACCATGTGGATGTCCACTACCGTGCCATCTTCTCCTGTGACCTGGTCACCCATGACCACAGCACTACTTGTGTGTTATCGTAAATCTGAGTTTACAGCCGTGCCAGCAGCTGTCACTTACTGAGGACTCCAGAACACCAGCATTGAATTAGCACTCCATATATGACACAAGGAAGGTCAGGCTAATTATGAAGAAACAAAGTGAAGTGTGCATTACTTTCTAATGGATAAACATTGCTTTAAATGTGTATACCATGAACCTTTTACGAAACGTCTTGGATTCAAACTGTAAAAACATAATTATATTGATCAGCATCATACTGGTGTGCTTCATTAGAGGAGAATATATGGAAAGATACACATAAATGTACATATATAATTAACTACTTACATTAAGAAGAATAGTCATCTTATATGAGAGTGACATAGCCATAGCAATAGAAGGTGGTGGATACCAAATTAAGGAAATGAAATATAATTGTATTTCAACACAGCTATATTGCTGTTGTTGTATGATCGAGGACGAGCCATGATTCCACGAGTTCTACAGTGATGTGTATGGTGTGATATTAAGGAGACGTGCCTCAGCATGTGTATGGGGTCTCACTCCCATTCACTATCATTTACACGATTGTCTCTCCCTCTCCCCACACAACCCCTCACCTGACCTATCAACCGATGATTGCTGTCTATAATGAAAAGATTATCATTGCTCCTGGTGTGGCCTAGAGCGTGATATGGAAACAGAGAGTGGTGCTCGCCCATGAATAACTGCAAGAGCAAGCAGGAAGCTGAATGACTACAGAGCGACATCACTCAAATCCACCGATTCACCTGTATATGACTACATAAAATATCAAAACAGTGCCTGTAGTATTGTAGTATTACTATTTGACCCTTCAAAATCAACCTACTTGACTTGACCTAATTTAGAAATATATATTCTGAATTATCGACATATTTGAGGATTACTATTATAATCTATAAATCAGCGAACCCGCTATGTCGCGATGACATGATTTGACATTCCATATTTCGCAGCTGGAATTGCTTCATCTCTTCATCAGGATAATGATGACTGTCATGTTTGTCGATACATGATCATCAGCAGCTGATATCGGATACCCGATTTATCATACAAATTTAAAATCTCTTTGTCGTTTCAGACATCTCCACCATGTGAGTACGGTGCAAACCCTCACTGACATAAAATGCAGGAGCTTTTTACAACATACGTTATATATGCTGAAATTCCATAGACGTTTGTTAGATAATGTCGATAAAAAACAAAGATAGTGCTTTGTACATTTCATTTAAAAAATCAGAATGTCATTAAACTACAAACATATGACATTCTTAGACAAATCATAATGACTACAATGACTATGGATATGATGCAAATGCAAGCAATACATGATGTACATATGACATTATCGTTGCTCATTGTTCTAAGACATCACCATTTTCTTAACAACACAGACACGATTATACTAGGATAATTCCTTGGATTCGCACAGAGATTAATAAACAATCCTAGATAGCCATGGAGGAGTACGAGGATAATGTTGTGGTCAGACTTCTATCTGTTGGTTTGAACTTGGCCACTGACACAGTCATTACTTCGTAAGTATGCTTAACCCTTTGACTTCCAGGCCCGGGTGCATGCCAGGATCCAGATATACTGGTGTAGGAGTTCTATTTTTCGTCATTTGAAGCTGGAATTGCTAACGCAATTTCCAGCTTCAAATGACGAAAAATACATAAATGTAGTATATATTTGACGAAAATTTGTGTCATTTTATGGTTACGTTCATTGACGAATGACGACGGAAATTTCCGTCATGTATGGTAGTGAAAAGGTTAATCATTAATCTAGTGCACTTCTCACAAAATGTATGCACTAAAATAAGATGCAGAAGATCATCATAACTTTTAAGCTACGTGTTACATACCACAAAAGCTACCAATTCTACCAGATAAAAATACATGGTATTTGAAGCTGGCAACAGCTATGTGTATATGTTAAATACGTTTATGAGTAGAACATTTAAAGAAAATGATACCGGAAGTTATCATGGTTATTCCGACTCATATAATCGCACATTTTTAAGCGATCTTGTTCGGGGTCCCTGGATGTAAGACATCACCTGATCGATGGACTCATGCGTTGCTCGAATGGTAGTAATTCGGATACAGGTGATCCCTTTTTATATATCTGTATGGACGACCTATGATGTGACGACCATGAGCATCGTACACATTTCAATCCGTTTACGTAACATCACCTTCCACTAAACCGTTGCTTGTATCATCATGATTATCAAGCAATTTCTACGTACACTTCTCGACATTTGTTCATTCTTTTTTCTATATCTGCTGCAGTGGATCAGCTGCATGCTTGGAAAGTCGGAGATCGAGGGTTCGAGCCCCGCTCTGGCATTCAAGTTTTAAAGAAACAAAAATATTTTACCTCGCTCACTCGTAAAAATGTAATATTGTGGGGAGCCTCCATGATCAAGGGGTAGCGTGCTCGACCTCAGACCGCCAGGGCTCGAATTTCGAATTTTGTGTCTGATATAGCCGGAATGCGCATTGGGTGGATCTCCATTATGAGGTCGTGAGTAAATGTGAGTAAATATTGCTTTACGTCGCTGTCTCCACAATCATGGCAATATCGCGACAGAATGAAGTCCGAAGCCGGGACTATGCCCTACTCTTATTTCGAATGGCTTCAATAATTTTTTTTAGCATAGGCAGTATTGTATATTCCAGGTCTTTGAACATTTTGGGGCACTGTATATGCACACCCACGGTGACCAATATCGAGCCAAACCGGGATTCGAACCTGGTACCTCCAGGTTATAAGCCCCAGTCGATACTAATGAACCATCAGGGCCGGCCTATATGAGGTCGTACTGCTTTTGACATGAACTCACAGCAGTTTAAAATATTATTACTCAATTTCAGCTACATTTGGTCTGCATTTGAGACAACTAATTAGGCCCGGAATAGCCCAGGCGATTTGTGATCAAATATGGCCCAACCCAAAACAAATTTCAAAAGTTAAAAACGATATACCAAATGAAAGCTTATACACTCTTCCATAACATATACGCGCATCCGGATATCAAGCGTTATCTGTGATTTTTCCTCTCTAAACATTATTATATCAAGAAAAATATCCTGTAGTATTACGATCTACACGAAAAGGCGAGGTGGACTATATGATCAGATAAAATAAGAAAAATATACTCTTTTCCAGTATATAATTCATAAATTGAGCTGCAATGTAGTGACTACGAAAAAGATATGTGTGATTTACGAGGAAACTAGTCATGTATATAATACAATACATAAATATGTAATATCAAAGTTTTTTTTGGTGTGAAACTTCTTACATTTTTCCCGAGACACTTAAATGGAATGAAATGAATGGGGTTTTAGGCCACCTTAATGTGCACATGTAGGCTAAAGTGGGCCAGGAGAACCTCCTGAGGATGGTAAGATGACACTGCCCTCTTGTCAAATTTTAATTTATTATTAAATTTCCAACCTTTTAACATTGTACGAATGAGCAATACAATCAATCTAGTACAGTTTATGTCTCCTCGTCAGACTCATATGATCAATGTCATTTAAAAAAATAGCACATAGTGGTCTATACCACTGCACTCAGAGCAAGCAGTAGAGCAAGTCATACAATGCTTCCTGCAGGAACAGTCGACAGAATATATTTCGACACTTAACAATTGCTGTATCTAAGGCTGTGATATTTGATATACGCTGATGTAGAAGAAAGAGCATCAGGTTTAACTTTACTTGTAGCAGCTCTCACATATAAATTATCATACCTGAGAACATTGATACCATGAAGAGACTTGCCCTTGCGTTACAGGCAATTTTTTGCTTTTCACAGAGATGATATCATCTTTATTTGCTCATGATGGCGCTTGGTTTGTCACTATACGCATCAAACACAAAAAATGCTCTGCCATACTTCTTCGTGACATATGCACTTTGCTGCCCAAGGATCTGATGATATGTTTCTCCACGGGATTCTACTGTGCAAGAAAGCGCCACCATCTAAGACATATTGCACTGTTTCAGATGGCCCAGGAAAGTTTGGAGCTTCAGAACACCATGTGGCAACTTTCAAAATGAATTTTGTGGTATTTAAAGTGCTGGTGACAAAGTTCTTCTGTAACCCGCCATTCTTCATACCGACTGTCATCAGCGTCTGAAAGAGGAGCTGGGGATGTACATGTACATGCTTATCTTTGATTTTGTTGGCCGCTTTGACTCCATGGTGACCGCTTGGTCCTTCATCCGAAATATTTGTAAGGCAAATGAGTGTCCCTCTGTGGAGGCCAAAATAATGCTTAATGCCAATAATGCTCTTAGATTCATGTAAAATAACAGATGGTGGTGCTGTGACTCCAGTTGCGATGTTCCATATAGATGAAGTCTCAGGTGTGAATGGACTCCTTTGACATAGATAAAGTAGCACATCCTGTGTGTTTTTGCATCCCCTGATAGTCTTGAGTTGCTTCCTTGTGTTTCTCACTTGTGCTGTGCTTCACATTAGTAAGTTGCTGCGTGGATTGTTAACCTCTGCATATTATGCTGTACACATGGTATAGACAGAACCCACAGAAGGCGTTGGGCTTCAAAGAACCTCTTGCATCTGCTCAATCCACATGCTGTCACGAGGCTCCTCATGAGACACTGCTCAGTGACAAAATCAAGAAAAGACCTGGAACAACAGCAATCAGGCAGACGAATGGTATGGACTCGGAGGCCTTCTTTAAAGTGCTGGTGCATGTTGTTGCTCAGAAACTGAAGGTGAAGGTGATCCACATATTTACACAATCTATGGCCAAATTCTACGAAGAAAGGTAATATTTGATGCAGGCTTTGAAGATGGAGGTCCCAGTTGCCAGAAGTTCAACTTTGATGAGCTTTCGAAAGAGATCAACCGACAATAGACTATTAACCTTTTCGACCCGAGCCTCCTGGTGATAACTGCCTCTCCACTCTGACCTCCTGGGGCAGTAGGCCCTAATCTATTAGTGATATTTTTATCATTGACAATATTATATTAACACTGATTAAGTGGTAGATTTTCAAACGGTCTACACAATTATCCTGACTGAATTCGCAAAGTAATATTTAATTATTATAATGATGTGGCTTGTTGGGACAGTAAATTTTGACGTCATGATTTTACTTATAATGTGTGTGCTACTATGTTTTAATAACTTCATTACACAATAGCTGTGATTATGACCGGATTTAGTTGATTTCATACGAATATAGCGGTACTTCGGTATATATGACATTAAAAAAATTCCGATGTATCAGTAGATTTGGTCCAAAAGGTTAATAACATATATTATGCCACCAGAAAAAGGCAGCGAAATCAAAATCTTTATAACGAATTATGTTGATTTGATAGCCGTGATCTTCCTGTTTCATTAATTTTAATATTTTTTGAAAAATTATGTCAAATATAAAAGAAATTGTTATGTAATCATGAAAATTAATTGTCACTCACGTCATAAATAATTGTAATAAAGCCGCCGGGGTGTACCCTCTCGCATGGCGGCTCACAATTATTTAAAACCTAACCTAAAAAACTGCCAATTCGGATTCTGCAGTATGCATAATGTCATCCCCCCCTCTAAAAAAGGTTGTCCACTATTTATTTTTTCTTAGATTGTTTATATGTCATAAAGATGCCCATGAACATTCATTTAGTATATATTTTATTACTTTTGCAATTTGTTTTGGGTGCAACCTTATTTCTCCTGGACTAGAATGTCTCAAAAACAATCGACAACAGCGAAGTATTTCAACGTCATTTAAGAAAATGTTGTAGTTTGCAATTCTTTCCGAATGTGGCACAGCAACAACATAAATATTTCTCCGGCTTGATCCTCCTTGATTTTGGCTGATATTTGAATATGTTAAGGAGCCTAAACTTCGTTAGTAACTGGTTAGCAACGTAATATATTTATATTTATCCTTACTTCTCTAGAGGTTAATTACCATTCTGAGTGATATGTGGTGAGCGGTGATTTCAGTAAGTAGTGGGGGTTAAGTGTCTGCTACGAGCGCCGGGCACACATTACAGAGGCTCAAGGACATCTGTCCAGTATACTGCTGTGCAAAAAACCAAGCAGCAGTAAATTATTACTTTAAAAGTAATCAGTTACTGTTTTTTGCCTTTGTACTTTGCAGAGGCAAACAATAGTAACTGTTTACTTTAAAGTACGTACTTACTGTTGTTTTCCTTTGCACTGTATTGCTGCGTTTTAAAAGGAACCCAGCAGTAACTGATTTCTTTACAAGTAAGCAGTTACTGCTGTATGTTTTCCACATGGCCAGTATGAAGTCAGTCTGTTACACCGTCTGACTGTCATTATTCTACCTTCACAATGGGGCTCCTCATAGTGACGTCACACCAGACTGCCAAACGATGAGGATCTCCTTCCACCCGGATTACTCTGCATTACGTAGCTATGGAGAAGAGGCAGGAATGTATCCCTGCTTTTCTGTCGTGCAAAGCCAAACAGTGGTAATTGCTTACTTGTAAAATAAGCGGTTAAGACTGTATGCCTGTGAACTGCAAATCTTCATTTCAAATGTAACTGCATTTGTACCTGCTTATTTTAAGGTCACCAGTTACTGCGTTTGAATGAATGGATGAGTGAATGAATGAATGAATGAATGAATGAATGAATGAATGAATGAATGAATGAATGAATGAATGAATGAATGAATGAATGAATGAATGAATGAATGAATGAATGAATGAATGAACAAACGCACGAATAAATAAATGAATGAATGAATGAATGGATGAATGAATGAATAAATGAATGAATGAATGAATGAATGAATGAATGAATGAATGAACGAATGAATGAATGAATGAATGAATGAATGAATGAATAAATGAATGAATGAATGAATGAATGAATGAATGAATGAATGAATGAATGAATGAATGAATGAATGAATGAATGAATGAATGAATGAATGAATGAATGAATGAATGAATGAATGAATGGGGTTTTCACGTCACCTTTGTGTATATATAGGCTAAACTGGGCCAGGAAAACCTCCAGTGGATGGTGAGATAAATTAGATGCTTGCCTTTGAACTGCTGTACTTCACTGCAAGACAAACAACATTAACTGCTTACGTGTGAAATAACCAGTTGTTTACTTTTACATTGCATTAGTGCTTTTCAAAGGAAAAACAGCAGTAACTATTTATTTGTAAAGTAAGCAGTTACTGCTGATTACCGTTACACTGCGTGTTACTCTGCAACGGCAGAGAAATGTAGCCTGGCTGCTTCCTTGTAAAGTGACCAGTCATTGTTCTTTGCATTCGCCACACATGCAAATAGAAGTAACTGCTTAATTGGAAAGTACACAGTTACTGCTGTTTGCCTATATAATGTAAGCAGTCACTGCTGTTTGCCTCCACCAGTAACTGCTACTAGAAAACTGTTACTGCTTGTTTGCCTTCATATTGCCAATGCTGAACTGCAAAGGCTGCAGAACCAACATTCGTTAAGAAATTGACCAGTCATTGTTCTTTGCATTTGGCACACATGAAAACAGAAGTACCTGCAGTTACTGCTGTTTTCCTTTGTAAAGTGAGCAGTTACTGTTGTTTGCCTTTGTAAAGTAAGCAGTTACTGCTGTTTTTCTTTGTAAAGTAAGCAGTTACTGTTGTTTGCCTTTGTACAGTGAGCAGTTACTGTTGTTTGCCTTGGTAAAGTAAGCAATTACTGCTGTTTTCTTTTGTAAAGTGAGCAGTTACTGATATTTGTAAAGTAAGCAGTTACTGTTGTGTGTCTTTGTAAAGTAAGCAGAATGCAGTTACTGCCCCTCTGCAATTACAATGGCTATTTAATCCTGCAAATGCTGCAGATGGAACCAACATTCGTTACTTACTTGTAAAGTAACATGTTACAGTTGCTCGCCTTTAACTGCATTGCTGCCTTTCAAAGGCAAAACGCAGCGAATAATTGTAAACTATGCAGTTACTGCCGTTTGCATTCAAAACTAACTGCTACAAGAAAACAGTCAGTGAAATGCAGCACCCCCGCCCCCGCTCACAGAAGCTCTCTGGGGGCGAGTTTACCTCTGTCAAACTACAGTAAACAGAGAGTGGTCGGTCAGTCGGTCACGCTGACCAACAAGATCTGTCCTCCATTGATTAGGACAGGTTTCGACGACGCACGGATCAGTCACTAATTCTGTGTAAGAGAAGCCGCAGCCTGGTCTTGTTGCTAATCGTGTGATGACCACTTAGAGGGAGAGAGCAGGCTTCCCGCAAAAAACGACCTATAAATCCTGCCGACCACTATATCTCCTTGGACTGTAACCTACAGTACTGCCGTGCAAAACAGAAATGCCGTAGCTGCTTACTTTTCAAGTAAGCAGCTACTGCCATTTGGCTTTCCAGAGCAGAGCAGTGCTGTCACCTGGTGGTGCACATCAGCGACACCTAGTGGCGGGATGCATGTCCTGCAGGAGATGGCGAGGATAGAGTCTGGCCAGACCAATAACAGCATGTGACCAGGAGTAGACAAGCGTGTAATAATAACATCACCAAGGGGGACACTGTCACTAAGTCAGTTAACATCAGGCGCAGTGTCAATGATCTCATATAAGTCACAATCTATAAACCCAACTACCGGGCAAGGGCAAGCTTAGTGTGACAAAGGATACCAAGGCCATGTTAGTGTTATAGCGGAGAGTGACCAGGCCATCGTAGGTGTAGTTGATAGAGGGAAGAAGTTGTAAGGATGGATGCTTATTTAACACGGACTGGTCAGGATTACAATACTGGGAGGTCGGCATTAGTATCACACTAACATCCGCTCTAACCCTTGTTATCTACTAAATATTCAGGAGAGAAGGACAAACTGGTGTGTGCTGCAGGCCATTAGATCAAGTACTGGGATCTTCTCTGTCCTGCTTGCTCTGTTCTGCTGGGTTTCTCCTGCTAGCCTGCAGCAGCGTGCATAACTCACAGAGCGTCTTTACCTCGGTGGACAGCAGCGTTAAATAACGAGTAAAGCAGGAGTTGTGAACTAATGTTACATGCAAGGTTATGTGATGTTAACCACGTGTAATGGCTGCAAGGTTGCAAGTACTGTCACCTGGATGAATCTATTTAGTCAATGGGAACTAATTCTAAGTTTATGAATCTCGTGTGTTACTTACATTATCCTGACAACATGGGTGAGTGGCAAGTCTTAATCTAGCATGTGCCACGCAGAAGGTGTTAACTGCTGACTTTGAGCAGAAAAGTACAGTTGTGATAACTGGTTCACTCATCACACAGCATGCCTGCAGTATGTTCTTACCAAATCTTCACTGGAGTAACCACCAAGTCAGCGATCCTCGACCTGTCAGGTTTTTGATGACACCAACATGAAGCGTGTCTCTAACATGAGGAGGCACAGCTACCGTGGCCATTCTGGTCCTGCATACAGTGGTCTGCAGCCCATCGTGGAGAATTCAGCCACAGATCTGGAGATAATTGCCAATCAACATGCGTTCACTCCAGACAGCTATTTTGTCCACATGGACGATAGCTACTTTACCCACAAGTAAGTAATTGCAAGGGTTAGTTAATAATCTAATTATCATGGTGTATGTATTTGAACATGGCATATACCTACAGATCCGTTTTGAAAATGCGCATACTTCTATCTTACTATGATTAATAAATATGTTGTATTGTAAGGCCAAAATTAATTATCTAATCCATCTTTTTTCTTCAAACTACACGTACTGCAGAGTACAATACTTCGGCTAATATATCATATGGATATATTTAACACCGTAGGTGCGAACGCAAAATTGCGCTCCTTTAATAGCGTTGGTTAAATCAACGCTATCTAGTATAGCATTAAGTGGAATATAAACTAAAATAAATACAGCTTAAATTGTTAAATATGACAAAAAGCCTGCTGTGCCATATATATTACATATTACACACCAACACAAACACTGTATTTTATACAGTATAATAGTATCCCCTAATACGACGATTTAGAATTAATGAAGATATATTACATCTCAAATATATGACACATGGCTCAAATATTAGAAGTGGGATACGATTAGAAAAATAATCACGTCTTTCCATAACCAAATATATAAGTTGCATATACTACTAGGAGTACTATGTGGTGGAATTAAGACAATTGTATATTTGTTGATAATCCATAATTGTAAGCTGTCGACCAGTATTTGACCACTTACATCCTTGCTAGCCACTAATCCTAATATACACACACAAGTAGGAAAGAACTAGCTGTTTTACATTTATTTGGAAGATTAGTAACATTATTCCACATCATCAGACACACAGTTTCTACAAAAATGTATAATTAAAAAAAGCCATGGAATTAAACACTGCTTAATGAATTTAAGTGAAGAAATCACACTTAACTGATAAATAAAATATATAAAAATAGTTTTTTAAAGAAACATTAAAGTATGAACACTCAATCTTTCTAAGCATTATTAGCAACAACTATAGTCATAATTTATTACAAAATCATTCATACCATCTTTATCTTTATTATTAATAAGACGTCAATTGTGTAAATGTGCCCAGAATACTTCTTTATATTTGATCTGTATAATTATTAACAAGCACTAAAAATAGACGTTTGATTTATCAGGTGTAAGGTTCGACAGCTAGTGTTCAATGGTAAAGATCCGTCCATGTAATATCACTTCTAGCGATACAGTCACTAATAAACCCTAACCTGAATGGATTGCGCTGTGGTTTATTGTTATTTTCCAGCCATTAGAGGCTGGGGTCTTTGCCTAATCTGTGTGGGAAAGTAACTGTTGGTTGTAACACGTGTCCAGACGTAGTCTGCAGTTTTTTCAGGATGGAGCTATAGCTCTGCATTGCAAAATCAAAAGGCTGTAGCTGCTTACTTTTCAAGTAAGCAGCTACTTTGCTCAAGACTGCTGTCTACACTCTTGAATAAACATTGGTACTGCGCTGGTCCAGCAAGTCATCTCATTGGCCAATGCTTTTCCTCTCCGCTCAGATTTTTCTGACAGTTTGAGTGGACCCTGAGCTTCAGATAGCTCATAATTCTCTTCTGTAGTGACAACAAGAGTGGAGCATGTACTCAGAGTGACGCAGGCATGCCTCACTCTCACTTTAGCCGTATAAGCCACCCCCCCCCCCCCCCACCCCTCGTGCCATAAATGTACCATGTGACATATTTTAACCTTTCAGCGCGAGGAACGTCAAAATCTGACGTCTAAAGACGTCAGATTATGACGGTCCCCGCACTGAAGAAGCAAAGAAATATACTGGCCGTAGACATGCAACATACATCTAGGTATTCAAATGAAGCGGAAAGAGCTAACAAATACATGTATCGTGATTTCAAATTGAAAAAACCCTTTGGTCACCATGTTTCATACAAAAATATTTCAGCGTTGCAAGGGTTAATAAAACCCATATAATAAAAAAAGTATTATCCATCAGAATAAAGAGGTTCTGAGTTTTCATTTGAGTCATTATACTTGGCTATTTTATAACATCAAGTTGTTCTCCTTCACCTTAAAGTGGGATTGCGGCAGAATGTCACATTACGAAATAATTGAAAACTAGATGAAATGGACTTCTTGGAGAGTGAATCTCATTAGCCAGACTACTACATTTTCATGAACAACGAAACTTAACAGGCATATATGGCCTGAAAGCGTAAGACACCAATGCGAATTAGCAAACATGCTATTTTATCCCTTCCAAAACACAGCAACATGACGGCGAAAATTCGCGTTCTCCATCGCGTTGGTGTGTTTAGAAATGATACAGTACTTAGTGTGTTTGATCATTTTCGCGCGCCAATTCGCGTTTGCATTCGCGTTGGTGTTTCTTGCGCTTAAGCCTTCTAAGCCGATGAGTCAAATTAAATGCTTTGGAATATCGCACGCAGATAATCAACAGCAAATCACTCATAACAGCTTACTTCATTATCCTATGTCATTTAATTTTCTTATGGTTTTTAGGTAATTATGACACTATTTATTGGAAATATGATATAGTATTTGACACAACATCAATAAACCGCTCGCAGCCTTTGATCTCTCGTTGGTAATTAACAAACTTATTTTCCGAGCTGTGACAAGTAAAGTTGCAATACAAACTGATTTATTAAAGATGTTATTACCTGATTCGGGACACAGGGGCCATATTTTGTAACAAAATGCACGACCTCCAGTCTTAGTCATATCGACCCTTTTCAATCAAGGCTCGCTTATTAAATAATAATACCCATAAATAAATCGAAATAAGAAGTAAAGCGGGCTAAATTGTGAGTGAATGTTTCTTTGCACTAAACGTTGTGATTTGTGTTGACAAGTCCCTGGGCATTTCCATGCCCCCCAATGGACGGACATACAGGCGTGGGGAATTTATATGAACATAAATATAGTTTACGATAGCTTCTAGTACCTCCTTAATGTTCTTTAGAAGTACTAGCTGTTACATTTATTTGCCGGAATGGCTATATAACATAGCATAACGAGACGAGACGAGTGTGCTGGCATGAAGAGCTGAATCCAAGGAAGTGCGGATTCCTATTGCACAGTTACATGTACTTTTTTACAGACTCAAAATGGTATAAGATGAACGCATAATAAAACATAATAGTAACGCTGTAACGGGCGATCGATGTGCACAACAATATGCTGTTTAAATGGCGGTATTTCACAAATTTCGGTATTTGGTATCACTTCAAATGACGACAATGTATTATTATTAGAATAGTGTTTAAATAATGTTAAATCTGGACCCCCTGGAGCTTTGAGGAAATTCAAGCTCATAAAGAACTATAGTATATGAGCACATATAAATGCTTGCTGATATTATTGGTTCTTTGTTGTGCCATAATTGTGTGGAAATAAACTTTTGTTTTTCAGTTGGCATTATGAAGCCACAAAAAAAAATAACTGTAGAAAAATGGCACATACGGAATTGAAGGTCTGCTTTTATATGGTTATACCAAATCTTAAAACAACATGGGTAGGTCTAATTATTTCCCATATACATTTTGTAAATAGACATATTATTTTTTTCAAATCCTATGAATGAAAAAGCGAAGCACAACAGTTTTCGTTTTAAGAGCCAGCTGAAATACTTCCAGTTTTCACCCACTTCAAGTTCTGTCTCGCTCTCGCCACCCACAACCTAAAGTGGGTGAAATTTCTAATATTTAAATTTAAAGCGAAACATTTGTCAATTTGTTGAAACATATGACTCCTTTAAAAATCGGTTGTATGAAAGGCTGCTAAAAATGTTAAAAAAACAGACTTAGACGCTATTGAAGTTTGAAGGGTTAATATAATATAAGCTGTATGATCCTGTGATGTGGACGTCCTGATTGCCGTCTATCCTGCACACCCTGGTCACGAGTCTGGATCAGGATGTACCTCAGACCATCTCTCCAGCAAACACGAGACATCCAACCAATGTTGGTCCAATGTTGGGCCAGCGTCGTAGACGGTGGACCAGCATTGGTCCAACATTGGGCGGATGTCTCGTGTTTGCTGAGTCGCATCTCTGTCGTGCAAAGCCAAAAGACAGTATCTGCTTACTTGTACAAATACAGCCTTTTGTCTTTGCAATCAGTTATAAGCGGGAGCCAACCTGCTGACCCAGTACTTAGGTCTGTGACAGAGAGTCCATGAGTGTGTGACTCAACTATTTTATTTATCATTAATTTTTATCAAATTTGACCGGACGATTAGTTCACCAACAAATACAACTGTGTGCGACAGGAAACATTTTACTTATATGCTGGAGCCGTCACACAAACACTATGATGGAGATTGGTTCACATAAGATTAGCAGATTAGCAGCAATCCTTTCAAATCGACAATAAATCAAAGCTCTGTCGCCGTCATTGCCAGCGGTTTTACACCACGCTGCAGTCCCGTCTGCGACGTTGGCCCAACATCAAAACAACATTTGGTGAGCGTCTCATGTTTCCTGGGATATGCAAGCGATGCTTCCACGCTATCTAGTCCTATCTGTTTGCGAAAGGTACAAAGTGCGTATTAATTGGAACGTGAGAATTAACAAAGTGGATTATTGTTTCTCGAACATTTTACTTGATTATAAATACATCTTAAATAAATACATAACTTGTGGAAAAGATTGGAGAAATCTATTTCAATCATCAATAGTTCGCTGATTTGTCGAGTAAACTGGAAAGCATTTTTAAACGAATTAGTTATAATTAAATTATATAGTTGGTAGTTACAACATAGATAAGCAAAATGATCTATGGTTACAGTGGCTTTTCATCACGACAGAATGTGGCTTTATGAACATCCAACGACTAAAATGTGAAATTGATGTTTGTTACAATTTGTTACAGGATGTAGTTGCTGTTGACATAATGCTGGTGTGTCAATCAGTATTAGCTATTTGCAATCTGACAACCCATAGACAGGACCACCGCCATGTAAACATGCCAAACATAACTTTAAAACCAGAACCTAGAAGATAACAGGGAAACAAACCTGTTAAACAGATTCTGAGTGGCATGAAATGTGAAGGGAGCACACAGGATACTATGGGGGAGGGGGGGGGGGTCTGAACTATTTGATCAAACCTTTTTGGACAAGTCAGGTGAACTCTGAATGAAACACGCAACATACCAGGTACAGTGGTAGGAGAAGAGAGATCAGAATATTATTATTTAAAAAAAACCTGTTGAGCTTTTTCTTGTTCTTCTTCTTCTTGTTCTTCTTCTTCTTGTTCTTCTTCTTCTTCTTCTTCTTCTTCTTCTTCTTCTTCTCACCCTTCGTCTTCAAATGCCAAAAACATTTAATATTTATGAGAAATAAACACATAGAGTTGTTGTATTCATTGAACATTAACCACAGATTTCAGTGGCATTTTATTTGTTTCGAAACTTATTTCATAACGTATAATACGAATAGCGCTAATCGCGTATGTAGCCACTTCAGAATTTATGTTGGTTGTCATTGAACAAAAATAAAAATTAGAAGCAGAAATGAGCATTTCTCCACTTGAAGTTTTGAGTCGCTGATACTGATACAATTTGAAGCGAAATACATGCTAATTTTGTAATTTTATTGCTCATTTCTGCTTCTATTTTTTATTTTTGTTGAAGGACAACCAACATAAAGTCTGATTATTAAATTATAAAATGTACCGCTTTCAGCTGTTCAAGGATAGGGTTAACTTATCATTCATGAACTCATCTACTCATATATTCTAGAAGCGCTCTGTGTGTCAGTGCATCCTGACTGAGGTACATGTATATAGCGTGTTGTCAGGAGGGTTTAGGGAGATACAGGTGGGCTCTGCAAAGTTAAAAAAGCAGAAACTGCTTACTTGAAAAGTAAGCAGTTACTGCCTGTTGGCTAAGTAAGGCACAGGTGTTAATGGGAGGTGAATAGTTAGCCTTGTGGTACCTGTAATTTCCACCAGATGTCCCCACCACATGGGCGGGAAGTAAGCAGCAAGGAGTAAACTACAAACATCCGCCCAGGATCTGCCAGTGATCAGCTGATCTCCCTGTTAACAGGCTAGCCATTAAAGTGTCAACTATTAACTCTAACAGCGCCCTGAAATATTTTTTTGTATAAACCATGAAACAAATTTTTTTATACATTTTGAAATCATCATAAATGTCTTAGTTTCCGTTTCATTTGAGTATCTATGCTATGGGACTACGGTCATTATAATTGGTTTATTATTTCAGTGCTGGTATAAGCTTCAGATTCGGTCTCCGCGCGATTCTTGGGTCGTTGTAGCGAAACCCAATATAAAATTCGGAGAATTGAAATTATTTAAATTGGACAATCATGGGTGTGTTGAAGATTAGTTATATTTGCATTCTTGGTAAATAACACCAATTTTTACAGCCAGGCACGCTATTTAATATAGTAATAACAATAGATTAAAATCAAGTGTAGTTATGATTGGCGCCGGAAGGGTTTACCATTTATCATGTCTTGGTGACATGGGTAAGGGAGGTAAACACTTATGGTTGTTTGCGTTTTTATCACAGAGCTACTCATGTACTTCTTGCAAAACTGTTTGATTCTTTTAATTGTGACCTGTTTTTACCAACTTTTATCGATGTTTTTTTTTCTAAACGGTTGAAGAGATAAGCTGCATAGTCCCTCGCTTCTTTCACACCGATCCTTTCGACTGGGTGCAGGAATATGAAAGAGAGGACAGATCATTTTTTTGAAGGAATCGATGTCCTGAGGAAACGACCTAATGCAATTTTCTTGTACGTGTGTAAACTAGGAATTGTAAGCTGCATGGGTGGACATTTCCAACTTGTTGCACTCTAACCTGTTTGTGACATCTGGTCAAGCCGTTATATCTATGTTTCCGTCTACACTGAGACTACACATGCAATGTGTGATTTATAATTGCGACTTTAATCTAATATAGCATGTAATAATGGGAAAATAATTGGAACAGCTGAAAATGATGTAGTATATCTGAATTCAATGATTCATTTTACACTGCATATGTACATAAGACAATTAAGAGTAGAAAGAGGAAGGTGTATATATGTAAATATTGTTCAATATGTATAGCCACGTACATTACTTATAACTAAAACAACATCATAATAAGATAAATCATCATGCAACCATCAATCCAATATCATGTTAGCTAGCCTATCTAAATGATTGTGTGATACAATGGTCGTTTAATACAATACAAACATAGTTCATGGAAAATACAACACATGTGCTATAAATAAGGTGTTCGAATAAAGGCTTCCAAGCACCGCTCTCCAGTCAACATCGTTTGCATACTGTCATCATTTTGTGACTGTTGCAACCACAATTACCATTTGATTTATGAGTTTATTGCTAATTAATTGACACATAATCTCTGGTTTGCCAACGACTCAATTAAGCTAAGCACACCCGGCCACATTGTACAATCAATGTTATCCGGCTAATGCATTGTTTTTTATATTTGGTCTTATTAGATTTCTTGTATAATTTTAATTAAATTTGTAAACGTCGTTTACTCTCAGCAATTAAGTTCGTATTTCAGAAATATGCGAACGCGCCCAAATGTATTTAAATCGTTTGATGTAATAAACACGCAGATGAGTTTTGAATATATGTTAGATGCAATCTTTTAATTGTATTTTAGGTCCCCTTCCCCTCCTGCCATCCCAATGTTGTTTTTATTTTTACCTACAATTCTTGCAGCTGATGACTTCATGATTCTGTCTGAACGTCTGACGAGATCGATGTGAAATTAATGGCCAAAATTAATAGGTCCATCTAGTTGCTTCCCATCTGGCACCCTCTAAGAGTCGGGATTTTTGATAATTTATCATTGGTGCTGGTCTTATGGTTACATTTTGTGGGTCAATTGTGGTGACACAATGGTTACTTCTACGGTATCCAGCTATCGGCTGCTGCAATGCTATATTAGCATGCTATAATAGTAAAACTTCAATATGATCGTCTTACGAGTAAGATTTTGTTGAGAAAGTCGATAGTGCAGAAAAATGGGATGTAGTCATTTATTGAATATGAATGTGTGAGCAGATTGTTATGTTGAGAGCCAGGGAGAATATTGGTCATAAAAAGGCGGTGGTTGCCCTTCACGTTGTAGTGCTGTCAATGTTGTAAAGTACACTTTGGTCAACAAGAACAGATGTAAGCCTTGTATTGTAATATCAGTACAGTGTATCTCATATCTCACATTCTTAACAATGACAAATCATACCATCATCAGTTTGACTCTTCTGTAGCTGAATTGTTTAGTTATATTTTTCATTCATTTGAAGCTGGAATTGCTAACGCTATTTCCAGCTTAAAAAGAAATTTTGTTTACTATTTATGTGAAATAAAAATATCAAACATTCCTGACTTGGTCCCAGGACAAATATGTATTTCTCATTATCGCGGGAAGACAGGACAATAGTATCATAATGATAAAATACTTCGTGCATAGCGAGGGAGCACATCAACAAACAAATTGAGAGACATTTATTGTCAACTTTAATTACATTTTACGTTTACCCTTAAGCCGCTAAATTCAATAGTTAAAATTGTCACCCACTTGAAGTTGTGTCTCGCTACCGCGACCCACAACTTCAAGTGGGTGAAAATTACACATATTTGTTTAATTTGGGAACAAACATTTGCAAATCTTGATGTTTTTCACACCCATCTCATTCCCAATAACAGCGATTGATCGGCTGATAAAACAAATTAAAAACGACAATATTTGTGCTTAGCGCTTTAAGATTGAATTTAGCTCCTGTTAATCTAAGCATTGACAAAATACAAGTGTACAATCGTCCAACATCTGTGCCATGATGTCACTCACCTAACGTTACATACTGCACTGTGACAGGCAATCTAAGCATACGTGATTCAAATTTTCATTTCATGCAAGAGCAATGCCCATCGTGCATGAAATATAAATAGTTCAAATGCTTTTTCGGTATCCATTACACATAAAACGTGATGCCCATTACGTTGAAACAGGACACATTTACCAGTTCCAGCGAAGTGGAATTCAATTTCTCAAACATCCGTTCTGTTTAGATGTCACATGTCACAATTCACTAAATCACAGTATGACAGAGTGATCACTTTAATAATTTTTGCATCGTTGCCTACTTTTTCACAGGCGTGAAGCAGCTACAGAAGATGTCCAATGTAAATTGCTATGTTTCAGACCACAAGGGCTCAAATTTCGAGTCCTGTGTCTGAAGGGCAGTGTCACCTCTATCATCTCACCATCCTCAGGAGGTTCTTCTGTCCCAGTTTAGACTATATGTGCATAAAGGTGGCTTAAACACCATTCATTCATTCATTCATTCATTCTTTCATTCATTCATTCATTCATTCATTCATTCATTCATTCATTCATTCATTCATTCATTCATTCATTTATTCATTCATTCATTCATTCATTTATTCATTCATTCATTCATTCAATTATTCATTCATTCATTCATTCATTCATTCATTCATTCATTCATTCATTCATTTATTCATTCATTCATTCATTCATTCATTTATTCATTCATTCATTCATTCTTTCATTCATTCATTCATTCATTCATTCATTCATTTATTCATTCATTCATTTATTCATGCTCGGCTTCAGCCCACCATGGCTAGAAATTTAAATCCTGCTAGAGACGGCAATGTCATCTGATTTTAATCTAACCATAGTCAGATCCAGTTTAGCCTGTATGTGAACGAAAGTAGCCTCAATAATCATTCTTTCATTCATTCATTCATTCATTCATTTACTTCTAAACATTATCTGGTAGCCTTCAGTACATCTATCGTGAGTTTACTTGCTCCTCTTACTTACCAGCTTGCTACAGATCAAGTAAAGGCTGACTGTCCTGATCAAGCTTTGATGAAACACGACTGTGGAGGGTCATGTCAAAACACATTATCGTCATTAGTTACATTCGCAGAAAATTGTATATGGTTGCAAAAAAGAAGTTAGGACTGTTCTTTTCTCGACCGACTATTCAACCATGTAGTCGATTTTTCATACTTTAGCATTTGCCCAATGTTCTCATTACAAACTGCAAACGTCTGTGATATTCCTGTGAATTAGCCAACAAACACGAGACGTTGAATCAACGTTCTTTGAATATTGGCCCAGCGTCTTCGACGCTGCCCCAACATTAAATAAACATTGATTTATATTGTTGTTCTTGCTGGGTAGTCTTTCGGGCGTGAGTTTGTGTTTCATTCTGATTTTGCGTGTGATTGATTTCAACATCTAAATGTTGAGAAAAATGTTTCCTGTTTTAATGGCATAATAAACACTGCAGAGCTAATTAGAATGTCTCAGTCAGTAATCGGATTCTTCCGGAGAAGACAAATTAGAGCTGATTGGACCGCGTCAGTGACAATCCCCTCTGGGCCGAGAATACGTCATGTGACGGTATTTATACCAGCACAAGTGCCGGAGACAGTCACATAATAAAACATCTACTGTGAGTCAGTATGCAACAGTAGATATCCAGATTGCTTATTTTTAATTAATCAAATTGAAGTATGTTCGACTTTGCCCGCGCTCTTAGTACATGTTATGTACATGTAAGCACTAATTGTCCTGCAAAGTCAGTAACTGCTTATGGGTTTGCGACCATTAAAAATATTGTAATTCTTTCAGTGCGGGCATCGTATTTATACGTCAGAATCTGACGTCTACAAACGTCAGATTCTGACGTATAAAGACGGTCGCCGCGCGGAAAGGATTAACCTTATAGTGTATATCAGCTTACATGTGGTGGATTATTAAAGCCTGAATAATGTTTGATTACATTTCTTCATAAAAAAATCGATGTCATTACACAATACACTACTATGTTAAACTGTGCAACATACAGAACAAATTTTATTTTAGCCAACTATTGTACATATTTCCAGTATATAATTGTCTAGTAGTGTAAGATTGCACCTTCTTTTATGACAATTTCACGATCTGGGACACAGCGAGTATCAATACTGTCATAGATATACATCCTATGATCCACATAACTCATCCACGTCTTGTCATGATTATTTAATAGCCAACCATTCCTGTCACCGTATACCGACATACGAAATCTAACCCTGATAGAATGATCTAGGTTTGCCTGCCAGCACAGCTATCCGAGAGGCTACGAGGATTAGGCAAATCCCTGAAGTTAAAGTGTACTAGACCGACAAAGTGTCATAGATTTACGTCTAGCTCCACATGGTATCTCTCGGGATGCGGAGCCCTCAGCACAGGCGCTAACAGATAGAACTGCGAGTTCCCTGATGTAATTTCAGGTATTTTATTTCAAACATTTAAATGTCATGCTTGTCAAGTAAACAGTTACGCTAATTGTGTTCGAACGACTATCAAATCACTTAAACTTATGATGAGCCCGATATTAAATCAGTTCAAAATGTATCTCTGTAGGCCCTACCCGGTATGACTGGGCCGCCTAACTGATTTACTGCGCGAGGCCCAGTCACACTGACCTCCATTTTGTTTCCACAGCCAGCTGTGTAAAAACGACACTCGCGCTGCCTACCAAAAAACTCGGATGCCATGAAATTGAGACGAATATTTCAAGTGCCTACGAATACTAGGCCATTTTCAGCAGGCGTAAACTTTTGACCGTTTTAGAACTATTGCATTTAAAAATGGAGGTCACTGTGTCAGAGCCTTGCGAAGTTTTCAGGGTATGTAGGCCCCCCATTGATGGGAATGTGCATGCCACCTCTGCGCTGACTGCTCAGTTGTAGCAGACAGCCGTCTTATTGCATGATCAGCCGTCTCTCCACTGTGCCATGGAGTAGTTTACACCACATTATCTCTAGCGGCTTGAATGTCCTGCTTCTTTCTTAGCTATCTCAGGACTGCTTTCACTCCTGTCATCATCATTCACCTCCTGTTTTACTGATCTCGCCACTTCTTTACAGCTAACTAGTCGAACGTTTATGGTAAATGACGATTGAGCCATCTCTGATGTACAAGTATAATAGTCATCTTGTCATCTTGTCATCTTCAAGTTAATTCTAATCATCATCATATGTTAGAATTTGATATGTGATGTGTGAAACGGGAGGGGGGGAGGCTCGTCAACATTGCATTTTCGTTAATATACAATAAATATTTCTCAGAAAATGCACATTTCACAAGGAACTGACATTAGATTACATTATAAATCTGGTATGATTGTCCACCCAAAAAAACCTAATTAATTCTCACTCTTAATTCAGGTCAACATTGCACTGTTCACAATTAAGCCGTGATCTAGTTTCGGTCTGTTTCTACCCCTACCCCTTCACAGTTTTCTACCTGACCACAGCTCCACGGTGATGTAACTATTAACACGGGGATTGCCTTCCAACCCATCTATGTGGATTATATATCCACGGACAAGAAGATTGCTTCTATAAAGTGACAGGATCGCCCGGGATTTATCCCTTTTTTCCCGGACATGACCGTGTGTGTTAACTAGTCTGCTGCTGAATTGATGCTCTATTTTTCATTCATTTGAAGCTGGAAATTGCGTTAGCAATTCCAGCTTCAAATGAATGAAAAATAATATAATAATGAAGAACGTTATGGTTGTTTATAATAATAGGCATCTTTATAATTGAATAATTTGATTAACTGAGACATATACCACAAACTATTAATATCATCCATTTCAGTCACATAACGCAATTTCCAGCTTCAAATAAAGAGAGAGATAGATATGCTTGTTTATGATAGTCTATAAGGCATTTTCAGAATTGAATAATTTGATTAATTGAGCATCTACCACAAAATATCTGATCAAATTCAGCGTCATTTTGATTTGATATATGCTTAAAAACGTATTATACTGTCCTAGCAGTACAAGGGTGACGTAATGCCGGGGGGGGGGGGGCAATATACCTCACATGAGTACCCTCTAGTGATGGATACGGCACTTAACTGATAGTAAGCCCCGGGTAATCATCTACATCTCATTAAATGTGAACTTACACCACCACACAGCCTGCTGAGGTCTCTATGTCCTCTTTTTGAGGAGGGCTTATAAAAAGGGATATATATTAATGGCCAATTTGCTGGCCTATGTTCCAGGGAAGGTTAAAACACCAATTATAGATGATTTATTATATCCCACATACAATTCAGGAGTATAAAATCTTTCACCAGCCGAGTAGTTAATAATATGTCTGTTTTCAGCATCTTCCCGATGGCAAGGCTCGCTGCTCCCGTGGCAGACCGAGTCTCAGTCTGCTACCTCGGGAGCAGCGAGCCTTGCGTTGAAAGATGGTTTTCAGTAATATGGCTTTATCTAATGTGGCTGGTTGCATTTATGTCACTGCTTGTGACAGCATGCATGTTTCCATTATTGGAGCTTCTTGCATTAATGTGCGTGCTGGCATTAATATGGCTACTTTCATTAATGTGGCTAATTGAAATGTTATGGCTACTTGCGTTATTGTGGCTGCTTGCGTTATTGTGGTTAAATATCATATAGTTTATACGTTCGTTACTCATAGTTTTTTGTCGACTGTATTGTCTAGCCACTTCCTTCATTTGCCTGCATAGTGGTGGTACCATTCCCATTTCTCCCTCATTTACAGTAGCATCTCATGATGAGAAGATTATCTCGTTGGCTCAAAGGAGTGATGAACAAAATAATGGACCAGTAGATGGGACGACAATAATAGCGCTATACTATCTTGATTATGACCAGTTAATCAAGTGCTTGTCTTCTAATTTTAAGGAAAGTGTAGCCATACGACACGTAATGAGAGCTAATTGACTAAGTATTACGTTTTTGAAGTGTCAGACAATCAATTAAATTAATTGATTGCCACACTTAAAAGACGTAATACTTTAAGTCAATTAGCTTTCCCTACGTGTCGTATGGCTACACTTTTTGATGTATTATTTCATCTAAAATGCACTTGTTATGTAGCCTGATCACCGTGAGCGGGGGGGGGGTATCATTTAGGTAATGAGCCCAGTCATCAGACGTTAGCCTAACTGACAAGTGATCTATTATTCTGTCACGGCTCATCAACCACCATCACGTCTCAAGCTGTAATTACTTGGTCATAACTAGGACTTCATCATCAGAGTACATCCTCACAAATCACTACACGGACATGCCTCCAGTCATCTGTCTTGATCAGGTTCTCTGGAGCTGTCCAGCAAAATACAAACAGCAGTAACTGCTTACTTGTAAAGCAAGCAGTTACAGCTGTTTGATTTTACAGGGCAATATAGTGGTTACAGTACGCTTCCAAACCATGTCACATCTGCCCAGCATTTAACATTATTATTACTGTATCGAAGAGGGTACAAGGCTCAGCATGTTCAAAACATGCATGTGGTTACACGTTGCTTCTCGAATGGAGGACAGTGTCATCAGATTATCTCGGAGGTTCTCCTGGTCCAGTTTAGCCTGTATGTGCATAAAAATAGCTTAAATCCCCATTCATTCATTTATTCATTCATTCATTCATTCATTCGTTCGTTCATTCGTTAGTTCATTCATTCATTCATTCATTCATTCATTCATTTATTCATTCATTCATTCATTCATTCATTCATTCATTTATTCATTCAATCATTCATTCATTCATTCATTCATTCATTCATTCATTCATATATTCATTCATTCATTCATTCATTTATTCATTCATTCATTCATTCATTCATTCATTCATTCATTCATTCATTCATTCATTCATTCATGCATGCATTCATTCATTCATTCGTTCATTCATTCATTCATTCATTCATTCATTCATTCATTCATTCGTTTATTCATTTATTCATTCATTCATTTATTCATTCATTCATTCATTCATTCATTCATTCAATTATCCATTCATTCATTCATTCATTCATTCATTCATTCATTCATTCATTTATCCATTCATTCATTCATATATTCATTCATTCATTCATTTATTCATTCATTCATTCATTCATTCATTCATTCATTCATGCATGCATTCATTCATTCATTCGTTCATTCATTCATACATTCATTCATTCATTCATTCATTCCTTCATTCATTCATACATTCATTCATTCATTCGTTCGTTTATTCATTTATTCATTCATTCATTTATTCATTCATTCATTCATTCATTCATTCATTCAATCATTCATTTATACATTTATTCATTCATTCATTCATTCATTCATTCATTCATTCATTCATTCATTCATTCATTCATTCATTCATTCATTCATTCATTCATTCATTCATTCATTCATTTATTCATTCATTCATTCATTCATTCATTCATTCATTCATTCATTCATTCATGCATTCATTCATTCGTTCGTTCATTCATTCATTCATTTATTCATTCATTCATTCATTCATTCATTCGTTTATTCATTCATTCATTCATTCATTCATTCATTTATTCATTCATTCATTCATTTTTTCCCTTAACAATTGAGCTTCATATGAACAGAGAAATAACGCGTTTCCCAAAAGAAATGAGAGTTACACAATTTTGAAATTAACACAGTAAAAAATACACTGTACTTATTATAATGGCAAAAAAAACAAATTTAACGGATGTTAAATAACATGGTCTTCATTATTTAAAAGTGAATATTGTGATTTTACTCCACTTAAAGTTTTTTTTACTGAATGCGTCTCGGCTGTAGATACACAAACGTGGCCTAACCGGATGGCATTCCCAAGGAGTCAGGGATGGTAATAAAAATCAACCAATCAGTTTTGTGGTCAACAATGTTTTTTCTTTCTTTTTATCACTCCATTTAGCTCACCCACTCAGTCCGAAAGGGCATGTAAAATACCAGTTCTGTTGAGGACTGGTCTGCAGTATGCCCCTTATTTCAGGCAGCATTGGATCTGATGATTGCTAGGGTAGGGACTCTAAAGCCTCCCCCGCCATTACAGTATGCCTGGAAACTTTCGCCAACTAACGTTCACTTCGGATATTTCCAATTATATAGTATAAAATGAAAGTATTTATATTTCTTTCAAAATAAATCATAGTAAGAAAAACTCTAGGTCACACTAACCCTCGTGCATAAAACGAGTTTATATTTTTGTAAAGAAAATGTACGCTATTTCTATTTTGTTTGGAATGAAAAAAAAACTTTTAATGTTATTTTGTTCTATTTTTTAATAACTGGGCGACAAATACTTACAATATTTAAATCAATAATATTAAGTACATACTATGTAATTATATATATTTAAATTCCATCTATGGCCTCTACATACTTACAATTATATTATGAATACATGAAATTAAATATTAACGACTACTTCCATCCAAATTAAAGCTGAGACCAGTGTGCAGCAAGGGTGAAAGCGAGTACGTAGTATAACCACCCTGTGACAGGAGCGCGCAACGTGTTGCCCTGCGCGAAATACACTGGTCTCAACCTTAACTCGACGAGGAAAACCCAAGATCAGCGGGGTTCGAACCCGGGACGCATGCATGACTGGCGAGTATCTGTCTTAGCATTTTTGCTTGTCCTTATATTCAGACAGACAGGGCTCGAATTTCGAATCCTGTGTCTGGAGGGCAGTGTTATCTCATACATCTCACCTTTCCCAGGTGGTTCTCCGCCCATTCATTTCATTTTACAATAACATTTAAAGGATAAGTGAGCTTTATATTTTCTAGATTGTCGTATGTTTTGTTCCAAATTGCTCAAATTGTTTTGCTGACTTTAAATTGTGGTTCGCGGTAGCGAGGCGCAACTTCAAGTAGGTAAAAGATTTAAACTATATAGCTTGATGGTTTAATCATGCACTTTCTATGAACATAAAGGTCAACCATTATGTAGCTATTTTATAGAGAGAGCGGCAGAGCCTCAGCAGAATTGGTTAAAACGTACAATTATATAACGTACCGCTTTAAGGGATATTCCTACACTTTTCTATGAACAGCATGGTACACCGTGATGCAGCTATAGTATAGAGCGTGAGATTTCCAACTCACTAAATCTTTAAAAAAATATATCTTAATTTTCTCTCATTACCATATTAACTTTTCTAAGGGAAATGAGGGAAAGTTAAGATAATCTAAATTTTTAAATTTTGATTAGGATAGGCCACTAAAAATCTTAAAATTGAGATGATCTCAACTTTCTCTCATGTCCATTAGAACATGATGAGATAATCATAACTTACCTGATGGGAATAAGAGAAAATTAAGTTTATCCTAACTTCAAGATATTTAGTAGGATGAGCCACTAAAAATCCTAAAATTAAAAAATATCTTAACGTTCTATCATCACCGATGTAAAAGTTAAGAGCATCGTAACATAATGAACACGAGCAAAAGTTAATTTTAACTTGCACCCTTATCTTGCTGATCACGACTACTGTCGTTTTTAATCTGTTTTATTAGTGGACAAGATCACTGTTATTAGGAATGAAATATGTGTGTTAAACATCAAGATTTGCAAATGTTTGTTCTCAAATTTAAACAATATCAGTATTTTTCAGCCACTTGAAGTTGTGGGTCGCGGTAGCGACGCACAACTTCAAGTGGCTGAAAATTTAAATGCTGCATTTACTTAATATAAGTGTTAAGATCTTTAGTAAGAGTGGCCACTGAGCTTCAGAATACTGCTAACTAGGGAGGTTTACTGTATTTGCTATCATCTGTGCAGGGTTGTCCCTGGCAGCGCTACCGGTCAACTCACAGGGCGAGAAAAACTCATTACAGCAGATCACGGAGATCCGACTGGAATACATTACTAGGAATTGTCACCGACGGAAATCAACGTTAAGCTTAGAGAGGACACCAGAATTCCGACAATACTTATGCAGCCTGGTAGACAGCGGTATATCCTGCGACGTAAAGGCTTGGAAAGTAGGACGATACTGCTGTGCTCCTTTGAAAAGCAGAATTGTTCAAATATAGTGAAACATCATAGATCTGAAACATAAGTTTCAAAAAGCTTCAATCAAATGTGATATTAGAGTTAAATTAAATGTAATAGTTTATAATATCCTCGATAATCGAACAGGTTATATTGTTTTTAAAATGGCACAATTGGACCATGATTTCAACTGCATAAGACGATATTTAGTCTATTTATTTGTCACTGATATATAGCGATATATTAAGTAGGCCTACAAGCACAACATGTTGGTGTCTTAACACTGAGATCATGACGTCTTGGAATTAAATGCAGGTCACACATCCTCTTAAAAAATGGTTTTACTTCATGCCAATGTGGTTATTATATGTCAGTAGATCAAGTTTTTTTTGTGATTTAGCCACGTATATAATTTGAAGGCCGTATCAGTTGTAATACTGGATCGAAAATTAAGCAATAAATATGGTGTAAACTTCAACATGAACACAAAATCCAAAGGACAACTGCTATATTTTCCAAAATAAGAGTCAAGATGTGAATATTAGTATTTAGTAGGCCTATCCCTCGTGCAGTTTAAGTGTAAACTGCGTAATATAATCGGTCATCTTTATAATTATTATGTCAATAATTTATTTTCTTATGTCTATAATTATCCTATCATTGAGATAATCCCAGTGGATTCTGGTGAAGATACGCTTTATTTCCCACTACGAATCCAACATATCTATTTAGCATGTTCAAATGAGCATACTGTGTAATGATGAGCTCATCAGATTCTAATGACATAGACTTTGTGTTGATATTGTATATACCAGCAATGCTTGGTAATTGTTGCGCCAGCACCACAGAATCGGGGCCAACGTCTGGTAGTTGACATAGCTTTATATGATTTTGTACTACAGATGACGATTGAGCTGCTCGGCAAAGTCAAACAGCAGTAACTGCTCACTTTACAAGTGAGCAGTTACTGCTGATTGTCTTTGCACTGCAGTATAACAAACAGACGACTATGCTGATTCTCTGTGGACACCCTGTCACTCTGGTTTAGCTGACCGTCTGGTCATCTGCCAGTCTGCCATGAAATTAAAAGCTAACCAGCTACAGTGTCAGCCTGAAATATGGGTGTGGGTGGACATGATAATGTCATCAATGGTCAAATGACTATTGGCATATTGAGCCCTATTGAGCCCCAACGTATGCCCCACTCGAACAAGTGACACATATAACAGTGCGAGTGACATCTTCAAAAGTTTAGAACTATCTCACCATAGATGTAGGCCCTAATGCAAATTATCCATAGATATCACGTATCCTTGCACATTGCGAAAACAAAGCTAATATAAATGCAATTATTTTTTTTATAACATTTTTTGGGCTTATTATCATTATTGTACGATGTGTATTCATTTGGAGCTTTAAGTGAATGAAACCTATTCAGGTGTAAATTAGCAGCACTTAAGACAATTATATAACATGACCATTGTTGTAAATTGATAAGTTTAGTACTTTTAGTAAATCTACTAATATACCTTTTGATTCATCTTAGAGGTGAACAATCATAGTTTAAGCATGTGTTTACTGGTTGGAATGTCAACCTCATAAGCAGATGTAGGCCTGACTACTTTTCCTACATGGATTGGTGTAACTAACACTACCTATAATGACTAACGGCGAGTCAGCTTAAACTACAATAATTTTGTCATTTCAACCGGGGTTAATTGGTAGACCAAAGAGCTTCACCAGCTGACCGGGAAGGTGATGCCTCGTGTGTGGACAGGGGCGTGCTAAGGGGGGGGGGCAATGGACTATGCCTGATCCCCCTCGGACCTTTTTCACCAAAGTAAAAATAACCCTAAGGAATTAAAAAATAACCCTCCAAACTGCGCAAAAATCACCTCAGTCTTGTATTCTACCCCCCGAACAATCGAAGAGTAGTTCAACCTGTCACATGATGAGATCGGCCGAACACCGCCGTCATTCAGTTGTTATTTAAATTAGGGAGTAGAATACGAGACTTGGGCCAAACTTCAGTGTCTGCAAATCTTGTTCACCCCCCCCCCCCAGACCCCCCTGCCATCTGTGCTCCCCCTCAAACTTTTTCTGGACACTCCCCTGTTGTAGGCAATGTGTGGTTCCATATTGTCTTCCACAGACAAGGCATTCCAAACGGCTCCGAAACTGCTTTGTCTGTGAAAGAAGTTAGCCTACATGTTCATTTCAAAACTGTGATGGATTTCAGATTGAGCTTTCTGAGGTCAATAAATGAAATGAAATGAATCGGGCTTTATGCCACCTTTGTGCACATATAGGCTAAACTGGGCCAGGAGAACCTCCTGAGGATGGTGAGATGATTGAGATGACACTGTCCTCCAGTCACAGGATTCGAAATTCGAGCCCTGGTGGTCTGAGGCCGAGCACGCTACCTCTCGGTCACGGAGGCTCCCCACAATACTAACTTTCACACGTGGATGGGGAAGAAACATTTTTGTTTCTTTCAAACCGCCGAGACCGGGAACCGAACCCCGAACTCTGGCGTGAAAGGCAGCGGTGCTAACCACTACCCTAGGGCCCCCGCCCTGAGGTCAATAATAGGCCTACATGCCACCTATGGCTACACCTCCCATTCATGATGCAGAACACTGACATTTTAGTGAAGGAGTCAGTGATGTACACTGGCGGCAGAAAACCTTTGTGTTTTATGTTGACATTTGGTCGTCAGGGGCAACAGATTGGAAGAAATTACGACGGCTCGTAGTAGAGATCCAAATCCCCACCGATCAGAAGGTGTGAATTTATGGCAAATTGTTGGAGCCCGTGGCTATTCCAGAAAACACGAGGCATTCACCAATGCTGTTTCGATGTTGGTCCACCGTCTTCGACGCTGGCCCAGCATGGAAACAACATTGGCTGAATGCCTTGCATTTGCTGGGATGCGAGTAGCCAGTACGACCATAAACAGGGAGTTATGAGAGCGAGGCTGCCCGCACGAGGGCCTCTGTCAGCGCAGCAGTGACAAACAACACTTTTTATCTAGGTCGCCTAATGATAATCAGAACGGTTGCGTAATACGGCGGGCTGTGGGGAACAGGGTAATCTGTCGTTCCGTAGGGAATGTGGTAAAAATGAAATGAATCGGGCTGTAGGCCACCTTTGTACACATATAAGCTAAACTGGGCCAGGAGAACCTCCTGAGGATGGTGAGATGATTGAGATGCCACTGTCCTCCAGACACAGGATTCGAGAAATTCGAGCCCTGGCGGTCTGAGGCCGAGCACGCTACCTCTCGGGAATGTGGTAATCCTCTGGGGAGTGGTGAGATAATCTAGTGTGGTGGCCGCCCTCCAAAGACGCACAGCAGTAACTGCTTACTTTTCAAGTAAGTAGTTACTGCTGTTTGTCTTTGGAATCCAGGTCCAGTGGCTGGGGGTAAGGTGATGGGGATATGTCCACGGTAGATGTGGGTGGTTTGTGAGGCTTGCATTTGGCTAGATAAGCCGCCGTAATACTCGCTAGGTGGATTCGGGCTGCGGGGCTATCATAACGTTAGCTAGACCGATGACCAAACTGGTCCCGAGAGATTATCTCGCGGAAAATAGCACATATATTCCAGCTTCTCTGTGGAATGTCCGTTGGCGACCCGCTTCTAAAGCCCTGAAAATCACTTCTACTGTACTTAAGTGAGCTGCTCCAAACAATTGACCTAGATCTTCACTCGACCCAGATCTCAGGCATGTGATTGGTCGAGATGACCAGCCGTTTTGATATACCGGCACAGTGGTGTTTTCAAAAAATTACTGGGGTACATTTGAAACCTTAAAACTGATATGCAGCAACATACCATAAAGAATCACTATCCATAGCTTTATATTAATTGCGTGAAGCATTCAGCAATCCAGATTCGTGCCAACTCTGTGAAACTCAATAGCCTTGACCTGCAATGTTTTCACCTAGCAATCTAATATAATAAAGTACGGGGGAGAGGGACTTATATAACATTATTTTCACCGAGTAGCCATTCAAAAGGGTTTCCGGTGACGTCACTGTATTTCACAGAATAAAGTATACAGTGGTTTAGCTTGTTTCCAAATGTAGCCGAGTGTGTGTAAGGTAGACTGGAGAGATTACTACTCTGGCCATTGAGCTGACTCTTTGGCTCGATTGGTAGCGTTCAGGCATCACGATGTCAGCTTTATTTTAGCAGTAAATACTTACTTTATAAGTAACCAGTGGCTTTGCAGAGCAGAATAGAGGATAACCCCTCGAATTCCGACGTGACAGGCAGATAGCATTAACCACTACATCAGGGTCTCCGCCCGATGTTCGAACAGAGCACTAGAATTCCGGTGACTTAAATCACAGGAAGACGTCACGGATTGTTGCGTGTTGTTCGGCTCTGATGGCCACAAAAAGACAAAACAACACCGCTCGTATGTATGTCTCCAGAATCAAAGGAAGCTTTCATCAATAGGTTCAACAACCTCACGAACCGGAATGTGGGTTCCCAATAACAACGACAGCAAAAACAACGATAGCAATAACAACGTCAGCAACGTCTGCTAGTTTACATTTTCAAAACTTATTTGGTTGAAATATTTATTTATTATGAAGTATCCATAAAAAATCCAGCGTTACACTCTAAATAACATAAGTTCTTCAAAAAGAACCTTTCAGAACTATTCCCATGCAACCCCAGGACAACCCTTGCAGGGTTCTCCTGGGGCTGCATGGTAATAGTACTAAAGGGTTCCTTCTAAAGAACCTATATTGTTTAGAGTGTATTATATATATTTCCTATAGCTGTTACAGATTTTATAGAGGGTGCCTTTACGTATGGCCTACTGCGGCATCAAATGACAAAAAAAATGTTGTTTTTGCTGGCAGTGTACGATTAGTGTTCTTCCTTATCATAAAGGTTGAAAGTCATTGATTCGTTTAGTAGTCTTAGGAGGCTTAAAAGATCATTTATCTGGCGTATGCATACATCATAGGTTTTTATATGAATGCGATATTTAAATGGCGCAATCTGCAGCCACTATATTGACATTTTATTATGGTGGCCGGTCTCCCATGCTATGGTCCTATCCTGATAAAATGTATCCCTTTACACACACTTAGCAGACATTTTTATATGACCGCCATTTTTTGGGCACCGTGGATCTCGCCCTCCATAATTCACACCATCTGAGTTTGCTAAGAATGAGTGTCACGGGTCCCAGGCCAAACCAACTATTAAGGGAGCACTTGAAAGTAGCGTGGGGACATCTCCGATCAAACAGATCAAGTAGTACCTCAGAAAACACCAACATTTAGACCAATGCTGGCTTAATGTTGGTCCAGCGTCAGACACGTTGTTCCAACATTGAAACAACATTGGCCCAATTCATTGGGTCTGCTGGGACTCCTATCAGTGCCTCGATTCTCTATTACGTTGACCTAGTTCTCACACATGTGATTGGTCGGGAAGTTGATCTCCATCAATCACATATTACGTAACATTTAGGTGAAAGTAAAAGAGCTGACCGACCTGAGATTTATTTGTGACCCGCTTTCGGGCTCTTGTAAATTATCAAAAGTTTTACTTGTAAACTTCGGATGTCTTACTTCAAAGTCCATGCTTCAGATATTATTATCTAGTGATAGTCAACATGGTTAAGTCTTACTAGACTTATATTTATTTTAGATATCAAAGCTGGACTCTTATTTATGTGCTATAGAAGTCAATGATTGATTGATTGATTGATTGATTGATTGATTGATTGATTGATTGATTGATTGATTGATTGATTGATTGATTGATTGATTGATTGATTGATTGATTGATTGATTGATTGATTGATTGATTGATTGATTGATTGATTGATTGATTGATTGATTGATTTATTGATTTATTGATTTATTGATTGATTGATTGATTGATTGATTGATTGATTGATTGATTGATTGATTGATTGATTGATTGATTGATTGATTGATTGATTGATTGATTGATTGATTGATTGATTGATTGATTGATTGATTGATTGATTGATTGATTGATTGATTGATTGATTGATTGATTGATTGATTGATTACTCAGTCGTGATACAAAATTTCAGGATTGATATTATCATATTTGAGATTTCAGGGTTAAAACTCCAGAATTCTTAAGCACTAATACTTTATAAATCAATCGTTTGCTCTATTTCTATTGTATTTTAATTCTAAACTGAAGGACTGGTTTCTAATGTGTGTAGGGGATATCCGGCTTTCTTACCATATAGTAAGGTGATTGTTTTTGAAAGGCTCGCATTCAAATAGTTTATCGTCATGCTCGCACCAATACGATCACGCTCGTTTTGTGACTACAGTTCAATGTCGCTTGGTGTAAGGAAAATTATCATATCTACTTTGTCATTGGAAATAAATAGGAGCGTGTGTAAAGACCTGCCCATCACGCCTATCACGCCTTTAACAACTTTTAATTCCCTTCATTCAGGAGTTCGCAAGGGACGCGTTATAAAACTGAGGCATCTACAATAACTACTTTGGGATTTATCCAAAGGAAATCACTGGAATCCAGTACTTTAGGGATCTCTCAAAAAGGGCTGATACCCACACACATAGTAGGGAGACTGAGTTTATTGGGACTGAGTCTATAATGCGGACAATGCGGACCAGTTTTATGCGGTAAAGAGCAGTGGCATTGAACTAACGCAGCATACATTGCATTTTCTGGGTTGTTCTTGACTATGGCATTAGCTACCAGGAAATCTGATTAGGCTACAAAAGCGTATTCTCCAGCATAGAATTCTACACCGAGCCTGTCACATGACGAGATCAGTCAATCACCGCCGTCATTCAATTTTGTTATTTAAAATAGGGGGTAGAATACCATACTTGGGCCGACTTTCAACCGGCATCAAAAAGAAAAATATCAGCAGAAGTATATTTATAAATATCCGTTGTTGATAGCAGGACAGGCGTTCGCTTTAAATGGTCGGTCCGATTGAAAACCGACCATGTCCGCTCGGTCGTTTGGACCAAGTATGGTTTCCTACCACCGACAAATGACAGAGTGACTCAACCTGTCACATGCTTGGGCAATATGTTTCATCGTAGCAACTTTACCCTTTCAACGCTCAAATATGTTTATAAATCATGAAGACCAAAGGTTTTTTTTAATTTAAACTCATCATTCGTGTCTTAGTCAGCTCTTTTCGCTTCATTTGAATACCTATGTTATGGGTCTACGTGCATTAGAAATATTTTACTCTTTCAGTGCCGGGATTGTCAGAATCTGACGTCTAAAGTCGGTCCTCGCTCTGTAAAGGTTAATGACGTGGTAGTCAGACACGACCCCTTGCTTGGCTACAGGTGGTTCATGTGGGTGGCAAACACAAAGCTTCAACTAGTTCATTGAACCCACTTTGATTAACCTCGCCACACAAACCATCACCGGACGTGGGTATGAAATGAAATGAATGGGATTTTAGGCCACCTTTGTGCACATAATTTTATGCTGACAATGATGAGATGAATGAGGTGACACTGCCCTTCAGACACAGGATTCGAAATTCGAGCTGAGATGATCTGAGGCCGTGCACGGTACCTCTCGGTCACAGAGGCTCCACACAATATTGAATATTTAAGAGTGAGCGGGGAAGAAACAATTTGTTACTTTGAAACTTGAAGGTCAGGGTGAGGTTCGACCCGCGAACTTCCCAAGCAGGCAGATTTAAGCTTCGTATAGTTACTTCATTGATCCCACTTTAAGTACCCTCGCACCTTAAAAATGTCGCATGACTTGGGTGGGAGCCCGGTGTAGTGGTTAATACTGTAAAGTTGGAGGTCGCAGGTTCGTCTCCCGCTCTGGCATTCAGCTTTTAAAGAAACAAAATGTTTCCAGTGTTTTACTGTATCTGCACAAAGGTGGCGTAAAACATTCATTTATTCATTAATTAATTCATTCATTCATTCATTTATTCATTCATTCATCCATTCATTAATACATTCATTCACTCATCCATATATGTATTCATTCATTCATTCATTCATTCATTCATTCATTCATTCATTCATTCATTCATTCATTCATTCATTCATTCATTCATTCATTCATTCATTCATTTATTCATTCATTCATTCATTCGTTCATTCATTCATTCATTCATTCATTCATTCATTCATTCATTCATTCATTCATTCATTCATTCATTCATTCATTCATGCATTCATTCATTCATTCATTTATTCATGCATGCATGCATTTCATTCATTCATTCATTCATTCATTCATTCATTCATTCATTCATTCATTCATTCATTCATTTATTCATTCATTCATTCATTCATTCATTCATTCATTCATTCATTCATTCATTCATTCATTCATTCATTCATTCATTCATTCATTCATTCATTCATTCATGCATTTATTCATTAAGGACGTTCTGCACTTTTATTTGCTATATTATACTCGGGTATTTGATCATAAAATCAGGTCATAGGCCTAGTCCTCTCTTTGAGGTGTGAATTGGGCAACAAAGCAAAGAAAATATCATCGCTAATACCTGGATACTTGGAGGGTGGATTATATGATTTAATAAATTATATAAGCCTAATTACAAGAGTTGATAAATTAAAGGCATTGTAGGATACATGTAACCAGGTCTAAATCCCTTGATGACCAATCCATCCAGATTTGGCCCAGCAAATAGGAGACGGTCAACCAATTTCGGCTGAATGTTGGCCCACCGTCTGCAACGCTGGCCCGACAATAATCCAATATTGTACGAACTGATCTCATGCTTGCTGAGATGCTCTGGCACACAGGCCAGATTGATTGTGGGATCAGGAGGGGCCTTTTCTGTCTTCTTATCAGCTGGCGTCTTCTGCTTCACTCTCCTGTCCTGACAATAAAAACAAGAACCACATTTATTTACACTTTATTAACCACGTGCTCCTCTTATAATGCGGCTTTTTACACTGGTGCAGATTTCAATCCACTCGATATATAAATGAAACGCTGCAAATTTAACAAATTTCTTCTTAAGTAATGTTCTGAATATATATGTTTTTCTCGATTTATCACAGGTGCAATAATGCTGTGTTATTCGTCTTGGACAGAACTGGCGTTTTTGTGACTTTATAAAAACATTTATTATTTTTATGGATGGAACAATTTAGAGAATGTTATACTTGCACGTAACGGTAAAGTCAACTTCTTAAGAACCCCTTTTAATCAAGATAAAATATTAGCCGATCTGTCGTCTGGTGAAATAACAATGAGGGGGAATATTGACTGTTTACGACACATCGGCAGCGAACACGAGACTGTTGACCCAATGTTGGGTTGATGTTGGGCCAGCATTGTCTGAGCGCCGCGTATTTGTCGTATTGGCAGGAGCCATGTGGTCAGCTTAATAAGACATTTCTATTAGTTCAGATCTCACCAAACTCCACCAGTACAGATGATAAACCACTTGCCGACTTGCTCCACCAAATTGAGCCTGGACACTAACCTGACCTTGGTAGTGACAACAAATAAGCGACAGAATGGAATAAACCAATGTGATTCACATATTTATTGGGCGTTATTACTGCCTACATTCAGTTAATTTTGTCTGATAAATATGGCTGAAGAGACTGGGAGAATTAATCCACTTCAAGAAATGCAGATCTTGTCATCTATTATCGTTATAAATATATACACGTACATAACCTCCTTATTTTGAATGAATGTTATGTTGTGTAATGCAAACCTATATGTGCACAAAGGTGGCCTAAAACCCCATTCATTTCATTTAATTTGTGTAGTGCATTAATGCATGTCATTATCACAAAACTCGCATACTCTTTGTGCTTCTCCAATGGGCTAAATCATGTTAATAAATGCGATGGATTGTCAGGTTTATTGTGCTGACGTCAAGATTCGCACGATAATACCACACAGTAAAAAGTAATGGTCTGTAGTTTTACAACCTTTTAATTTTTCATATTTTGTGAATGACATCAATGAGTCTTTTTGATACTACTCCATTCCACAGACAGTGAATATTCAACCCTTGTCCTGCTATGCCCGGATATATACGTGGTTAAGGATGTTTTAGATCAATAAAAATATCACTTAATTTTGATAAAATAGTTTTTAATAGACACTTTGTTGATCCAATAATTTAATTTTAGACATGTCTATTTTTCATAAATAGTAATATTATTCGTCATTTGAAGCTGAAAATTACGTTAGCAATCCCATCATCAAATGACAAAAAATACAATTGAAGCAATTCAGCACGACAAGGGTTAAAAACTAAATGATCTCTTTACAGCATTATAAGTTGTAATTTACTACCGTTCCACAACCTTATTACAACTATTTGGTATCCACACGAAGGGACGATTTGGTCAACTGAATATCCAGCCAAATATAGGTAATTTATTTGATGAAAATCTTATTTTATCTGTCTTGGAAGAGAAAAATTTATCATCATTATGTCGTCGATATATCAGATACTATTTAGAAATATATTTCTGTGGCTTTGCCAAGTAGAATAGTATGATGCATTAGCCTATACATGCATGTTGTATTTTAATAATGCATGATACGTTTACCTTTTATTTAACAATTTTTATTTACATAATACCTTGATTGTGATTATGAGAGCACGTGTATCATTATGTACATTATTGTTGTATGACAAATGTGACTTGATTTTTCACGATGGTATTCAACCGGTTGCTGAGACCAGTAGATTGTTATTGGTTCTATGACAATACGCGACCACTAAAGCTCTCCCGTCAGTTGTGTTGGTGCGTTTAACGATGATGACATCCGTGCCATCAATTCATTCATCAACCAGATAACAAACACCGTGTGACGACTAGTCCGCTCTGCAAAGCCAATAGGCAGTATCTGCTTACTTGTAAAGTTGCCTTTAAGCTTCGGATGGCAGTTTTGTCTGCCATGTAAACATAAAAAACAGTAACTGCTTACTTGAAAGTGAGCATACTGCTTTTTAACCTTACAAAGCTGTTAAGTCTGGTATGCATAAGCAAACAACAGTCAATGTTTTCATTAAACAATTACTGCTGTTTGTCCCACAAGGCAGTATTGTTTGCTATGCATATCGTCGCCTCGGAGCTAAAGGATCCTATCTGACACTCGTTAGAGTGGCAGATAGGATCCTTTAGCTCCGAGGCGACGATATGTAAACAGCAGTAGCTTCTTACTTTAACCCTTTAACCGCCGGTGCCGCATATATTCGGGTTTTCATTTTTTTATTAGCACATTAAGTACCATCTTTTAAACATGTCTAAGATAAAATATGACATCAATCAGCGATATTTGAAAACAGTTGACCTCCATTTTGTCAAATCTGAATCATTTTCACTCTCTTGAAGTTGTGGATCGCGTCAGCGAGACACATCGTCAAGTGGGTGAAAATACCAATTGAATAATTTGGCGGTTAAAGGGTTAAAAGTAAGTAGCTACTGTTGTTTAGCCTCACAAGTCTATATTATTTGCTATACATATGTAATAAACAGTAACTGTTTACTTAGCAAGTAAGCAGTTAGCATGCTGTTTATCCTTGTCGGGCGGTACACAATCGTCTTATTGTTTTATAAATTAAACACTTAGTTGTATTTTGCCTTTGTGTGGTCTAAATTTCATCAATAAGCTGACACAAACAGGTCACTTCAAACATGTGTACTGCTGTTTGGATTGCAATGTAGTTTAACTGTCTACACGGGTAATACAGACGTCGCGTATTTAGCATGATACATTAACGCTGAACCAATGCTGGTATGATGTTGGTCCACCGTCTACATTATGCCAGAATTGGTCCACAATTGGTTTGCTGGGTGTCCAAGAAACCTCCCTCAGAACCACGAATGATGTACTTGTGAATTACGAGATTTCAGTGGGAGATGGGACGGTATGCTATGGCAAACATTATTAGGACTCTTCACAACTATAGCAGGATGTTCAGGTCATTTAACCTCGTCACAATATTTTAACGAGCATCCGTATCCTGAAACCCGAGTAGGCCTACATCTCCAGTTTTCGTAGATAGCTTTATTAGGATTCCATTACAAAGAAACGCATGGCTATCATTGTCATATTATGTTACATAATATAATATTTATAGGTCATTAATAAAATGATAGTATGAACATATGAAGTCGAAAGTCTTATATTACCTGTATTACAATTATGTCATCATAGAGTACCTTATTGTAGAATCATTCTTAAGTGTCACCATATTTAAAACTACAATTATATTGTTTCAATTCATTCTATTTGATATAACAATATTCTTATGTTTCCTTAAAATGCACATCACATAATCAAGCTATGCATTCTATGGATCTACATACAAGTGAAGTAATAATTCAGGTGTTCTGCTGTAAGCATTTAGCTTTTTTCTTTAGTCGGAGAATTTCTGCCTTTTTCCCAAGAAATGAGGAATACCTTCAGGAAATGCAGCATGTACGGTCATGTTCCATGCTGAGTTTTTTAATTAAACACGGGGAAAAATTCAATATTGAGCACGACCGTACGTTCGTTTGCCAGTTCACGAGACCAGAATATGTTGACGATCATCTTCAAAGTGTATAACGAGATAAAATGTAGCCTTTTATTTCTTTTAAAAAACATAAAAGCACAATAGTAGCAGTGTTTTTATGCATCGTAATTTAGGTTTGTTAAATTTGTAGTTATATATATTTTTGATTCTCTACATTTCGTCAAATGGGACACAAACAGAGCTTAATACTACAACCAGGCAAAGTATCCCCACCCGACCCTTCCCTGCCTAACCCTCACCCCCATGTGAATTTACTTGTCTCCACTATTAATTGAATCGTATGCTTACCTGTATTGAACATGTGCTTTTAAATAGGAACAACATCTTAGGTAGCATTGAATCGTTTCATAATTTACGTTATTTTCCCTACATGAAACGTGTCATACACGTAGCTATCACAAACATTATCTCACATTGCACGATGAAAAAACCCTATGGTTTCTTGGTGTATACAAAACATATATGCAAGATTTGACTGTTATGTTGAGATATATTTTCTGTACTAAAACGCTATGGGATAAATGTTATGTATTTTTTATTTCCGGCGAATATTAAAACGTATCCTTGTTTTATTTGTAAATCACACATTAACTTTTAATTTTTGTGCTGCGCATTCACCAGTTAGGCTAGATATAGAGACGAAATTCCTGATTTCTAATTATTGACAACCATTTCAAAAATTAGAAATACGGAAATTTCGTCTCTATATCTAGTCTAACTGGTGAATGCGCAGCAGAAAAATTTAAAAACTTTTGCAGTTCTAGTCTATGGACATGTTTACATCATATGGTCATATAAGGAAGTCAAAATAAAATCACCGATTTTTTTATGATGTTAGCCTGTGCCAGTCCCTTTAAAAATCGTATTATTTGCTAACAAAGTTATTATTTTGTTTTGATATGTGTATATCCTTGTGAATTATTTTCCACAAATTATTTTAAAGGCAAGCTAATCAATGAGGAATGCTAAGCATGCTAAGATATGGGATGTTGCCTTTGGTCGTTGATACATTGCGCTGTTATTATAGAGGTTAGCTACTGTTGCTGAGAGAGGGGATATTCAGGGGTGTGAATTCCATTCTGACCTGGTCTTCCATATGGATGGATGATCAGCTGATCTCTACTGGACTAGTCTCATGGACTAGTCACAACGTTGGGTCAATGTCTTAGACGTTGACCCAACTTCAAGGCAACTTTGGACTACATATTTCCTAAGTCCAGTCAGTGAACAGCTTTAGGAAGAATACGGTGGCACTTAACAATGCCAGTAGATGATGAGTCGCTGGGATACGGGACCAAGCCCTCACTATGTGATGGCTGAATACAATGACCGTGGTCTGCGGGATATTGAGAAATACAGCCAGGGATAAATCTGGCAAGGACACACTCCATGGAAACTCAAGTTGCCCATCCAAGATTGGTTCAATGTTTGCCCAGCGTCGCAGACGGTGGGCCAACATTTAAGCAATTTTTGGAGCACGTCTCGAGTTTGTTGTGACATTGTCGCTACAGCTCTGACTCAATGCTGACTAACATGATACCTTAACATTGACCACAGCTCTGACTTAATGCTGACTAGCATCTGGCCTTCACATTGACCTCAGCTCTGACTCAATGCTGCCTAACATTGTAGCTTCACATTGACTACAGCTGTGGCTCAATGCTGACTAGCATCATGCTTCACATTGACTACAGCTCTGATTCAATGCTGACTAACATCATGCCTTCACACAAACAACAGCTCTGACTCAATGCTGACTAACATCTTGCCTTCACATTAACCACAGCACTGACTCAATGCTGACTAACATCATGCCTTCACACTGACCACATATCTGACTCAATGCTGACTAACATCATGCATTCACATTGACCACATCTCTGCCTCAATGCGGCCTAACATCATGCCTTCATACTGACCACAGCTCTGATTCAATGCTGACTAATATCATGCCTTCACATTGACCACAGCTCTGACCCAATGCTGACTAACATCATGTCTTTATATTGACTACAGCTCTGACTGAATGCTGAGTGACATCATGTCTTCAAACTGACTCAATGCTGACTAACATCATGCCTTCACATTGACCACATATCTGACTCAATGCTGACTAGCATCATGCCTTCATACTGACCACAGCTCTGATTCAATGCTGACTAACATCATGTCTTTATATTGACCATTTTCTGACTGCCTGCTCACTATGCTCATGCAAAATACTCAACATTTAAATGGCGGGATTTTAACCCAAAATTCTACAATGTGGATTACATGTAGCAGACTATTCATCCCTCTTTACACACTTAAATTGCGTTTTAATCTAGCCGAATTCGAACATCATTCTAACAGCGGGCACCGTAACGACTGCTATGATGAATGGACCAGCATGGTCTGAGGAAGCGTCACTGTTTGAGGTGATGTGGTGCATGCTTCAACGGGTGGAATCATTTCCGCGCCGTAACCGTTTATTTGCGTAAGTTTTTTGTGTTACATTTGATTCTGTCTAATGGAGGGTTTCATCGGGGGTTGACCTCCCCATCCATCCATTCACTGATCCATCCCAGGATTGTAGACACCTGACAACACACTGGCATGCACAGCAAACATAAGACTCCATGCCGGCGCAACGTTGGGCCACCGTCCACGACGCTGGCCTAACATTGAACCAACATTGGCCCAACGTTTTGGGAACATGTGACATGTATCTCTAATAGACCACGTCTAAAGTCAGGATCCCGGAAATCATGAGACGTTGACCAAATGCTGGTCTAATGTTGGGCCAGCGTCGTAGAGACTGGACAAACATTAGACCAACATCTACTTAAATGCCATGGATCGCTAATGGACCACGTCAAAAGTCAGGATGGCAGGTCCCGCCAAATCCCGCGGCGGGGGGACGACATGACACGGGACAACAAAACGGAACATATGGCTTCTACATCCAGTTAGGCTAGTTAAACCACCTAAGCTCGCCCCTGTAGTCCAATGTCACGTCACGTACACCGTCTGACATTGTCTGATGCTATAATCTACCCATTTGCCAGGTGAATTTATAGGCTGCTCAAAAACATCACTCTGATAATTTCTTCAGACAACTGCGATATGAAAAGTACAAATCGTAAATGCAGTAATTTTCGGATTGTAAACTACTGTAACTCTCTTTTTTACCACTTATTGCCTTCATCGTGTTCATGCTACCTATATTTCAAAAGTTGTCTGGTTATTCAACTTTATATTATACTCATGTCTCGACAATGGGATGCTATGTTTTATAGAACACTTCTTGAACAAATTAACAGGATATAATTATGTTATGTATAAGAACACATACATAAGTTGAATTGGCATTTGACGACGGTAATTGTGAACAATATTTTTTACTGTGGAAGGCAGTGAAGTCACGGGAAACAGTTTTGAATGGCTACTCGGTAAATACAATGTTATATAAGTCATCCTCCCCCCCCCCAATACTTCATTGTATAAGATTGCTAGGTGAAAACATTGCAGGTGAAGGCTATTGAAATTCACTGAATGAACGTTAGTTAGTAATCGCCTCACTTGTTTTGTCAAATCCATGCCTCCATTTTGTCAAATCTGAATAATTTTCACTCACTTGAAGTTGTGGATCGCGTCAGCGAGACACAACTGCAAGTGGGTGAAAATTCAGATTGAATCATTTGGCGGTTAAAGGGTTAAAGTGATGAAATATTTTTGTAAATACCATGAAATCCAAGGTTTTTTTTCAATTTGAAATCATTATGAATGTCCTAGTCAGGTCTTTCCGCTTCATTTGAATACCTATGTTATTGGTGTACGCCCATTATAAATATGTTTTCTCTTACAGCGCGGGGACCGACTTTAGTCGTCAGAATCTGTCGTCCACAGACGTCAGATTCTGACGAATAAGGTCGATCTCCGCGCTGTAAGGGTTAATTGTTCGACTGACGTCATCGATGTTGTCCCAGCATTAAGATAACGTAGCATCAACATAATCATGCTTGCTGGGAAGTAGGGTCTACAAAAACAGAATTCTCGAGATAGGGACGTGGTGAATATTTCTTGATTTGTAGTGCCTTATTCTTACAGGATATTAGATTGTAGAGGCGATGAGAGAACACCAGATCAGGTCATGATCCTTCGCATAAACGGATCAGCTCAACTTCCGGCCTGACCTCGCCCTGTCACGCCTGCGCAAACCACAGGGTGTCATGTGACATGACGTCACGTGGTCAGCCGTCACGTGACTAGCTTTCCAATTATAACTCTCCCCTTTAGTTGTCCGTTTTAATCATTATGCCTTTTACCAGAGAATTCTGAAAATTAGTCACCAATGCTTTACAGTGCGAGGACCGATTTTAGACGTCAGATTCTGACGTCTAAAATCGATCCCCGCACTGAAAGAATTGAAAAGTGTAATGGCTAATGGCTAAGTCATTTATGATGATTTATGATGATTTCAAATTGAAAAAAAAACTTTGATCTCCAAGGTTTATACAGAAATATTTCAGCGTTGTAAGGGTTAAACCATAGGGCACGTATGTCGACTTTTATGTTTTTTCTGTGGTTTTATTCCCACTTTTCTAACCATAATTATTCCAGTAATGAAATATATTTTTAAAATCTGTGAAACAGATATGCGATATGCCAGGATCTGATTCTGACGTTTAAAGTCGATCCCTACACTGAAAGAGTAAAATATTTATAATGGCCGTAGACCCATAACATAGGTATTCAAAGATACATTTACGATGATTTCATATTGAAAATAAGCTAAAGGGAGAGAGTGACTTGTCATCACCTATAGACCATTATCATGATTATGACGGCTGAATCTTTTAATTATCTTTTAATGATACACGCGTACTCGTATTCTACGCCATATATTTCTATATTTGTAATACTTTTGTTTCCTCAAATCTGACATATAAGCCTGTAATACAAATTCACTGAGCTGAGATTGGAGTTATCAATTTAAAAAGTGATGCATTCACATTATAGAATACAATTTGCTCCTTTATTAAATGAAATAAAATTGAATGAACAAACTATGACTTTTTAATGAGACCATTTCTACACATCACATGCTTAATAATGTCACAGCGTACCTATTGACTGATTTTTATAATTGGCATCAGCGTTGTATTTCTTTGAATTCGCTTTGGCTCATTGACTCGCTGCTAATCATCCAATACGAATGCAGCACAGGTGGTTCTCGGATATTACTAATGAAATAGGAATGATTGCATCAGATTTATGATGACTAAATATCAAGAAAACTTGGTGCAGAAGCTTGTCATTAACATGTTTATGTTAGGGAGAAATAACGGCATTTGACGGATTATTTTATCTCGATGTCAGAAATCATTATTGAAAAAGAAATTAAATAAAAGTTAAACTTAGGCTTTTATTACCTTAGAGCAACCGTAATATAATTGAATATAAAGTCAGTCAGTATCTTGTGAAACATAAATGCCTGAAATAGGATACAAAGTTTCAGTATTTTCAGTATAAAGTACAAGAAGGCACGTACCAACATTTTTAATTGAATGGTTTGTGTTTATACATTTTGCTAAGGAGAATATTCTGAATGATCACAACGGTTTATTCATTACTGATTATAAGGGTGCATGTACAAGTGATATAATTTGGTTTAAGGTATGACAACGTGATTTCATATTGTTTATCAGTACATTTTTGAGAAAAAGAGTATATTTTCAAGAAGCATACGTAATTAAAAGTAAACTAATAATTTTTGATAATATTTGCCGTCAATCATACATGTTATGTAAAGCGCCTGTGATTGTCTGACAGATACATGGCGCTATAAAAATGATTTATTATTATTATTATTATTATAATCTTGAACAATGTACAGCTAGCTACACCTGTATAAACCCTAGACTTGAATATCGATCACATCGTAAATCAGCCTTGACGTATGTACCTTTCAATGAACACAGATATCAATTGGCTGTGATTTCAAGAGTGACTTGGCTATCGAGAGCGTCTATAGGAAGTAAGCCTCGCTTTGGCTGGCGTCAAATATCCGGCCTCCCTCTAATCCATCTTCAGTCTCGATGTCAGATCTCTCTGCGGCCATCTGCTAGGTTTGTGGGTCCATCTGCCTGGCCCTGACGTACACAGTCAAACAACAGTAGCTGTTCACTTTCCAAGTGAGCAGCTACTGTTGTTTGTCTTTGTATATCGGCAAATTTCATACACTTAGCATTTAATCTGATTAATAGTAGGGTGAAAAACCTAACTTTATGACCATTTTCTGGCTAAGATGTTTTGATGATTGATTTCACTCCCTTGAACCTTTTAAAAAATATTTAGCCCCATTGTCCCTCGCACAAAAATCCCGGCATTTTTTCTAGAGGCGTAAATCCAAAATGGCCGTCTGCGCCATTATGCAAAAATAACTTTTGACATATAAAAGCTACAAATATGAATAAATACACTTTTTGGCTAATTCGACCACAAGGAATCCATTTCTGATGTCAATTTGGTGTTAAAGCACATTTCTGACCCTAAAGTCCAAGATGGCAGACACATTTGAATATAATATCCATTTTTTGTTAATATGCCTATAGATGAATGCATAGCTCTAAATAACAATCACAGATTACAATAAAAAAGTATAAAATAGTAATATAAAACAGAATACAATTTTGCACGTATATGTCGTATATAGACAAGTATACTGAGAATATAATATGTATTGGATTACACCTCCTGCCAGGCTATGTTCTGAAGCCTCAGATTCTGATGAATATGTCATGTTCTTCTGTTTACCATCATCATCTTAGCCTTTCTGAGACGAGCCTGAGGTGGTAAATGTGCTCAACAGCATTTCTGTTGTATATGATTATGTCATCAATGGAGCAACACTGATCAGTCCATGTAGCCCCTGTCCATGGTGCGTTAGAAGAGGCTGAAGCGTTGGCCAGTTCATACGGCATTCGCTTGAACTCAAATAGGCCGCTATGGCAAGTGGAGGTTGTTTTGTATCGATACTCTGATGCTACTGGAATCTGCCAGTATCCACTTTTGAGATCTGAAGTCGAAAACAACTTGGCAGGCAGTAGGAGTCTGAGTCTTTTACCGCGGCCGCATTAAGCTTACAGTAGTTGATGCAGAAGATCTAGGTATGATTCATCTTTTTTTGGATCAATGTGAGTGGCGCCGCCCATGGTGATGTTGAAATCTAGATTACACTCGCTTTTATCATATCGTTGACCACTTTTCTTATTCAGAGGGGTGTACGCTAGGCCCTTAGTTTGATGGCTCAGCAGCCATTAAGGTTGATGGTGAGGGTAATTAAGTTGCAGGTTGAAAAGGTCCTCGTCAAAAACGTCTGCATACCCCTTCATGACGTAATTGGTGCAAGGGTGGCAACAGCTCTCAGACAGAGGCTGTATGGGGGATGAAGTCTGTATTAATTTTATCAGTTTGTTTTGTACATATATAACCATTTTTAAAAGAAAAATGTGTCCTAAATTTATGATAACATTATATGTTTGGACGTAATTTCGAGAAATTAAAAACAAATTCTGCACTGAATGCCGTGTATCGTGTGAAACACAACCTCAAATGATTAAAAATAAAATGACGTGGTTTAGTGCTCCAAGGGTTAACCTGCCGAAATAACATAGTCGCAGCGTGTTGCTCAAGCGCTGGGCGACCTGCGGGCGTGTGCCCAGCGTTTTTTCGAGCGCTCGTGCAGCGCAGGGCAGGCGTGTTGCCCGCGACTGCCCCGCGCCCTGAACGGGCTGCCATGTGATACAAATCAAACGTATTTGTCGTTGATATAACGTTGTTCCAGCGCGCCCTACGTGTTTCTGGCGGTCTTCTGGTGTTTACATCTATGCGTTCATATGCGTTCAATATTTCAAACACACCCACCCAACTTCCTTTGGCGATTACACTGCGCACAAATATATGCGTAGCGTTAGTGCATCACCCTCCACAAACCAGTCACGAGTACTGACGCACGACCGACGCACGATAGACGCTCTGGCAAAAAATAATCAATTTTCAGTGCGTGGGTCGTGCGTCGACCATGTGTGACTGAGCCTTACGGTCAAAAAAAAACTCAAAAATGCCGGCACTGAGCGCACATATAGCACCCATCTAACGTGTTTCTACCGCATGTCCAGCGAACATATAATTTATAACACGCTGTATATTCGTCTTAAACCCGCTGGCTCTTCTCATATCCTGACAAAATTCATGGACGCACAACGACGCACTGCTCTATTTTTTGCACTCAAGACGTGAGCTGTGCGTCGTGTATGTATGACTAGGGTATAAGTGGCACGTCTGATATTATGCAATTCTAAAGTACATCTAGTTACCCTACAGCATGGGCAATGGCTGAAGAGGGTAAAGTAGTCAGCTTCCTGAAGGGATTCACTGACATAGCCTTTGCTGGCCACCTGTTGAGAACAGTACAAGCTAATACTCTCGGAACAGCAACAGAGGTGGCCCTGGTAAAGGAGGCTGAACAGAAAAGAGAACACTGGGTGATGGACGAAGAACACCTTGGAGCAAACAAGAGAACGCAGGCAGTATTGTGGACCACGCACACAGATGCGCTAAAGATGGTGAACCTAAACCCCAACCACTGCGCCAAAAATAACTGTCGGGATGTCGTGAACAGCCGACTAGCCAATCTGCGCATGCTGCAAAGAGGTAGGCCATTACGTCAAGGGGCCACTAATAGCAGTACTATCACCATTTTGTATATAGCTGGATATTGCTGAAGAGCAGGTCCATGCCCTACTCGATACTTGTGCTGCCAGATCACTCATGGCTGAAAAATATATATCTAATGTGTCTCAAACTGGGATGTCTGTCATTACTTTGGCCATCCGGTCTGGTATGCAAACTTGTCGGAACTCCCCTGCCAGTGTCGTTGAAACAGAAGTCAAACTCATGGATGCCGACGCGCTCCCAGTACTGGTCACAAAAAACTCCCCACATGTGTTGCTGATAGCCAGTGATGCCATCAGCCGAGGAAATGGGAAGATTGATTATGAAACAAGGACTGTGACATCGTTTGGTCAAAACTTTAGCATTACGCCATATACAGACTTCACCCCCCATACACCCACTGTCTGAGAACTGTTGCCACCTTTGCATCACTGACGTCATGAAGGGGTATACAAACGTTTTCGACGAAGACCTTTTCAACCTTGGTCAGTCACTGCAACCTAATTACCCTCACCATCAAACTGGCTGCTGACACATTAAACTGAGGGCCTACTGTACACCCCCTGTGAATAAGGAAAGTGGTCACGATATGATAAAAGCGGGTATATTCTAGATTTCAACATCACCATGGGCGGCGCAAGTCACATTGAAAAGATGAATCATACCTAGATCCTCTGCAGACTCCTACTGCGTGCCAAGTTGTTTTCAACTTTAGATCTCAAAAGTGGATACTGGCAGATCCCAGTAGCACCAGAGTATTGATACAAAACAACCTTCACTTGCCATAGTGGTCTATTTGAGTTCAAGCGAATGCCGTATGAACTGGCCAGCACTTCAGCCTCTTCCAACGCACCATGAACAGGGGCTACTTGGACTGATCAGTGTTGCTTTTTCTCCATTGATGATATAATCATATACAACAGAAATGCTGTTGAGCACATTTACCACCTCAGGCTCGTTTCGGAAAGGCTAAGTGAAGCTGGCATGAAAATACAACCAGATGGTGGTAAACAGAATAGCATGACTTATTCATCAGAATCTGAGGATTCAGAACATAGCCTGGAAAGAGGTGTAATCCAATACATATATTATATTTTCAGTATACTTGTCTCCCCGCTTCACGTGGTGGTGGCCTATATACGACATATACGTGCTGCATTTTATTCTATTTTATTTTATTTTTTTATATTTTTTTATTGAAATTTGTGATTGTTATTTAGAGCTATGCATTCATCTATCATGTGGTGTCTATAGTTATATCAACTGTTGCATTCATACCACTCTGAAAGGGCATCAAATTCTGTTTCGCTTAAAAAAATTGATCTTCTATCCAAATTTGTCGGCCATCTTGGATTGTAGGGTCAGAAATGTGTCTTAATACCAAATTGACGTCAGAAATGGATTCCTTGTGGTTGAATTAGCCAAAAAAAGTGTATTTATTCATATTTGTAGCTTTTGTATGTCAAAAGTTATTTTTTCATAATGGCGCAGGCGGCCATTTTGGATTTACGCCTCTAGAAAAAATGCCGGGATTTTCGCGAGGGACACTAGGGCTAAATATTTTTCAAAGGGTCTAAACATCTTAGCCGGAAAGTGGTCATGAAAGTTAGGTTTTTCACCCTACTATAAAATGTATACAATTAATGTTGTTCAAAATGGGTATTTGACCGACTGAACGACAGACAGACAGACAGACAGACAGACAGACAGACTGACTGACTGACTGACAGACAGACAGACAGACAGACAGACAGACAGACTGACTGACTGACTGACTGACTGACTGACTGACTGACTGACTGACTGACTGACTGACCGACCGACCGACCGACCGACCGACCGACCGACCGACCGACCGACCGACCGACCGACCGACCGACCGACCGACCGACTGACCGACCGACCGACCGACCGACCGACCGACCGACCGACCGAACGACCGACCGACCGACCGACCGACCGAACGACCGACCGACCGACCGACCGACCGACCGACCGACCGACCGACCGACTAAATGATCGAGTGATCGTTCGACCTACATATTTGCGACCAACCATTTCACAACAGTTCGACAGATCAATTAATTGTATTGATCATATTGACGTATTGATTCCTGGAACCAACCTAACTATGAAATACAGCTCACCATGCAAAGACAAACAACAGTAACTGCTAACATTTCAGCTAAGCGTTTACTGCTGTTTGCCTTCGCTTTGCAGAGCTTGCTTTGCTGATTATAATGAACTGAGTTATCTGGATCACATAGACGAGACCCGCAGTCAGGGGCACATCACATAGACGAGACCCGCAGTCAGGCGCACATCATTTACACGTCCTTCACGCCATTCCTGCGCCCTAACTCCTCAATTACGACACTCACGTGATACGCACGACTACCAACAATAGGTTAGTGAGTGGGTGGTTGGTTTATCAGAGATGCCAGCCCCGCTCAATGTAACAAATGTGCAAATAGACTGTCTTGGCGTGAGGACAACAAGACAAAGCCAATAAACAAAGCTAAACAAAATATCAAATCCACCTACAAAAAAATCAGCAGCTTGTTAAGTCTTAATTTTTAGCCACTTGAGGTTGTGTCTCGCTACCGCGATCCACAACCTCAAGTGGTTGAAAATTATTTCCTGTACAAACCATGGAGGCCAAAGGGGTTTTTCGATTTCAAATCACAATTAATGCCTTAGTTAGATCTTTTCGGTTCATTTGAATACGTATGTTGCGGGTCTACGGCCATTATATTTTTTAATTCTTTCAGAGCGGGGACCGACTTTGGACGTCCGAATCTGACGTCCTTAGAATTAATAAAGAAAAATAAATGATCCACACATTAGTTTGTTTGATTTTATTATTACCCAACGTAATTAATTTTAACACGTTTAACTGACCAAGTGTACTTGTATTTCGGTTTCAACGTACGTATTATAGTTACCCGAGGGGTTGAAGGGTTGTTTGAGACTTGAGCGGCATTTTTCTTATTTTCCTCTCGACGCAGATGAAGAAAATGCTTAAAACAGATTGGCCACCATTGACCCAACATCTGGAAGGTTGTGCCAACCGTATACTAACGTCAGTGTTAGGTTCCCATAAAACTGATCCCAGCAACACGGGGCATTGAACCAATGTTGTTTTATTGTTGGCCAACCGTCGCAGACGGTGGGCCAACAGTAAACCAACATTAGCTTAACGTCTTGTGTCTCTGGATCCCACTCTGTTAGCTGACCTTGACCTCCAGTTGCACCCTCTGACAGGATAGTTACCTCTTTCCGGATCAGGTCAACTCAGAGAGTCGCCAGGCGGCACATATTGAATTCCACTCTTTACGTCTCAATGCTCGATGTACCACGATCCTGCTACAGAAAGAACTATGTCGGCGCGTCAGTGGCTGAAACGCTTAGAAAGAATTAAAACCTTCCAGATAAACCCCTCTCGTTCCAGGGTCTTAAACATGAAAAACAAGTTAGCACAATAAAACAGATTAGCAATAATCTCTTTGGTTTTTGCATTGCTTCATGGTATTTTCCTTCGTTTGAACGTGTTGAAGCAGGCATTGCTTATGCAATTGACAGTTTGAAATGAAACACAATGAATTGACAGGTTCAAATAAAAACAAAAACAAATTACCAGCTTTAAAATGTTCATATAAAAAAAAATACTGGTGCATATAAAAATTGTAATAATTTACCAGTTTACAACCTCTGCTTCATTTGGGAGGTGTATCTGTACCTTTCATACTTTGCAGTGTATCTTCAAATGTCTCAATATGCATTAAGGCGTACTCCCCCTCCCCCCCCCCCCCCGCCCCACGGAACATACTATTTAGAAACTGAAAATGGAAGGCATAGTTTTCTTTTCATTACTGTTTGTGAACAGCATTATTCACGCTTACTTAGTATTGTCAGTCGGCGTGTATTAGGCCTATCAAGTCAAACAACAATTTACGTGAATGTCACATTGTCATATCATAATTTGATGCCTAAGGGACGCACCATTAGATATCTGGGGGGAGGGTTCTAAAATTTTTGTTAGTTTTAATTTGTTTACCTCTGCAAGAAAACTTTTTTTTTTGCGGTGAACTTCAGACAAACTTTTTTTTATGTTTTGCTGAAGAACGGAAATATCAGATTTGGTCATTTATGTCTTCCCTATTATGTACGTTGCCATTCTCTGGTTTATTCTGGTCAACATATTTTTCATCAATTACGTCAACATTTTTTTTCCTAATCATACTGTGGTATTTCTTTAATTCCATCAAGTTGATTAGTACATTAATGGAATTGCAAAAACCGTGAACCTTTTAGCATGCTTAGTGAACATGGTGAAGGATCATCATTTTCTATTGACATAGCGCTGAAGTTACGTAATTTCACTTAAGCTTCTATAGAATGAGAAAGAAAATATTAATTCTATCATATGAAGGTAGGCAATGTTTGTTAGGACACCATTATATATATAAAGATGATATGAAATCATCAAGTTCTTCTGTCAAAGTGACATTGACATAATTGAATCTATTCTTGATGAATGTTGATTTCGAGCAGTTAGTGAGTGATTTCCCGCCGATAAACTCACTTATTCCATCACTGTTTTCTCCCCAATTACTCAGTGTGGAAGTGTGAGCTGTCAAACCACGTGTGGATGTCTGAATCCCGTGTAGTAAAGCCCGAGTGGATACCATTATAGGAATTACATTATGACGTTACGAAGCAGAAGCTGACTATATACAGCGGTTTTGCTGTATCATTGAATATCGATATATTACCATTGAAGCTCTATGGCCGCAGGTATTACAATCACATTGAGATGTGGACTGATGCTGCAAAAATAACACTAAAATAAATTTAATAACTTAAAATATACTTAATTCCCAACCGAAAGTAAATGAAAATAACACAAATATAAATAAAATATATCAAAAGGTAATCAATTCCCACCTGAAGGTGTTTTAAGCAATTTGCTTCCAATACTTAAATGTTTAAAATGCAGCAAGTCCTAATTATATCAGTATCGCTCCGCAACAAGTATATAGGTAAATATTGAGTGAAATTTCACTAAAATACACAAAAGCAGTCTTTCATACATAAACGAACACATTATTGTTTTAATGCATTGTAAATTACATTATAAATTGTATGTGATTGCTCGCTCTTTACTATTATTCTTTTCTTTTAGTTTTATCCTCAAGTCTTTTCTGTATTTTATTGTAACATTAATACATTTTACATAAACTTTACATTGGCCATTCATGTGAAAGATCATGATATGTACACAGTAAAATATTAAAATTCCCTTTGAAGGAAACATTGCACTTCACAGAGTACTATAATGTGAATGTTATGATTGTATCCCTTGCGGCGGCATGGGTATAGAGGGTTTCTAAGTTGTAAACAACAATATCCCGTTGAAAACAATTTGTGTCTGCTGTTTTTTCCCCTTGACAAAGTGTTGATGGATGAATTCGGTAGGTGGCGCAGACAACAGATCGCTCACCTGGAATCGCTGGCATTTCATGGCTGACACGGCGCATGTCTGTATGTCGTCACACCAGTGGGAAGGCCAGATCTAGAACATCTGCATATCTATAGAGGTGAGATACTGAGCAAGACACAATTATTCCAGGAAGTAGACCTCCTTTTCGGAATGTGTTTTAAAAATGCTCCCACTCGATAAATAACTGATTATATGGAACGCAGTGATATTACCGGAAAACAATGTCCTCCTCCCCCATACTTCATTGTATTAGATTGCTAGGTGAAAACACCACAGGTGAAGGCTATTGAGTTGCACAGAATAGAATATTGCTAAGTGGATTCATAACTGGTCATTAATTTAGGTAAGCTAAATTGAAATGTATTTTGTGTGTGATAATATGGGTTAAATAGATCGTGTTACACCAGCGGAACTCGATCTTACGGTTCAGAGATGAATTTTGTTTCCAAGCCGGGACACGTTGTGGAGGGTGGCTTTTGTTAACTACCTTTTACCCAGCTCCCAATCGTGACCTCAAACGAGTGCACATGGCACCACATACCGATTAAAGTCAGTGTCAAAGGAAACAAGACAAGTAAATCCAATGATGATTTACTGTTGGCCACCGTTTGCGATGCTGGCCTAACAATAAACCTACGCTTTGTGAAGTTTCGTGTGGGCTGGGTGTATAGCGTAACGCGGGAAAATAAGTGAGGGCAATATCATTTTATTATAAAAGAAACAACTGCGATTTAGAAAACCCTTTGTATAAAATTTGTACAAGGTTGGACCAACGTCTCTGACGTTGGTCACACATTGTACAAATGTTAGACATTTTTTTGTGTTTGCTGGGAAGGGAGCAGAGACTAACACTGTGTAGATCAGAGCGTTACACAGGATACCCACACATCCCCCACACATCCCGATCATTTCTCCTCAAATTGCCGGCCATTCAGGTCTTCTGGGGAGAAAATTGGCGTGACATTTGGACCCTCGCAGACATGGAGTGGCCATTTGAAGGCCGACGCTAGTTTACGACATCAGACGGTGATTGTGAGGCATGTCACGCAGCGACATCTGGTGTGTGCTGGCAGCACATCAAAATGGCGCCGTCTCCGGTCGTCTTGGTAACCACCCAGTCAGCACGTTATAGACAGTGGTCCAACATCAAACCAACATGTGTATCATGCTTGGTGACCATGTGATAGAGAGGTAAAGGGTGAATATTTTGCAAATGTAAATTTGCTACCAGTTAAGCCAAAGAGTCAACTCACTTGCCAGAGTGGTAATCACTCCAGTCCGTCATACACACACCCGGCTACATGATGGAACGCATTTTTGAATACGGACCCTGGTCCAACAGTAATAATGTGGCAGATTTGTTTTTTGATGGGACTTAGTACGGTATAAAGTGTGGCATAATCATGGAGATGTTCTAACGAGGGTTAGCGATGATCTCTGAATTCATCAGTTCATTGTCAAAACGTTTTTTGATAGGATAACAATACAATATGATACTGTATGATAGCACCCGGACGATCTTTTTCAGGAAGGTTTTATCTGTCAGGAAGATGATACAATTGTTCAACATGTTTTGTGACAATGTGGTATTTTAGGGCTACGTAATCCGTTTAGTCTCCATATTTAAAATCAGGTAAGACCTCAAACGACAAATAACAATAACAAAAACAAGATCATCTAAAACCAGCATAAAACATAATATTTTGTGTATATACTGTGACTATGAATCGAGTACTATGCGACCATGAAAAGGTAAACATCTGTAAAGTTATTGGTCCTTGTCATTGCGCTGCACGATTCACATTATGAGTGATTGTCAATAATTTCTCAATCAATTCTCAACCAATTTTTATAACATTTTGACAAAACTATATTCTAGTCATTGGGACGCTATCCTGAAACACGAAAAACGGGATAAATTATTGAAATGCAGTGCTACAAACGCTGATATCAGTTATCAGAATGTTAAACTAGGTCCATTTAACTTGAGTGACAATAGGGGAAATCAAATTTATTTGATTTGCATGGCAATTACACATGATAATTTTACTCTAGACTTCTCTGCTAAATTCTGACTATACATATTTTTGTTATTTAAGCAGTTTTACACCAGCAATTTCAATATATTAACTTGCATTGTACTTGCAGCACTGCAGCTACATGCCCCAATTACGAGGTTATTCACGAAAAGATGCTGTAGCTTATCCCCTTAGCAACAAAAAAATAAATTAAGATGGGCTGAAAAAAAACATATTTTACAGAGGTAATTTGACGTGCTCTCCTTCAACTACTATGTTTTATAGGTTGTCAGCATTTTGACCGGATTATGTAGTGACCATGGTATAAACCAGACGTTTACACAACTTTCTTTCAATGTTGGCTTATCGTCTGCGACGCTGGTCCAACATTGAACCAACATTTCGTCAGCGTCTGTGTTTTCTGGTAGAAGGTTACCACTTACACAGAGGATAAAGAGGGGTGTGTGGGTGAGGGGAGTAAGGGGATGGGAGGGGTGAAGATGGACAGAGTATGGTGGATCAAGTGATGACCAGTGGTGACCTTCAAAGGGATCTATGTCAATGCCAGCGTCTGTGTGCTATAATCCGGACCGGGAATAATGGCTGATCATTGTGAAACTCTCAACACCTACTCTAGGATCCATCCATCCAAAATATAAAGTCACATATATTGCTCTACAGAGCCATAATGCGGCTACTACCTTTTGGATGCACATGGCAGCATCGTTGGATATTTCAACCAATTTTTATGGAATTTTTTAAGCACTATTTTCTAAATCTTGCGGCGACTATGTTGCATATTTTTTAAAAATCCAAGAAGCATTTTAGAAGTTAGAGCATTTGCCATGTAGTATAGCCTATAATATAATAATATAGCCTATTCTGATGTGACGTACAAGGGTTGATATAGGGCTGACGTTTACATTGTTATCAGGTAATAGAAACCAAAATTTAAACTATACAATAGTTGTCAAGGAAATTTAGAGAGGAATTGCCGCATCATTAGAATATAATGGTTATAACATTGTGAAAATAGGTTGAAAAATATGTTAGTAAAGCACTAGTAACTATTGAATATTATTTAAAATGAATCGTATAATTGTTGATCAATGGCTAAAATAAAGTACATTAGATATTGCTTCCCCTTTCTGTAAGTTGTCCGTCCTTGTGCTGCTAGGACCTTATGTAGACGATTTTAAGCATTTTACATGCCAAATGAAACGCCTCAATCAGATATGGATCAATTGCTTTGTGTAACAAACTAATGCAATTTGGGAGATGTATTTTTATCAACAAAGCTATTTTTTGTCATTTGAAGCTGGATATTGCTTTAGCAATTCCAGCTTCAAATGACGAAAAATACAAACAAACAATTCAGCAGGACAATGGTTTACGTGGATATTAGTTCTCGTTGTTGATAATGATTAAGTACCCGTTCAGTAGTACCTGTGATTAATTTCACTCCTCTCATCCATCTTTGTCTCATCAAATACACTGAAACATACTTTGACTGCAAAACTGCGAGGTCGATTGAAATCAAAGTGGACGCAAAGACCATAAAGCAGTGACACATAGGCAAGCATCTCGCGTGCATGTGTAATAATCATCTATAGTTTGTGAAGTTTGTCATGATTTATCGCGCTTTTATATTAATACTCTATATGCCAATATTGTGTGTAATTGTGTTTTGCTCAATCACACACTCAATACATCACACGCGTGTGCAGATGAGATTTATGAAGCTCGCTATGTTTTTTTCCCACTTTTCATGTCGATATTTTCCTGTCGAATCTATGCGATCGAATTTGTTTTTGTTTGATTTATGATCACGTATGCTGTTCGATGAAAGATCAAACGATGAAGTCCATGATATCTCAACACTTGCAATGCTGACAACACAAGCTAAAATCATGTAGCGCAACTGTAGCGGACGATAAGCGTCACCTGGTGAATGCTGGCGAACTTCAGGTCTAATCGGCTTATCGGAATCTTTTGATATAACTATAAAAGTTAAATCGTCTCGATACGTCGATTGCATTGATAGCAATTATATTAAAATTTAAAAGAACCTCCCATTTAAAGCTGTCACAATGCTGTTAAGCCAACAATCTCACCGGATCATGTGTATTACTCCGGCCAGGCGCTTGTAGCGATGTACCTATCCCCTTTAACCCTTTATCCGCCGGTCACGATCATATTCGTTATTTTTTCGTTTTTCATTATCACTTTATATGTCAGATGTTAACCCTTTGAGCCCTCACGATGCATTAAAGCATCATTTTACATCCCTGAAAACAGACTTGATTTTCCTACAACCAAGGGTTTTAAATGAAAATTTCCATGAAACTGATTTAACAATACATGGCAATTTTCTTGAATTTTTAACCCACTTCAAGTCATCTTCATCCACTACAAGTCGAGAATTGCGACAGCAATTCGCGGCTTGTAGTGGATGAAGATGACAAGGATAAATTCAGGCCTGAAAGGGTTAAACATGTTGAGGTTAAAACGTGACATCAGTCATCAAGATTTGAAAATCGCTGACCTGCAGTTTGTCAAATCTGAATAATTCACTCACTTGAAGTTGTTGATCGCGTCAGCGAGACACAACTTCAAGTGGGGGAAATTTTCAATTAAATAATTTGGCGTTTCAAGGTTTAAATCACTATTCTCAAAAGAACGACTTCTATCTTGTCTAATAGAAATAGAGGTATATTTATATTTTAAATAATGACGGTTATATGAGTTAAGCAATACACATTGAATAACAGAAATACTGAAATAAACTAAACAATTTTCTACAAAACAAATGTCATCATGGTCATTGACCTCGGTCGGCCGCTCGAGAAATTGACCCAATCAGCCCGTTGCCCCTAAAATAGGTCATGGACACGTTGGGACAAAGACGCGTCTGACCGTTCGAGCAATTGGCCCAATCCGTTAGATGCCTTGAAGGGATAGACCACTGTGCATATAACAGCAATAAATATAAATATATCTTTTCTTTTCTACTACACCAATAGACAAAAGTTACTGGTAAGCCATCAAAAGGCTGGATATACCGTACTATCTTCACCTATGATTGATATTGTATACTCGTAAATGTTATATCTGTCACTATAATAAAATAAACATAATACGCGGGGAATTGGGCCCGCACAAACCACAGCGCCAAATACCCCCGTCACACGGACACAGTTTAATTCGGGTTGAATTCGGTATAGATTATTTATCACGGGTTTATACCACAAAATGTAACTCGGGTTAGTCCACATTTCCTGGTCACACAAACAGATTTTGTAGCGGGTTAATCCCGGTACAGACACGGATTAGTTCTCGTTCTGGTCACACACATTAAATGTTTTAGGGATAAAATCGGGATAAAATAGTAGGCTACCGGTTAAGGCCCTGTGTTCAATTTTGTTTTCAGAATGTCCTAACGGGTATGCTCAGAAGGTCCTTTGCTCGGAAGGTCCTATTGTTCAAAAGGTCCCATGTTCAGAAGGTCCTATGTTAATAAGGTTTTATGTTCAGAAGGTCCTATGGTCAGAAGGCACTATGTTCAAAAGATCCGATATCCAGAAGGTCATATGTTCAGAAGGTCATATGTCCAGAAGGTCCTATACTCAGAAGGTTTTATATTCAGTGGCTTCTATGTGCAAAAAGATCCCATGTTCCGAGGGTTCTTGTTCAGAAGGGTCTATGTTCAGAAGGTCCTATATCCAGAACGTCATATGTTCAGAAGGTCATATGTTCAGAATGTTCTATGTTCAGAAGATTTCATGTTCAGTATAGTTCCTATGTTCAGAAGGTTCTATGTTCAGTAGCTTCTATGTTCAACATGTCCTATTTTCAGAGGATTCTTGCTCAGACAAAAAAATGAAATGAATCGGGCTTTAGGCCACCTTTGTGCACATATAGGCTAAACTGGGCCAGGAGAACCTCCTGAGGATGGTGAGATGATTGAGATGACACTGTCCTCCAGACACAGGGTTCGAAATTCGAGCCCTGGCGGTCTGAGGCCGAGCACGCTACTTCTCGGTCACGGAGGCTCCCCACAATACTGACTTTCACACGTGGATGGGGAAGAAACATTTTTTGTTTTTTTTAAACCGCCGAGACCGGGAACCGAACCCCGAACTCTGGCGTGAAAGGCAGCGGTGCTAACCACTACCCTAGGGCCCCCGCCCTCTTGCTCAGACAGGTACAAGAAGAGATGCAAGGCGCGGAACGATGAACAAAAAGCAAACAATAGCTGCACAAGAAAAGGTGATTGCATGAGGAGTAGGGGACTACGTAAATCAAGACGCAGCGCAAGACGTTCCCTAGGACACAGTGAAATAAACGACACAAGACATGGCACAAGGACGCAGTGAAAAAAGGGACGAGGCGCGAATCAAAACGCATGACACAGCGCAATATATAACGCAATACGCAGCACAATAAATTACTATTTAATTGCAGAAGTGTTGTCAGATATCATTGTCAAAAAACTTGAATATCAGTCAATTACAAAAAAGACGCAGCGCGAAACGCATATAATGCATGACGACGGAGCTTCTGAACATTGGAACTTCGGTTTGTTCGGATTTCCAAGTTCTGGGAACTTGGGGAACTTCGAAATTTGAAGTTCTGAGAACGTCGGATCTTCGAACCTCATTCGCGTGTATCCCAAGAAGAAGTTAATAATAAAATTATGAAGGAAATAAAAAAGAAGCGTGAAATGAACTAAGATAAAAAAAATGTTTTTATACCTGAAACTGAAAGATGGAAATGTGTTCCAAAATAAGACCTTCTGAACAAAGATCTTCTGAATACATGACCTTCTGAAAATATGACCTTCCAAACATATGACCTTATGAATAAAATACCATCTAAACATAGAACCTTCTGAACAAATATTTTCTGAACATAGGGCCTTCTGAACATAGGACCTTCTGAATATAGGACCTTCTAGATATCATCTAAGAGAATACGACGTGCCCTGATGCACTATTGTTTGAATGCAGATTGACACTGGGTGCAGTAAATTGTCCTAGAATATGTTCACATTTATAAGTATGATTTAGGTCCTCATCAATTTAGTAATAGCTTCATCCGTCTACTATACTATTGGTCTATACTCCCAATATAAATGGTTCTTGAATGTTCTTTGTTTTATGTCAAATTTAAAGAGAAGGGTTCCAGATGCATACATGTATACATTTTGGAACCCCTTTTTTCAATAAAATGTGCTATTAAATAGTTCGCATTTGAAGTAGTCTGCAGAGTGTATTTACTTATGACATAATAATGTAAGACAAGTCTGTATCCGAATAATCACAGCAAACATGCATTCTGTTGCGTTCTGTTGTTTAATACCGTATCTACCAAAGATATTTGATTCATCCTGGAACGCCATACAATTTATCAGGTTAAACCCGTGTCTGACTCATCTTGCGGTCAGACGTATTATATATCTCGGGATATAGAATCAGTTACACGCTTTATCCCGGGATAAAACATTTGCCCCACCCCCTGAGTAGAAGCGAGGATTTTCGAAAATATCCCGTGTTTTCTCATTTAACCCGAATCTGCTCCGCTTACCATGTGAGCGATCCCGTGGTAAACCCGGGATATATTATTTATCCCGAACTCAATCCGGGTTACAGTGCTCGTGTGACTGGGGTAATAGACATCATAAACTGCAGTCGGTGATCTAGGTCATTTTTCAAGGTAATATCATATACATTTGTGTGTGTAAAAACCTTTTCTACAAAACGATTTCCATCGTCAGAGCTATTAAATAAGTTTCAGTCGATAGACCACGTGAGTTTTTAATTTCGAAATGACTGACTGACAACATGGGGTATTGCATGCGAAATTTCATAGCTCGTACGCTGGAAATCACTCGGTATTTAACCGTTTTTACACATACAAATGCTTATGATGATACCTCAGAAAATTACTCAGATTACCGACTGTCAGTGCATGCGTGTTAATAGTGGATCACGGGTTTAAAAATAGATAATTCTGGTTGCATTGTCACGTGTTAGAAACGCATCATGACCGAAACATCAGTCAGAGTTGACACATCTCTGGGCCAACATCACAGTGGTTAGCTGAATATTATTTCAACGCCGTGTCAAAGTATTTTGTTAGGGAATGATGTAGAAGTTCTGTGTGAAGGCATTGTGACCTTTGTGGAGGCATGTGTGACCTTATGAAGGATCACCAAATAAAACGTTAAACCGATGTTGGCTTAATGTTGTAGAAAGTGTAATCACAAAATAAAGAAACTTGTATCAAAAAATTATATTTGCTAGATCTACTCATTTAACGTAAGTAAACTTAGTATTGTCAGACGAATAAATGAAGCTATTAAATCAATCGAAAATGTATTACCTCATATTTATCTAGATTTAACTGATTTTCTAGATCACGACTCAACGATAATTCCTATTTTAACTACGTCTGAATTGATAAAAAGATAAAAAATTGTAAGCGGTTGAAATTTACAATTAAAATTTGGTTATGAACAAGTGTATTTCAGATATACTTTAAAATATAAAAAAGCTTAGATGACAATCCAGGATTTTAAATTGTTGTATAAATTACATAAATGTAAAATGTTTTTTGTAATTACCCCAATTGTTGATCAGTGGGATTAGCCGTCTACATTAAAAAAAACGGTGATGTTGCCATTTGATATTATGGCAAAATAAGCTGTTGGAGTTGAATGAATTAATCAGCATGGGAGTCAATGAACGATTCCAACATTTCGTACATGCAGGCTCACATACAAATTAAATAATACATACCCAGCAAACACAAAACATTTGTATAACTTTTATACAATGTTGGCCCAACGTTTTCGACGTTGGACCAACATTGTATAAATGTTATACAAATGTTTTGTGTTGTCTGGGTAGTCAATTTATTATTTACCTAGCTTATCAGTGTTTATGGTTTTGTAACCACCCGAGGTTCATAACTTCAAGTGTGCATTTATATCCGTTCTTTGACATGTTTATAAAAATAATTAATATCAAATTAAATGGAAGATGTTTTACTGTGGTTTATACTGTCTAATTTATTTATTAAATATCATCATTTCAATAATAAAGATTTAAAGTTTAAATATTTGAATGTTTAGCATTATCAAATCAGAACATTAATCAAAAAAACAATAAAAATATTATATTTAGATCTCTAGTTTAAGATGTAATATATCATCGACTATTTATATAATTATTACTGGGTTTATCTGACATGTAAGAAGTGTCGCTGTGAATACATATTTTTCTTTCAATTTTGTTGTGGGACTGACATACAACATTTCAAATATAAAATATTTCACTATATATCTATATGGTATAAACATTTTATTATAAAATAATAATAATATACTCACCTTCTATTAAGTGTAGATGCCAAAATACTGCTTTGCAAAGCCAAAAGGCAGTATCTGCCCACTTGTAAAGTAAGCAAATACTGTTTCCTGGCTTTGCGCGGCATAATAGATGTCGGCAGTGTATTGTCTCTTGCGTCATTTTTTATTTGGTACAAGCACACCGCTCCGAGTTAGTGAACTGTGGGTTTTTTTCCAAACATGAAAAAACATTTCTTGGAAAACCACATTATGTGGGCGAAATGAACAGGAAAAAGGCTTACATGAGACGGTTAACAGATCTAGACAGGACAGTGCGGCAAGTGCCACGATGAAAATACCATCCTGTGTTTATTAATTGACTTTCTAAAGTAATATCTGCTATCGTTTTTACTCATTTAATAACAATTGCAAACGGAAATTATTATCATTGCAGTAGATCAAATCTGATTATTAATCCAATTAATTACAGCTAAACCGGATAGCCTACATTACTCATATTTATTAATTTGAGAGCAAACATTTGTAAATGTTGATGTTTAAACGCTCATTTCGTTCCCAAAGCTGTAATAGTGATATTTGATCGGCAAAATAAAACGGATAAAAGCAACTGCAGTCGAATGAAATGCAACTGTGGATGTTAAATATTTTGTGGCATTTCAAGTAAATAGACGTTTCTTCCCCGCTCACTCGTAAAGATGCATTTTTGTGGCGGGTCTCTGTGACTGAGAGGTAGCGTGCTTGGCATCAGACAGCCATGGCTCGCATTTCGATTCCTGTGTCTGGAGGGCAGTGCAATCTCAATCATCTCAGAATATGGCCTAAATTGGGCCAGGTTATCCTTAGTGTATTTTCCATTATCAGTTGGGAAAAACTGCCATATGGTGTAAGTAATTAATTTACACAAATGTGTAAATACGTTATAGTTACTATGAGACACGTTTTTTTCTGTCAGAAATCATTGCTCTATTTATTCCGAATCCTCCCAGTTTTTTCTAAACAATTCCTCAAATTTGTTTTTCCTGTTTATTTACATTTAGGTAAATAAAAAAAAATATTTACCAAAATGTGTAAATCCCGGTTATTTACATGTTCAAGTTAATACGATTATTTCCTCAAGTGTGTAAACACAAAACTAAATCGACGTTTCTGGGACACTAAATTACATTTTCCCCCAACTGATTATAACGAGAAATTACGTAGGCCTATATGAGTATCCCACATTGAGCATAATTAGTGTGTCGGTCGTAATCCATCAACACTTGACCTATATCTTAGGCATGTCATTGGTCGACATTGCCATCTCGACCAATCAGATGCCTAATAAGTTCAAAATTGTAATGTGCTATTGAATACATAGTACAATGAGGCCTGTCTGATAGGCCCTAACACATGTGATGGTGAGATTGCTCGTGACTTTGATGATACAATTAGCCAATCACGTATCGGTGATTGCACAATATATAGGTCAGGGTTACATGGCCGCCATGACAGGTCAAGGCTGAGGCCTTCACAAAGACATGTCTGGAACACGTGCAAAGTAAATACTGATAGTCTACCTGTCTGTTGGAATAAATCAGACATGTCTACACAAAAAAACTATACTGTCGTGCAAAAGGCAGTAACTGCTCATTTTTAAGTAAGCATTTACTGCCTTTTGACCTTGCAGAGCAGTAATATGAGGTTAGATTGGAAAGATTTGATAATAATGATTGCCAGTTATAGATCAGGTAACCCAGATCTGTCTTAAGTTATGCCTCATAAAATGCCAAATGTGCCATCAAGAATCATATAGCTTAATCCACAATTAATCAATCATCCTTCATAATTAAGTTACAAAAACACAGAGTTTTAGACAGGATAATCACAATCAGATACATTTCAAGTCCCACTACAAAATATTGAATATGCTGACCATTAGGTTTCTTACACTCCATGCAGTCGTTTTCACTATGAGTGTGTCACTGGTAATGATCTCTCACTGTTCTTCACCTACCCTGTGAACATAGAACATGTGGACGCTCAGTGGCCCATCTGCTAAGAATCTTAAACTTAAAAAAAAAATCTTAACGTCCTCTCATTTCCTTTAGATAAGTTAAGATTAATCCTAACTTATCTAATGAAAACAAGAGCAAGTGTGAACTTAAATTGTATTTGATTGCGATTATCCTGACAAAAACGCTGGAAATCTTGTCCCAGAGCAGAATTTTAAATTTAAGAAGATCTTAACTTTCTCTTATTCACAATAGTAAAGTTATGATTTATCTTTGCTTTTCTAATTGAGATGGGAGAAAGTTCAGAATCCTAAACGTAAGATTATCTCTTGTTTTCATTAGAAAAATTAACATAAATCTTAACTTTTATAATGGAAATGAGAGAAAGTTAAGATAATCGTAACTTTCAGATTGTTAGTTGGACAGCGTCGTAGACAGTGGCCAGAATTGAGCCACCATCAGTGGGTGATATCGGTATCAGCCGATATAGCAACGGACTGTGGTTCGAACGATAATAGGTGACAATACTGATAGCTCATAATACTACCGTACAAACCAAAGAGACAGTATCTGCTTACGTATAGGATAAAGCTCGAGGAGCTCTACATTCTTGGCTGTGGAAAAGACCGTGGCCGAAGGCCGAAGTCTTTTCCGCAGCTAAGAATGTAGAGCTCCGAGGGTTTTAACTGACTTAAAACACATCCGACCATAATGAGGATCCCTCATAATCAACAGCTCAGTCACACCTGACTGATTATAGGACCATAGCCCTACCATGAGAATTGGTCTGTACTTGATTAACAATAACTCTCCATTCCCCACTTAGAATGTAGTGGTCGGACAAAGAAAATAGTGTAGTGGTGTGTTTTAATTGTAAGCAGTACTGTCTTGAGGCTTCGCAGGACAGTATAATTGATCTTATGTGAAACAAACAATGCAGGCACATGTCCAATGAATAACGTTTTCGCCTAAAATTTCACACCTTCTTCATTAGATGAGTGTTGCATGTATCCATACCGCACTCAACCAACTACATTTGCGTATCGTAATAATCAAAATTGTAACCAGACTATTTAGATAATTGTTCGACCTCGTATTTCTACCATAGGATTAGTCAGAAAAGTTGATCCGTCTACTCCAATATTATTGATTTAAACCCTGTTGCATATTTTTTTTAAATAAACCCAGTTCCACGAGTAAAAGCATAATTTTCTGAGTTTTATTTTATATAGCAATTAGTTAAATATTTAACAAAATAAAGTAATGTTATTTTCCTTAAGGGGGTTTGCGGTAGAGCCCCCACGTTCGATTTCAGCCTTAATATAATTTTCAATTGATGCTGTATTTAATAAATTTACATTATCATTTATTTCTGAAATTTTATTTTGAAAGCGTTTAAAATGTAAAAAAAAATTAAATGGTTAAATTGTATCTTTCTAAAGGTATACATTTTGGAGCAAATAATGTTATTATCTCATATAATACCTCCCCTTCAGCAAAAAACGAGAGCACAGTTTTTCAAACTGGCGGAGTGTGTTATTTGAGCCACTCTGACCATGTGACATGGAGCAGCTAAACACATGCTGACCAGAGCGTAATAACGCATTGCCAGCGGCAGCTGCTTCCGCTCTGTTTTTCTTCTTTTCCTGGTCCACCATTTCAGGTCCTGTTGCTGACGTAACTACCGCGTCTTGTTTTATAGGATCATGTTTGACTTCGCATCAATCCTATTTTTTTCATGACATTGACTCATTTTCTGTCCACCACTGACCAGTGCTGTCCTGCAAGTGCAAACAGCAGTAACTGCTTACTTTTCAAGTAAGCAGTTACTGTTGTTTGTCTTTGCAGATATCTGATATAATACACAGACAGATCGATCAATTTTGTTTGATCGTCGGATATTAGAACCTCACACCGACGCCGGTTATTCTGTCTGTCTCATTATTTACGATGTACTATAATTATTATTTATGAACATTTTTGTCGGTATAAAAATAAAAACCAACCGGACACAAAGCAGAGATCCAATGTAGATCAAAAACTGGTGGACAGACAGACAGACAGACTTTTCTGGGTTAATGACAACAAACATCATATTGCACATCACAAGGCCCATTTGATGTAACAACTACTGAGGAGCGTATACATGTGGCACAATTTATCATATGTATCTTTCCATGGAACCTTCTCAACCATTGTTAAACAATAACAAGTTGTAAAGGTTTCCAAATTTATTATGCGATATAGTTGATCTATTTTTACAAGACGAGTGTTTAATTTGTATTATCAACTGCAAATAAAGACGTTATATATGCTCCCATGTATGCTTCATTGAAATAATTGAAACTTGGAACATATTATTTCACGGGGGATTAACACAAGAAATTCGAGATTGCCCTAGGAGACTAATGAATGGGATTTTATGCCACCTTTGTGCACAAAAAGGCTAAACTGGGCCAGGAGAACCTCCTGAGGATGTTGAGATGAATGAGATGACACTGCCCTCCAGATACAGGATTCGAAATTCGAGCCATGGCGGTCTGAGGCCGAGCACGCTACCTTTCGTTTACGAGGGCTCTCCACAATATTGAATCTTTACGAGTGAGCGAGGAAGAAACATTTTGTTTCTTTGAAACTTGAAGGTCAGAGTGGGGTTCGAGCCCGCGATCTCCGACTTTCCAAGCAGGCGGTTTTAACCAGGGCCCCCGCCCTCACCTATTAAAACACACCACTACATTATTTTCTTTGTCCGACCACGATATTCTAAGCCGTGAATGGAGTTATTGTTCATCAAGTAGGGACCAATTATCATGGCAGGCTGTTGACTGCAGGCTGTTGATTATGAGGGATTTTCATTATGGTCGGATGTGTTTTAAGTCAGTTAAAACTCTTGGAGCTTTTCAAAGCTAAGAATGTAGAGCTCCTCGGGCTTTATCCTATACGGAGACGTCTAAACGTATTCAACAAATCCAGCCGTATGAGAGCCAAGTAGACATAAGGTGTTGAACCAATGCTTATTCATTGTAGGCCCAACGTCTGCGACATTAGCGCAACATGAAGTTGACATTGGTTCAATGCCTCGTGTTCGCTGTGAGGGCACAATTATTCAGCCAACTGTTAATTTGTTAACTCTTAACACTTACAGCGCGGGATCGACTTTATACGTCAGAATCTGACGTCTGTAGACGTCAGAATCTGACGTCTGTATACGTCAGATTCTGACGTATAAAGTCGATCCCCACACTATAAGAATTAAAATATTTTAAATGGTCGTAGGCCCATAGGTATTCAAATGAATCAGAAAGAGTTAACTAAGACATTAATGATGATTTCGAATTGAAAATAACCTTTTGTTCTCCATCAGCGCTTTCGGGGTTAAAGCGCTATTGCGTCTATAGCCGTTTTGAGCGTTTTTATTTATCCTTCTGGCAATACAATTTGAATGAGAAATGAACATTACATTTGCTAGACTGTTTTTAATAAAATTGTACATATTTAAGTCAGTTTTACTCCCTTTAAGTTGTGGGCCGAGCAGCGAGACACAGCTTTTGGTGGATGAAAATTTAAAAATAAAAATAATGAATATTGTAGCGCTTGAAAAGTTAATATTCTACAACACGCAGGACCAAATCACTTGATCATGGCAAATATTTACATTAATCTTTGTTCAGAAAAACATTAGATTTTAGGCACTTAGCGATTATCATGTGATGAACGCGTGGCATGTACTAGTAAATAATCTGATCGCAGAATCAAACATGATGCATTGACCAAATGTTGGTAAAGTAACGTATCGTGTTTACTTGGAATGTATTTACATAAACCTAAAAACAAAGAAAATATGCAATATGCATTTAATACCACATCATTGTTTTGTTTCTTTGACGCATTTTATCGCACTGTCGTTATAGATCTTGTTGTCATCAAGCTTATTGCTATTTATAGAATGCCATTGACGACGTTAGTTTTTCTGTTGTGGAGTTTTAATTTAATTTTGTTATTAATTGAGAAAATGTTTCCCTCAGGCGAAATCCTATTCAATTCAGTATATTTCATTATGATAGCTAATGAAAAAGTGAGTTTTGTGATAGTTTTGTGATACCCTTCTTTTTCTGGTGCAACTTACCCGAGCAAACACTAGACGTCCACCCAGTGTTGGTTCAGAGCGGGGATCCTCTTTAGATGTGAGAATCTGACGTCTATAGACGTCAGATTCTGACGTCCAAAGACGGTCCCTGCGCTAGTTTACGAATAACGAATAAGAGTTTTTTATCCGCCTTAAGTTGGGGGGTCTAGGTTGAGAAGCACAATTTTACACTTGTAAAGTGTTCGCTGAGAAAAATCTCCCTTCGCTTTGACACTGATATCAATCGATATGCGGCGACACCATCATAGGATCTGCTAGCGGCTGCACCCTTCGGCGGTCTCAACTCGCCCCAGAAGCAGCACTGTGTAAAATGGCGGTTCCTGATGTTTCTTGGGGAAGATATTTTATTGTTGCTCATATTTCTGCAACATGTGAACATTATATCCATCATTATGCTCATATGGAAGCTGCAACAAGTACATGACGGTGAACAAAATATTTCCTGACTTACGTGGTTACGCAGTCGTATTACATGATTAGTGGATACAATGACTTTATAATCCACCAGGATCCTTGGAATTAATTAGATAACTTCACAGCTAAAGTGTAAATTGGTTAGAGTGCATTTAGGTTGTGTAGGTCCGTCACAGTGACTGATTCGCCACACGTTCCCCATAAAGGCAAACAGCTCATTGACTGCATCAGAACATAACACAGAGTTAACTGTTTGGTGACACGTTCCTCTCATAACCCTCACAATCAGCTGAATACCTACCTCTATGTTCAGGATGCACATTATACGACTCCATTACCCCCACGGTCAATCGGTCCTATTACATCGAGTGTCTGATTACATGTCATGCAGGAGTAACGATAACTCAAGGTCACTTACCGCCAGTAACAATCACTCAAGGTCATATGTTTACGAGAAATGATCATTCAATGTCACTCATGTAGCATGTGATTCATGATGGTATTGAAAAGTATCAACACATATTACTACAGGTAGGCCTTTCTACTTAGTGTAGAATTCATACGTTACAAGAAATAAAAAGATATAGGTCTAAAGAACTTTCAAAATAATACCAAGCATTGTTTTTAAAATGTGTTGTCCTCTCTAAGAATGCACATAACTTATGGCTCCTTATTACTCCAAAAGTAGAATATTCCAAATTAAACCTTCGCCGTCACTTCGCAAGAATGCTAATTAAATAGAGTAGCCTACTGTAGTTGGGCCACATTATTTTTTAAATGCTATTAAATCTCAATGATTTATCGAGGCATTTCAAAACGACATGGTGCATTGGTTGCTACTGCCTTCTTTCACTCGAAATATTGTCACAGACTGCACGGCGCAATTCACACAGCTGAGACCGTTAAAAATCATTGAAATATATGAGTCTTTACTTATTTCTAGTGATTTCATGTGATACATACAGTGTAGATGGTTAATTGAATAGGTATTAATTGCGAGAATATCAGTTTAAATTGAAACTCAATATTACTAAATAACCACATGAATTAGAGCTGTTCCAGATGCACTGCACGTTTTCTGTATCGACATGACAATTTATTGCAGAAAAAGACAATTAAAAAATAATCTATTGAAGATGGAAAAATTAATCTTCAATTTTCTTCTCGTATTCAATAGCTTCGAGCACGTCTGACCGATGTGGACGGTCAATTGAGCGCTAATTGAGAGGACCACTAGACCCTTGTCAAAGAGAGTTGTTAATGAGAAACCCACCAAGCAATGACACTGGTCAGTGAAGTGCTCTACCAACCAGATGCTTGACCAGCTGAAGGCCATAGGCGCTGCAGCGTCACCTGTACTGACCTGTAGAGTCATGCAAAGGCAAACAGCAGTAACTGCTTACTTTACATGTAAGCAGTTACTGCTGTTTGCCTTTGCACTACAGTGCTGCCCTGCAAAACAAACAGCTGTAACTGTTTACTTACAAAGTGGGAAGTTGATATTGTTTGCAGTTGCACTGGAGTGTGGTCGTAGGTCGAGATAACAGCAGTGACCAACTGCTACAGCCTCTCTGCGACAGGGCTTAGTTTTAATGATTCTGCAATCACCCTGCTTGATCGACTGTCAGAGTGGTCCGTTAGGAAGTTGTTACCTTATGGTGAAGATGGGTGCAATCATTCTCACGGTGAATCTTAGCTCCAATTAGAGCGTCCCCAACAGTGATAAATGATTTAAACATATGGCCGCTGACACACAGAACATTTTACCCATATATGACAGCCTGGCAGAAGCTTATGCTTGGAGGAGAGGAGACTACACATATTTTATATAGTACAGTTTTTGCTGCTTCTCAGTTCACTCCCCATAATTGTTGTGGGGTGCTCCGTGTGATAGTGTGCTTGTCCTGAGACTGCCAAAGTTGGAAGTATAAGGATCATGTTTCAGAGAGTGTCGTTTTGCTATTGATCAGGATGTTTTCCCGGTCCGATGAAGCTAATAATTTTATATGATTTTATGAATATGACTTATCCCGATTTCGTTCATTTATTCATCCATTCATTCATTCTTTCATTCATTCATTCATTCATTTATTCATTCATTATAATAAGTGATAAGATCACTACTTAGTGGATTACTCAAGATTTTAATCGATCAACCACTAATATCTAAAACACCAAATCAGGGATTGATGTCGCTGACTGTTTTAGGCCTGAGCAATCTGCGACCTTTAGCTCTATATATTCACCTATAATGAACATTTTGAAGTTCAAGTTTTGATCTTGGGTTATTCAAAATGTGGTTGGGGGAGGGGGTAATATCAGTCAATGATTATTTTAACAGTGTGTTGCCTAGTTATCAGCTTGTACATGCATCCATTTGAAGTTGGAATTGAATTGCTGGAAAGTTAGAACACAATTCCCTTTTTAAAATGATTTATATATATAAAAAATATACCAGCCTGGCTTGTATTATTTCTGTAAATGACCATCTACCACATGACGTTTTATTAATTTTAGCTGCATTTTATTTGGTTCGAAAATTTCTCCAATGATATATGCTATGGTAGAAAAATAGTAGGACAGTGGTAGGAAAATGGTAGGACAGTGGTAGGAAAATGGTAGGACAGTGGTAGGAAAATAGTAAAACAATGAAAGGGCTATGTTAGGACAATAGTTAAAGCTGACCTACTTTTTGCATTACATTCTTGCCGTTATCATCCGAAACAGCGATGGTGACCACCAGATACGCTGCATAATGAAGACACCACTATGACCGGTAATGTCCACCCACCACTGACCAAACACTTATCACTAATATGGTCGGCCATTCAAAGACAAACAACAGTAACTGCTTACTTCTCAAGTGAGCAGTTACTGCTGTTTGTCTTTGCACTGCTGAATATGGTGAGGCAGAGCTCAGTGTTTGCCGCCACCAGTCAGTCACAGTGCTGAGCTGGTCTGCAGGATCATCTGCAGTGGCTGCCAGTCAGCTGGTGTAAGTGCCAGCCGCTAATGTGTAGTCACTCAGCACCGCTCTGAGAACAACCATTATTACAGCTATGTCGGCTGGTTGACCTGCAGAAACAAGTGCTGAGTAAATGGAGTTATGTCTTAGACAAAAAGTCACTGGAAGGTCACCCCTGTGCCTTTTTGTCATGGCTTTGACTTTCTGTAATCTGTGGGACTCTTGCTATGACGTCTTGTATATCCCTTTCCTGCAGGCTACATGTACTTGTGTCGCCAAGACAACTTTTGCTGATGACGCCAATATGCGGTTTGATAACACTTTTCATCTCCATGCTACCAGGAATATATATATGTTAAAAGATGCTGATGAATTCTAAAAGATGGCCTCAACGACCAGTGAATAAATAGTTTTTAATTTTTTGGTCTGGTGGTATTGTAATCATGCATGCCATGGAAGGCCAAGAGAGGCTTGTTCATTTGAACGACAGGGCTGTTAGACCCTCAATCACATTCAACTTGGGAATAATGGATGGGTGCTGCGCCAGTGCCAGAGTGGCTCCTAATATGACATCTCCCATGGAGACAAGGTACGTTTGAATGTGCTTCTAATGCTCATGCACATGTATATACTACTGTACCCCAGGGAGCACGATACATCGACCTAATGTTGGTTTAATGTTAGGCCAGCGGCGCAGACGATGGGCCAGCATTGAACCAACATTAGGTCGATGTATCGTGTGTCATCTTGGACATCTGCAACAAATTGACGTCTGTAGAAGTGCTAGAGTCTAAACGCTATCTAAGTTTAAATTACTTTTTCAGTATTTAGGCCTATCCCTTGTAACATTTGTTTATTAAATATCTGCTTAAAATAATTGTATATATCCTATATCCATACCGACATATATGTGCTGAGGCGTCTAATAGATCGAATGGTAGCTCAAAAATTCCTCATTTCGTTTACCTAGACATTTTTTTCATGTTTTTTTTTCAAAACATACTACACACTGCATAAATGCGAAGGGTGCTTAACAACGTTATAAAGTAAAAAAAATTAACTGCACACGATATAGCGAACAAGATGATTTTTTATGCGAAGATGGGTTTTGAACTACTCACATGCATAATGTGTGTATGGCTATGTGTATGGCTATTAGACGAATGTGCGACATCAATTAAAAAAAATAACAATTTACTCCACCTAATTTTCACATTCTATCAATTGTGTCAGCAAAACCCACTTGTTTTACTTGTGTTTTTTTCTAGTTTAATCTGGCTTTCGTTGTTTACAGATAAATTGTTTGTCAGCTTTACAGGGGAGCATACTACCTGACTGTGTGACTGAATGGGATAAACTAAATCTTGAGTAAAATAAAGTGAGAAAGTGACACTACTCTCCTAAAACAAGACTCGAACTCAAACGCTGACGGTTATGGATCAAGCACTTTGAGTAGGCGCTGCGGGGCTTGTATAACTTGGGTTACAGTGTGCTATTCAGGCTGTCATTGCTTGCAAACATGCTAATGCATTATCCCCCCCTTAACCTGCCACACACAAGTGTCACCGTAAATATGGCTTTTGTTCAAACAAATCATTTCACGACAATATAACACCCCCACCCTCTACAAAACATCAATGGCCAGATGATAATCAAATATTTACCACCGTGATTTTTACTATGAGACGTATATCGTATCGACCTATATCGCATCGGGTTGATTGTTTGAATGATGACCATTAACAGCTATGTTTGCCTTTTTTATTGTGTGATGTAATACAAAGGTTGTCGTTTTTCGTGTTGTGCAGAATTGTAGTAGGGCTATATCGCCTACATCGCTATATCACTGTATTACGATGTAAAGTTAAGGGAAATGAGGATAGATGTAACAAAAAATTGATATTTTGTTGATCCAAGCTCTCACCACGCCCAATTCACTTTCATAAAAATATTATTTAACTTCTTATTATTGCCAATGAAAGTTTGCGACACTGCCGAACTAAGGTAGATCTACTTGATATGCTGTTGGATTTATCAATTCTGTCCTGTTATCGAGACATGATGTCAAGATTCATTTCTGTAATGCGTAGCACCACATATGGTTAATAGGATTTATTTATTCTCGACACATAAAAACTCGAAGTTGTGTCTTGCTGGCGCGATCCACAGCCACAAATGAGTGAAAAATAAACAGATTTGACATAATAGAGGTTAACGTTTTATCTTTAACATGTTAAAAGATGATATGTAACGTGATGATCAAAGCTCATGGCGAAGCAATGATTAAAGCTCATGGCTAAGCATTAAGCAGAGCTCATAGAGAAGCAATGATCAAAGCTTATAGCGAAGCAATGATCAACGCTCATAGCGAAACAATGATAAAAGCTTAGAGCGAAGCAATGATCAACGCTCATAGCGAAACAATGATCAACGCTCATAGCGAAACAATGCTGAGAGCTTATAGCGAAGCAATGATTAAAGCTCATAGAGAAGCGATGGTCAATAAGTAGACCTGCATGGTGAACCAATGATCAAAGCTCATAGCGAAGCAGTGATCGAAACTCATGGCGAAGCAATGATCAAAGCTCATGGCGAAGCAATGATCAAAGCTTATAGCGGAGCAATGATCAAAGCTCATAATAATATAATAATATAATAATAACAAATAAACATTTATATAGCGCCATATATCTGTAGCACAATCATAGGCGCTTTACATGTGATAAATTGTCCAGTCACTGTAGCGTTCATTCAAAATTTAAAAAGTATGTATTAAAAACGGGTAAGTATAGATTTAAAAACCGCTTAAAAGTGTATCTTCGCTGATGTATGACTTGAATTTACTGAGGATATTGTTTTCGCGCAACTTTTTTGGCAATTCGTTCCATTCTACAGCAGCAGCGAAAGAAAAGGTTCTTTCTCCAAATGTTTTTGTGTGGGTTTTCGGAACAACCAAATACCCTTCTCCTTCAGATCGGGGAGATTCCGCGCTGGTATGTACGAGATTAATAAGTCTGTGATATATTGAAGAGCCTTGCCATTTAGAGCACGTTGTGTTATCAGTAAAATTGTGTAAGTTGTGCGGTGCTCCACTGGAAGCCAGTGAAGTTCCTGTAGGATGGGAGTGATGTGTTCATATTTCCGACGGAGAGTTAGTATTTTGGCTGCCATGTTTTGGACCTTCTGGAGTTTTTTAAGAGATGGCGATGTTAGGCCGTACAGAAGTGAGTTACAATAATCTAGTCGCGCTTTAATAAAGGCATGGATTAGCTTTTCTGCTGCATTCTGTGTCAGATTTTTTCGCACATCAGCGCTGTTTCTAAGCTGAGCGATTGATGTTTTTGAATGTGATCTTCCATGTTTAATGATTTGTCCATGATAACACCAAGGTTCCTGGCGTCCGTCGTGAAAGAAATTATAGCATCACCATTCTCGAGTTCATCAAACTGAACACAATCATAATTAAAATTTATGTTTTTTGATCGTTCAATTGTAGTTTGTTTTTCGCCATCCATTGTCGGATTTCAGAGACACATTCTTCGATGGCTCGCAATGCTTTTGCTTGAGATTTAAAGGTATGGGTCCCAAGACGGATCCCTGAGGAACCACATAATGGAGATCTGCTGGTTCTGATTTGGTGCCGTTGATGACTACAGATTGTGACCTTCCACGGAGATAAGAGTTTATCCAAGCTAAGGCTGTTCCGGATAAACCAAGATTATCATGTGGACGTTTAATAAGAATGTCATGGTCTATGGTGTCGAACGCGGCAGAAACGTCGAGAAGTACCAGAAAGACACCACAGCTCTTGTACATTGCCACAAGTAGATCGTTTAGTACTTTCAATAATGCTGTCTCTGTACTATGATAACAGCGGTAGGCAAATTGTTTTTTCTCATACAGGTCGTGCTTCCTCTTATATGATGTCAGCTGGGCCGCGACGACCTCTTCTAGAACTTTAGATGTATATTGCAGGTTGGATACTGGTCTGTAGTTGCGTAATACTTCTGTGTCAAGATTCGTCTTTTTCAGCAGGGGAAGCACCAAGGCTGATTTGAAACTGGTTGGAAACGTTCCAGAAGTCAGTGATTTATTGATGATCTGTGTAATAGTAGGTAGTAGTGTATCTGTCTTTTTCAAAAGCCAAGTTGGTAAGGGATCCAGGCTGCAAGACTTTGTAGGTGAATTCTTGATGATCTTTAATATTTTTTTAACGGTCATGGGTGTACATTTTGATAGACCTTCACCCAGAGAGCTTGTGATTGGTGACGATAGCAAAACAATGATCAAAGCTCAAAGCGAAGTGATGACCAAGTTCATGGCGAAGCAATGATCAAAGCTCATAGTGAAGCAATGATCAAAGCTCATGACGAGGCAATGATCAAAACTCATAGAGAAGCAATGACCAAAGCTCATGACGAGGCAATGATCAAAGGTCATAGCGAAGCGATGACTAAAGCTCATAACGAAGCAATAATCAAAGCTCATAGCGAAGCAATGATCAAAGCTCATAGTGAAGCAATGATCAAAGCTCATAGCGAAGCAATGATCAAAGCTCATAGCGAAGCAATGATCAAAGCTCATAGCGAAGCAATGATCAAAGCTCATAGCGAAGCAATGACCAAAGCTCATAGCGAAGCAATGATCAAAGCTCATAGCGAAGCAATGACCAAATCTCATAGCGAAGCAATGACCAAATCTCATAGCGAAGCAATGACCAAATCTCATAGTGAAGCAATGATCAAAGCTCATAGCGAAGCAATGATCAAAGCTCATGACGAGGCAATGATCAAAGCTCATAGCGAAGCAATGATCAAAGCTCATAGCGAAGCATGATTAAAGCTCATGACGAAACAATGATCAAACTCATGGCCAAGTAATGGTCAAAGCTCATAGCGAAGCAATGACATAAGATCATTGCGAAACAATGATCAAAGCTCATAACGAAGCAATGATTAAAGCTCATAGTGAAGAAATGATCAAAGCTCATAGCGAAGCGATGATCAAAGCTCATAGCGAAGCAATGGTCAAAGGGCATAGCAAAGCAATGATAAAATCTCTTTGTTAAGCAATGATTAAAGTTCATGGTGGAACAATGCTCAAACCCATGGCCAAATAATGATCAAAGCTCATAGTGAAGCAATGGTCAAAGCTCATAGCGAAGCGATGATTAAAGGTCATAGCGAAGCGATGATCTAAGGTCATAGCGTAGTGATGATCAAAGGTCATAGCGAAGCAATGATCAAAGGTCATAGCGAAGCAATGATCAAAGGTTAGAGCGAAGCGATGATCAAAGGTTAGAGCGAAGCGATGATCAAAGCTTATAGTGAAGCTCTGATCAAACCTCAGCGCGAAGCTCAGATCAAACTTATAAAAGCTGATAGCGAAGCAATGATTAAATAACTTCCTGTCGAAGGAATGATCACAGTTCATAGCAAAGCATGATGAAAGTTTATAGTAGAGCAATTGTCAAAACTCACAGTAATACACAGTGAAACTAGTGATTATAGCTCATAGCAAGTTAATAACTGAATATTTCTTTATGTCGCTTTCTGAACAATCATGGCAATTTCGCGACAGAAGGTTGTCCGAAACCGTTTCTATACCCCACTCTTATCGTATAACTTAAAAAGGTTTTTTTATAGTGCAGAGTTCCGTAACATTGACAGCACTGCACATTCCATGCCTTTGAACAGTTTGGAGCACTGTATATGGACAACCTCAATGATAGACATCCGACCCGGCCGGATTCGAACCCAGTTTCGAGCCACAACCGGATCGAATGAGCCATAGCGAAGCAGTGGTCACAGCGAAACTGTGGCCAAAGCTCACTGGGGAGCTTTGAACCCTTACGATGCATCAAAGCATAATTTTGCATCTATGAAGAATGATCTAATTTTCTACACCTAGGGGGGTTTAAAACTATGAAACTTTTTTAACAATAACGATATTTGTTTTCAATTGCCACCCACTTCAAGTCATTCTTATCCACTACAAGTCGAGAATTGCCACAGCAATTCGCGGCTTGTAGCGGATGAAGATGACAATTGTGAATTCAGTCCTCAAAGGTTTAAAACCCAAAGCAAAGCAGGAAACACATCTCATTGCAAACCATCGCTTTAAACTCAGCACAGAAGTACGTAAATGCCATAAAAAATTAGCAGTGTGTTAGCCTCAAAAACTCAAAACTTAAAACTCAAATCAAAAGAGCTATTGATATCCAGGAAAATTAAGACTAGCGTAGAATGAAATATGTGTTGTTGTGAATATTTTGTTCATATATGCTCCTCTTGTAGATAAAAGGTCAACCCTTCAGCTGCACAAACCGTATAATAAGCCGAATAAATTAACGAATACTCATTTTTGGTTATAACTCACAAGCGTAGCATAGGAATGAAGCAGATATCTAAATTTTCACTTCAAACCAATAGTTTGAGACGAACATTTTACCTTGTTTTACTAGTGTGTAATTATAGTTATTAAAGTTACTTCTGAATCTTTAATAGTAGCAGGTTATACTGATAAATCATGGATTGACACGCTGCCAGATCTCATAGAATTATTTCTCCTCATCTGCGCCAGTCGTCATCGCAATGTTTGTTACACATCTCGACAAATATTATGTTTTTTTAAATATAGTTTAAAAAATTAATTGATTATTTTCATGGGTGAGTTTACTACGAGATACCAATGTTTTTATTATCCAGAATTTGGCATTGTGCTAAGCATGTCCAGATATATGCAAATACATGCAAATGTTCCATAACCTGAATGTCCACTAAATGGCTACAGTATTATGAGTGATCATTGGCTGATCACTAATACCAGATAATGTATCCCTTTCGTGAGCTAGCCACACAGAGGGGATTTGATCTCGGTCTTTGGAAAACACGCAAACAAGGCAGATTTGTTTCTCTACAAACAAATTAGATTAGTCCTGCTATGCAAAGCCGAAAGGCAGTAACTGTTTACTTGAAAAGTAAGCAGTTACTGCCTTTCAGCTTTGCACATCGCAGTTGTAACCAGGCGATCTGTAGTATGTTCACATCTACACTTCCACTCGGCTATGCATAAGGCATTGGGAGGCCAAGGCAAGACCACAGTAAGAATGAAGCTGACTGTTTATCCTTCTCATTGTTAGATTGGCGGCTTCCTCAAATGTGGTCATCTGTATGCGCGTCCCCGTCCATTCCTTTTATCACTGGCGACCACTTTCAATTAGCATTTCCCGTGGACCTGTTAGGTATTTGTGAGGAAAGGGTGCCTTCTACAAATCAGGGTTTCCATTCATTCCCGATTTTTGTGGATTGTATTTAACAAATTGCCAGTAGAATAGTTTTATTGTAATTTTTTTATTGTGCGGCATGTGATAATTTTCTCTCCACCTAATTAATAACACACATCTCATGAACTGCTGACAACTGATGTCATGGATATCTTCAAAATATAAAGGCTTTCTGTCACAAAAGTAATCGATACTGAACGTTCCACATACTGAACGTGACACCTATGACGTGTTTGGATAGTAGATTAATTGTATTATTTTAACATTTTCTAGTAGACAAATTTATCATTATGCTTCTCCAGCACCTTTTGAATGTCAGTATTGTTAAATGACAAATATAAATAGTTTGCAACCAAACCAAGATATGAGCTTTCATTCCGAGACACATGTGTAAAGTCTTAGGCTCCTTAAAATTAACATTATTATTAAAATAATTATGTGATTTTTGGCGTTGTGAGGGTTATCTGTAGCAACCGTTGTGTAGCTCAAATAGGTTTGTGAAAGCTTTTCAACAAATCGAACTTTTAATGATCTGGGCCGGCATTTGAGTTAACATTTTTGCGAATACTGGCTCTTTGATGTAGATCATTTCACAGTTCATTTTCATTATAATTCAAATCAAGAATATGTTTTTCTCTCTTTGTTCATTGATATGTTGCCAGCAATAAAAACATGCTGCACTATTAGCTGATTAAAGCAAGAACATTGCCCTGGCCTGAAATATTTAGCGACAAACGGGGCAAACATTGCGATGACGACTGGTGCAGATGAGGTGAATTAATTCCGTGAGATCTGCCAGCGTGTCCATCCATGATTTATCAGGATTATGGCTTACTTCCTTCTCGGTTGCGATGTTTTCACACTCGCATGGGGACTGTCTATCAGCAGTGTTAACAAGAGGGGAATACACCGAAATAAGCTGGAAAAAAACACCACAGGCAACTTGTTCCCTTGCCTCTTAGCTCTTCCTTTGATGGAAATAGTGGCACTTGTCCAGTATAAAAAATAGTATTGCGTCATTACTTAACCATTCCAGTGGGAAATGGTGACAACAATTTCAGCTTGGCACTTGTCCTGTATATAGATCCATATATGTGATAACTTTCAAAACCAATGAAGTATAATAAAAAAGTATTAAATGTGTTGCAGATACCCACTTACAAAATTAATGTTATAAAAAACATTTTCATAAATTATATAAATATATATAGTGCTCATTTGGAGCTGGAAGTTTCATTAGTAATTTGAGCTTGATGTGATCAGTAGTACAAGGGGCTAATTAATAAATAATTCAGTACCCAAGGAGAGTAACCTCTGTCCTTCTAAATTTCTGGTTTCTATTTCTCATTTATTTTTTTATTTTCAGCTTCAAACGATGAAAAATAAATAGATTTATGACAAAATAGGCATCTTCATGTCAGAGGGATTTTATTTGCTTTTCTAAAAAAACGTAGATTATGCCTATGCGTTCCCAGTAGCACATTACATGGGTTACAAGATTGGAAACATTTGAGAGATGAAGCAATAAGCATCATTGGTTTAGCACAAAAAGACATCGCGATTGATTTTCTGCAAAATGTTCCGACAGATGTTTGCATATCTGTATCCAACCATCTGTTCTGTTAGGAAAAAAGCACCGCTGACTATAGAAATAGCTCAGCATTTAATCTGTTGTGCATCTACCAATCGTGAAGCGATTTCAATTATAATTAAGGTGAATATCTTTTTTGATACAAAGTTGACTTTGCACACGATTCAACACCTTTCTGTTATCTAAAATAGCACATATGTAGGAGTTTATTCCTGGGGAATTATCGGCGTCACAAACTGGCCCCGTCAGTACACGGTGACAGAATGAGCTTGTCCTCGTTCGTCATTCACTTGTTGTATAAATGTAGGTAGATACCTGGTGTAGTGGTTAACGCCGTCTGCCTGTTACACCGGAACTCGGCGGCTCGTACCCCGTTCTGGTATTGATGTTTGAACGAAACAAAATGTTTCTTCTCTGCTTATTCGTTAAACTGCAATATTGTGGGGAGCCTCCGTGACCAAAAGGTAGCGTGCTCGACTGCACACCACAAGGACCCGAATTTCAAAGCATGTGTCTGAAGGGCAGTGACATCAAATTTATCTCGCCATCTTTAATGTTCCCCTGGTCCAACTTAGCCTGTATGTGCAGAAACGTGGCTCAGAATTATGTATTTATTCATGCATTCATTCCTTCATTTATACACATATACTGGCTAATAATATGTACCAATGTGGTTATATTTTTCGTCATTTGAAGCTGGAAATTGCGTTAGCAATTCCAGCTTCAAATGACGAAAAATACAATTGAAACAATTCAGCAGGACAAGGGTTAAGCTTATTTTATCGGTTTATTCTCAGCTGGCTTCTAGTGGTTTGTATTTTCCGTAATAATGTATGACCCACGTGGACGGCGGTGATGGCACATAATTCATCTTGCCTGCTCAATGACATTCAATGATCCACCTCGCAATGGAAATCTGCCTGCAAATGTTACGTCTTCTACAATCTGTAATGATAACTATGAAAAATCCTAACTCTAGGCAACTATCGTCAAAGAACTCGTTATTAATTCTACTTTATCTAAAATTGTGAAACACTTGTAACGTATATATACAATTTAAAAATGTGAATACACGTAGTCCGTATTGCAAGAGCCATAATACGTTGACCTTGTATTAATATAATGTTGATTCAATGTCTGCGACGTTGGCCTAGCATTGGTTTAACGTACGATCAACGTTTTGTGTTTTTTGGGCGGTAATTGGAGCTGAGATCGTCCTGATATTACGCGTGTTCATTGAATTGCATCAGTAGTTTTGGCGGCAGCAGAGTGGTAGGCCTTGTCACCAATCATGTCTAAATCATAAAGACGTATACACTACTGTGCAGAATCAAAAGGCTGTATTTGCTTACTTGCAAAGTCAGCAGATACTACATTTTTGCTTTGCACGACAGTACACTGTAGGCATGCCTCCAGAGAAAACATGGCCAAGGTTTTCAGTGTCGGAAATACTAATTTATAATATAGCAAATCTCCAAATGAAATAAGAATTTTATAAAAAAAATATTTCTTAAGAAATTTCTTTAAAAAAAGAATCTGATAATGAAAATAACGACTCTTAATTTCGACTCCAAGAAAGAGAAGGCCTACCTATTTCCCATTAAGTGGGTTTTCCTTTCCATAAAAATGTGTTGCTTGCTAGACTCTCTTAAAAATACATTTTTTAAATTTTGTGAGAGCAACCGTCATTATTCTTGAATTTCCTTCGTGCATAATTTGTAAAGCAGCTGCTCAATGGCACATTCATGACGTAACAGCTCAGCCGGACATAGCCAGCAATGAATAAAAAATACCAGAGACTTTTTGAATGTCATCCTACACCCCAGGCAGCACTACCGGTTATCCCAAAGCTACCTCAATGCTGGGCCTGGCTATGTGATGCTGGCCCAGCATTGAATAAACATTGGGTCAGTGTTCGCTAGAATATGGCAGAAGATTACCCTTCCTTGCCATCACAGTAGACACAGAACATCAGTCTTTTACGTTGTCTAAATGTTGAGCCAACGTCTGCGACGATGCCCCAACATCGACCCAGCGTTGCTTCAATTCTTAGTGTCGTTTGAGGGTTGTAAGTATGATCTCCGCCTTCCCAGCAAACATGAGACGCTGGACCAGTGTTGGTTTAATGTCGAGCCACCGTCTACGACGCTGGCCCAACATTAAACCAACACTTGTTCAACATCTCGGTGTTAGGTTATCCCTGTAATGTATGCCACAGTGATCAACTTATCATACACAACAATCATCCTGTCTCCCTGACCAATGAATCTGTCCAAAACGGCAATGAACAGTATTATGTCTGTCCTGCAAGGATTATGTACCTCTTGACATTAATAGTGATGTATGGTACACCTCAGTAGGCTACGTTCTGGACGACTTTATGGTGTTTAATTGTGTCTGAATATGGAAAAACTCGATCTTAGCTTGTTCACACTAAACGATCCTGGAGGTTTTGTTTAGTTTGCACCTACCTTACTTGGGACAATACACACTAGTTATTACTCTGATCATCCAATGAGCAGAAAATATGTTTGATAACTATATAAGACCATACACATGGTACATGCCACTCTGATTATGTAGCAAAAACTGTTTTTCCTAAAAGTACATGAGGCCGCAAATACCAGGAAATTACCAGACCAACTATGTACATCATGACCCGTATTCTCGTACAAGTTACGATATAGCGTGGGCTTCTGATTGGTCGAGATGGCCATCTCGCCCAATCAGAAGCCTATATATCGTAACTTGTACGAGAATACGGGCCGATCCCTAAGCTCTGTATTCGGGATGTGGATTCCCAGAATAAATTGAACTTCTGACGATAAAATTACCTTTATTCTTTAGAAATGTCACATATATATAAGCTAAGCATAACGATGCAATTTGATAACACAATAATTTTTCTAACCCTGTCAGTGGCAAATGATAACAAAAATACTGCTATTATTGGAACAGTTCCATGAACATTTTCGTTCTAAAACCCCAATTTTAAATAATCAAATAATGTTTTCATGCATCGTGAGGGCCTGAAGGTTTAAACAGACAAATGGGTGAGATCAACGAATGTACTACTTTAAACTGGTGAATACTTTTCTAGTAACATATCTCAATTTCTCCGTTGTGTGAAATGAATGTTTATTTTTTGGTCGTTTCTATTTCTAATAAGGAGGATTTATCGAAAAAACATCGTAATCTCACTAAGATCAGTCTTAATTAAGTTTGCTTCTCGGAATAATTACTATCTGGTCCCTTGTTGTTCACAAAAACGGTATCGTTGAAGGATCACAGTTTGTTGAGAAAAACAAGACCAAATCTTCGTGGGAACCCAGTTATTATTTCGCCAATTTTATGTGATAAACAGCTTGAACAACCAGACAAAAATCATCAACAATGACATTTTACGGATAAGTTTGGTCAGGCTGATGGTTTACGTTTTTGTAACCCTTTATACGTCAGAGTTCGACGTATGTAGACGTCAGATTCTGACGTATAATGACGTTCCCCGCACTGAAAGAATTAAAATATTTCTATTGGTCGTAGACCCATAACGAAGATATTCAAATGAAGCGGAAGGAGCTAACTAAGGCATTTATGATTATTTTAAATTGAAAAAACCCTTTGGTCTCCATGGTTTATACAAAAATAATGCTACGCTTTATGGTTATGGGCATTACGACAAGCAGTGCAGTTATTTTGGCGGAATTTTCACACTACCTTAACACATTACAACGACAAAGAGCAGTAACTGCTTACTTTTTAATAAGCTGTTACCGTTGTTTGCCTTTGCTCCGTATATTAGACGTATATAGTTACGTGAATCGTTCAGTCATCATCTTCTGTAAAAACTTAAGTAAACAGTGTAAAGTAAAATGTCACGTAATCCTCCTGCAAGTTTTGTAAGCGTATCTCTTTTTTATAAACATTGACTTTAACCGGCTGGGAACCTTCTGCAGATTGAAACATGATAGCGCTTTTTATTTTCCACTCTCAACCGGCCGTTATCGTGTCACAGTTTGGGACCTCATTTAAGTAAAAAAAATACTCAAAATAGTTGCACTTTTAGTTACCATATTTATTGTGAGCTGTGGGAGTAGCCTCGGCAATTCGCACATCACAGTAAATACAAATAATTAGTATCTGATTCGAGAAAATGTCAAAGGATAAGTCAAATTGAAGCTTCAAAAGTCCCGTTTTTATATACAAATAAGAATTTGACTTACTCAACTAAATAATGTCTAATAAACCCTTTACATCTTTGTGGTGTATATATACACCACCAAGATGTAAAGGGTTTATTAGACAGTATTTAGATGAGTATTTGCTATTTAAAATATTCGCTTATGGTACACAGAGGGTTGGTTGTTCTGGTTTTCCAGGGGTTAATCTCTCACACTCTGATGGTCACGCCCGCTGTGATGACGGTGTCAGCTCTCACGACGTGTTTTTGTCACGGACATGTCACGGACAAACACGCTATGTGGTACAGATCGTGCAACAACAGTAACTGCTGACTTTTATAGCAAAGTAAACAGTTTGTGCTGTTTGTCTTTGCACAGTCTTAGATGGGAACTTTTTGTTTTCAGTGGGAGGGGTATCTTTAATAACATTTTAGCCAACATTAGAAAAACAGCTCTACTCGCAGCTAATTCTTACTTTCTACAGTTTATAGCAAACAATTACTTATTATATTACTTATTATAAATTCCAAGCTGATTGGGGTGCAACGGAAGTCGCATTGGTTGATTGAATTATTGAATGATCAATTATATTTTTCAAGAAGTGAACCTGATATTTTTTCTTTTTCTGAAGACTGACCATACAATTATTTATTTACTCCATGTTATGCACTAAACTATTTATTGCAAAACTAACCTGGAAATCGAATGCTGGTCTCCTCGGATTTTATTGAAATACAACATCGGCCTAGCATGGAACCAACAGCGTTCCACATTCACCGATGAGCGAACTAGCAGGTTTTCAGCCAGTCATCCGGCCAACGTGTCACACCGGGTGGCTGTATCCATCGCGGACAACCATCTGGTGTTTATTTTTTGTGGTTGGACACGAACTTAATTTAGCCTGTTTTGGCGTTGAATGTCGTAACTATGGTTATCTGCAAAAATCGCAAGAAATGAACATAACCTCGGAAATATAATTACATCTGCGCTGTGAACAGGTATATCGTCGGCTTAGAATCAAAAGTGCGTATCTCCAAAATTGACAATTTTGACTTTTTAAAATTTTCTGAAAATATACCAGAGGGGGCACCTTGAGAAAAAATATTGGTTGCCATGGCAACGTTGCTACGTGTATGTGGCCGTTTTTCATAAATGCGTATCTCCAACTGCTCAATTCGCAGAGATTCAAAAATGCCTATGTACAGGATCTGAAGAATCAAAAATTCGAATCTGTCATTTGAGAAGAGTCATAATTGCGTATGTCCATTTATGTGTGTAATGTGGACGTAGGCAGTGAAATATGAATAATCAAAAGTGCCTATGATGTGTAAGGATTCGCGCGAGTTTGTAGTAAAATGGCATGACAAAATTATAATGACCATTATCTTCATTCTGATTCAATGGATAAACATTGTATTCATTTATAAAACACGAAATTACCAGGATTTAATTCATACACAGGATATAGTCATGCATTTGACGATGAATTGCCTCATCTCTAGTTGTGGTTTGCATACCCCTTGTAGTACAGGTGCTAAGGTTCAAAAATCCACCATGGTGTTCAGAATGTGATAAAAGCACCAAATTTCACACATAGGTGCCTTTTCATCTCCTAAATCATATAAGAGGAACACCCCCACTCGATTTTGACCTGTAAAATGTCCTAATTTGCATATTTCAAAATGGCCGCAAAGTAAAACTAAAATGTTTTTTTTTGTTCACATCAAATCTCGATTCGTTCTCCGTATTTTGTGATTTTATTCAGGCTACTTCCGTGACTCGTGTAACTGAATCTTAGTATAATATTTAGATATATTTATGATTATTCTACAAGCCCAAGACCACCCAAATTAGAATAGCGGAGTTCAAAATGGCCTCAAACAGCATGTGCAAATGATTTTCTTCATTGAAGATAAAACCTATGTAGCGAAACACGTAAATTATCCTAATCTGCATATTTTCAAAATAGCCGCCATGAGCAAAGCGGAATGAAGATATTGTGATTACATCTTGTGATTTCACGAAAATTGTCAATTTTGGCATATTTTGTATCTTCGTCAATAATATCTTATCATCTTTATACCATATCTAAATATTCAAATTTATAACCGCTAACAGGCGATCGAGGCTTCACTTACAAAGTAACGTGTCCCCGATTTTTAGAATTTTCTACAAAAACATACACAATAGTGGGCCACCAATTTCGCCTTTAGTTTGGCCTACAGAAAGTGCGCAAATTCCAGATAGCTTTATATAGCCAGCTACATATACGGTAATGCTGTGGTGACACAATTCCCCCTGAAGTCTCTTATTCTACTCCCTAATTTAAATAACAGCTGGATGACTGCGGTGATTAGTCAATTGCGTCATGTGACAGGCCGAACCACTCTTCGATTGGTCGGTGGTAGAATACAACACCTGGACCGACATGCCTGCTACAAGCTTGTGATATACATTTATGTTTATTCTCTCTCCTATGTGATGTGTTATCTCTCCTATATTTATTCTACATCGAACTTGAGCTGTTTCAGCGGTTTCAAAAGTATTACAGTAGTTAAATTTTCAAGTATATTTTATAATAAATTGGCTCTCCTTGACTTTCTGAGGCTTTTTTACCAGTCTAAAGGCTGACATAACTGGAATTTTAGATGGAATAATAATAAGTATCTTAAGTTTCAAACCCAGTATTGTTATTATCCCCGGAATCTGCATCTCAGCTAGACAAGAAGATATAATATAATATATTGCCTGTAAAAGAGAATAACCGAGCTAGACCTACACTATGTACCGTGTACTTGTTTTTATGTTAATTAACAAAACTGCTGATGGTGTAAAATGTTATTTACACCAACAATTTTAAGTCAAAAAGTGCAAACCTAGTTTATTTTCAATACATTTGTGTTATTCATATGGTTAAATTCTTAAGAACTCTCATTGCAAATTTAAATGCAATCCCACACACAGTTGACGAGCGTTTTGTGCAGGCATCTTATATAAAAAAAATGTACCTTGATGTGTTCGTGTCAGGAAATGAAGAACGCTTTACATAATTATAACAAAAATATCGCGGATGTTTGATTAATGACATAATATTTACCTTCAAATTAAGTAGTGTATACAGTCCAATATACTGTTATCATGAAGTTTATAGTTTGACCTAACTTTTTAAATATGATATTGTTGGCGGCCATTTTGAATTTTGTTATCCAAATTGGCAGATATTTGACTACTTACATGATATTTTAGCTTTAATTGAGTGGTGTCTACAGTCAAATAAACTGGACAAATTAAAATTATAACTCTAATGACATATTTCAATATGATAATTCCGCTATGCTAATTCGGGCGGTTTTCGGGTTAAATAAGCATCAGAAATATATCCAGACATACTGAGACACAATTATAGAATACATAGAAGCAAATTGAATCACAAAATGCAGAAAACAAATCTAGATTTCTTAAACAAACCCGATTCAATTTGATTTCGCGGCCATTTTTAAACATGCAAATTATGCCATTTTACGGGTCAAAATTGATTGGAGTGTTCCTCTTATCTCATTCAAGACATCAAAATGTACACGTGTGTGAAATTTGGTGCTTTTATCACAATCTGAACTCCACATCGCCTTAGCACCTGTACTATTGCTTGTACAGTAAACGAAAAGCATGAAATATAGTTAGTGTTGAAGATTTGTAGCTCTGTAGCTCATGTGTGTTATACACTGAGATCGTTGTTTGGAGTTTAAATTTTTGACTTGCCGATTCAGACTGTGTCATAAAATAAAAGGAAAAAGTTATATGATGATTTCAAGCAGTTAAAATCTGTTCTGCCCCGGGAAGTTTAGGCATTCAACGATCGTTTTTTAGAGTTTAAAGTTTTGATTCCATCTGTGGGAAGAAATACAATTTTAACTGAGGAGTACAAACTCGTATTCATGTGTTCATGCATGACTGTGTCATGTAGCGCAGGACAATTTGGTTGTTGTTAATTTTCTTCAATAAAGTTAGACTCTGCAATAGATACATCCTTTGAATTGACTGAATAAACATGATAAAAATATCATTGTTTTTTTTAATACTTAAAACGTAACTAGTATTAGAAGTACGGACCTTGGTGCATGTACTACATGCATGTCTATCTACATGATCTATTATACATGGTTATTGTGAAAAAACAATGGTTTAGGTCCATTTTCAGTCTAAGCCCCATCCATCAAGAAATGTTCTCCTAATAACAGTCTTTTTTCTAAAATGTTTGAAAGCATATCTTTTGGTCACGCTTTTCCTACTTAGCCCTTCTTCTTGCTCTGACAATATACGAGGAACATGACTTAATGGGGGTCTGGGGCTTATAGAACCTTTTGTGCCAGACGCTAGGTGGAATGCGGTTCCGAGGGCATGCCCTCCTACCCGGGAAATGTGAAATATAAAGGCCTTTCTCCTGAATTTTAACGCTTTTCGTACCCAATTCAGATTTAGCAGGCCATCAAAATTGTTGTTCTGCGACCCAAGAGGACACTTCCCCCCCCCCCCCCCCCCTGTGTACAACCTTGCGTTATATGGAGCTGGTCCTTCCGACACACACTAAATAATTTGTTTAGATTGTGTTTTTATTGTGTTTCTCAATCATAAGGTTTCCAAAAATATCGTAATCCTAACGTTTTTCAATAGTACTGCTTGGTTGGTATTATTGCCTATCTCCATCAATCAGTGTCAATGTCGTCATGCACAAATTGCCTATCTCCAATTTTTAGTCCTTACAGCGCGAAAAATCACTTTCTCTTTTAAAAATTGTTAACATGATAATTTAAATCGTATTGGTCAGGTTCGTGTGAAATTTGACAGAGAAAGCATTAAAATTGCAAATATGCTGAAGTTTTTTGCTTCTCCTGAAAAATTGGCATTTTGGAGATACGCACTTTTGATTCTACGCCGACGATATATATATTGATATTTCCGGGGTTTATCTATTTTTTATGTCAGCTTAGTGATTATTAGATTTGTCTAAATTGATAATAATTTCTACCATGCAACACAAATAAAGATAATACCAGGCTTTCTGATATTTTAAAAATAACATTCTCCTAAATTTGCATTATTTTATAGCCTGACAAATTGTAGGCACTAAAGACCTGAGCTGATTCACAACATTAAGCTGAATAATATTATTTTGATAAACTGTATATTAACATTTACACCATTAAGGACAATTATAATTTAAATTCAACATCAATTGCAGTTATTGTGAACGAAATGTGTGTTTAAACATCAACATTTGCAAATATTTAATCTACAATTGAACAAATATGAGTGATTTTCACCCACTTGAAGTTGTGGATCGCGGTAGCCAGACACAATTTCAAGTGAGTGAAAAAATAAATTATTTAATTTAGTGGTTTCAGGGCTAAAGGGTGTATAAGAGTGTGATATACTCTTTCTGAAAATCCAAAGGAACAATATCATTATTTTCTCGTTTTTCCTGTGTATTATAACTTATAGCATGTGGCATTTTCAAGTTCTAAACTCCTCGTCCACCCTGTATGTATGCTTAAGCACGTTCACCCTGTAAAAATACATAAGCACACAATAGGGTCGTCATTGAAAACAAAACTGGATAAACATGTGTGTAACACGTGGACATTTGTTATCGAGAGAACTGGAATGTCATTGACTTTCTCCGAGTCTCCCTTTTATGTTTCTACTAATCTCGATTGACATGATGGCCAGCTGGGTGGAAACTGAATTAAGCCGGAGCTCTTACAATAAAATGACTTTAAATAGAGAATCATCATAGACTTCTGCATCAATCAATTCGAACTCTAGAACAGCAGAATATTTGAGTATTGAACTACCCCTGGCATAGAAATAATTTGCAAACAAGTTTTTATAACCATACGAAAGAAGAATCATACAAAGTATCGATCTATATAAATATAATTCGTATTTTGCCATATGAGTAGAGCATTACATCTAGGAATTTTTGCTGCAAATAAAAAAATATATATGATAGATTTTCTTTTTAGTTTGAAGTTGTTTTTTTATTTTTATTATTATTTGTTGCCAATTATGAGCGCATACACATGTATGTAGTTGTGTGTATTGTGACTAGTGGGAAGACATATATTAGACAATATTAGATATGTATTGCTGGTTTAATGGTGTGCCACCGGTTGAAACGTTGGCCTAAGGCTGTGTGCAGACTCTAGTGTGCCTGACCCAGCAAACATGAGACGTTGCTTTAATGTTGTTTTAATGTTGGGCCAGTGTCGCAGACGGTGGGCCAACATTAAATCAGCATTGGGTCAACATCTCTTGTTTGCTGGGAAGACCCAGGCATTTTCTACTTCTTTCCGATAAGAGGACATTTTATAGGCGTCCCAACATTAATCATGAGAAGTTGAGACAATGTAATTTTAATGTTTGCGACGTTGGACCAACATTGAAACAACAATGTTTTTTCGCGTCGTGTTAGGTTAGATCTCTCGAGTCTGAGATATTGATTTGCTAATACGCAGCGTACTTAGACAAAAAACTGGTGCCTCATTACTGCGCTATTTAGGTTGTTGGAGGACGAGAGCTGTCCTGTAACAGCAGGTGCCGAACAAGACTCAGTGCATACGAACAGTTAAATCAATGCTGGTTTAATGTTGGTTTACCATCTGCGCCGTTGTTCCAACATTAAACCACTATTAGTTCGATCCCACACGTGGGATTTCCACAGTAGAGCAACGGATTAATAATAGAACCTGGTGTGAGGACTTAATATTAAGAGCCTACTTAATGAGGGTTTACCTAATTGAATAAAAAAACTAGCTTTAATTCGACAGTAAATACCAGCTATAGATAATTAGGCATATGAAGACTCCTGTCCCTCGGGTTAACGTGTACAACTAAACATCTACTAATTTGCACAGTCAAAGCTCATGAACAAAATGGTCGAAAAGAGGGTAGCCTTTTATTTAGTTGGAACTTCCACCCAAGTTGTGTCTCGCTGACGCGATCCAGCACTTCAAGTGAGTGGGAAATATTCACATTTAACAAAACGAAGGTCAACGATTTTGAAATCTTGCTGATTGAGATCACGTATTATCTTTAAGAGCTGGTAAAGAATGCGCTATTACAAAGCTCAAAAACGGATATATCGTGTCCTGAGAAAATGGTTATTAGAATCAACACATAATAGTGTGGACTAGATATATATGTAGCAGCTTGGTGAGAGAAACAAATATTTGCTTTCGGCAATGACAGTTTGAGCAAGCTACCTCTGGGTCGATGGGGCTCACCTCTGTATTGAGTCTTTATCAGTGAATGGAGACAGATTTTGTTTGCTATAAAACCTGAACACCGAGAGTGGGAAAATAACTTCGATGTAAAGAACATTATCTTCAAAAGGTTTTATTGAAATAGTGACTGGAAAATCTAGTAGATTTTACATCTATTTCCTACGTGATTTGAAGTCAACATGACATCAGATCACGGCATCAATTTTAAGAAATCCCCCAGTTTTGTGAAATCTAATAGGATCATTTCTTATTTAGCACATGCAGTCGGATAGCAGACAGATTCCTCTAGTTAAGCGGATCAGAGAGGGGAGACACATCTTGGGTGAATAAGGAGCATTAGGAGTATTAGGGGAGCGACGGGATATTATGAAATACTGTATGATTCACATTTTTGCGATGCCTGTGTTTTCGCGAATTGTACGTCCACATAAAACATACAAATACGAAAACCATTATTTATTATATTGTTCCACTCGTGTCACCAGCTTCTATAGATTACGGTGTATAGCTGTAGAATACGGTGTGTGGTGCACTATTTTTTACCAACTTGAAGTTGTGTCTCGCTACCGCGATCCACAACTTCAAAATGGTAAAAATTGTATGTGATTGACACACACTGATGAACTATGTTGTATCTTAACCCTCGCAATGCTGCATTCTTATTTACTATTTTACAACATTTAACCTTTACAGCGCTAAGTTAAATAAGTTAAATTTTCACTCACAAGTTGTGACTGGATACCGCGAGCCATAATTCAAGTGAGTAAAAATCACTCATATTTGTTTAATTTTTGGCTACAAATGTGCAAAGCTTGATGTTTAAACGTTCATTTCGTTCACAATAACAGTGATTTGATCGGCTAATAAAATGGATTGAAACGACTTTAGTCATACATGGCGGGTGAAAGATGCTTTTTAAGCTCATTTGTCACATTTATAATCCTCGTGGCATATTTTGAATAAAATATATACTCAATTCCAAGTGACATGAACTATTATACACATTTATGAAGAGGTCGTTATGGGAACATAAACAAATATTTTACTTTGAAAAAATAGATGTCTAGATATTAATAAATTATAATTTATGGCATCTTCCATAATTATTTCGAATGTGATTTGTGTTTAAGTCACAACTGAATGACGAATGTGGATTACCTACATTTTTCAAGTGGTCAGAAGATCCTTGATTTGAAGGAAGATATTTTTCAATTAAAACCTGAAACCGTTTTTTCTCAATTAAAACCTCAAACCATTTTGTGACAATGAATCAAATTATTGACGAGATTTTCAGTTGTGTGCAACAATGAACTTACTGTATAATAATCTGAGAGGGATTAGGTGAAAGCTAAACAAGCTACAGCTTATATCATGACATTGTAATTTGTAATTATTCTTTTTTGAGAGCGATGTGATTTATTAACTATTATTCCATAAGGTTGTCTGCCTAAGCCCTTTAACCGCTAAATTATTTAATTGAAATTCTCACCCACTTGAAGTGCAACTTCAAGTGAATGAAAATTATTCAGATTTGACAAAATGAAGGTCAACGATTTTGAAATATTGTTTATTTATGACACGTTTTATCTTTGATATTTTCAAAAAAAAAACTGGTATTTAATAAGCTAAAAGGTTAACACAACTTCTTTTTGTTTGTTTGCAAGCCGATGCCTTTACCCTATGTTGTTTAAATGTCGAAGCAACTATATTTCACTGAATCATGTTCACTGAACTCATGTTTTAAGCTGTATAATATCTTATTTTCTCAAGTTGTGATTTATTATCATGATACATGATGATAATTGATATAATATTATAGTCACATCACACAATGCTTTCAGCGTGGGGACCTTCTTTAGATATCAGATTCTGACGTCTGTAGACGTCAGAATGGTCAGAATGGTCGTAGACCCATAGCAGGTAATCAAATTAAATTGAAACAGTTAACTGAGACATTTATAATGCTTTCTAATTAAAAAAAAACCTTTTCAGTGGCAGATTCAGTAATTGCCAGATGGGGAGGGGGGCGGCGCAGATTAAAAAAAAAATACACATCACAGCTGCGGTAGGCAACCTCTAGAGGGCTCCCCCGGAAAATTTTGAAATCTAAGGCTACACATTGAGCGTTCTAGAGCATTTTTCGGCCCAAATATTGTCGTTTTTTTTGTGTTTTGGGACCCTGAACAAAGGGGGGGGGGGGGCGAGCCGGCGGCTCCCCCCTCTGGACCCACCACTGCTTTTGTCTCCATTGCTTATACAAAAATATTGCAGCGCTTTAAAGCTCAAGTCCCGGCCAATCAGTGACTTATTTTAGCCCTAATTATCTTTCAAACTCTTGTGAACCTTTCCCAGAATAGCGCATGTTCTCCTGTTTTGACTGAGCAGCCAAACAGAAAGGTCACTTGTCTTCTACTGCAATATGAACCCTCTGATGCGACCTGCAATCAATGTTAGAGTTCCCCACCCAGAAACTCCAATTGTATCAGTCAAATTGTATGTGACTGTGCAAGTGGAAGTTAGTGAGTCTGATTACGGGTCACTGCGGGGATGTTCAGTGCAGACCATTCAATAAGTGATCTTTATAGCCAAGTAAAAGAAAAACACGAGGATGACTGTAAGAAATGTACTGTCCACAACTCTGTGAATTACCACAGTGAGAGAATTACTGAGAGGCTTTACTTAGCTTGATGAACTAGCATGACAGGCAGAAACCTGAGAACCAGCACCATGTACAACCTTTTCATCACAATCACCAATATAATCATTTTTAATCTGTTTTATTAACAGTTAAACCCTTTAAGCCCTCACGATGCATTAAAGCATCATTTTACATCACTATAAGCAGACCAAATTTTTCTAGAACTAAGGGTTTCATGATGAGAATTTCCTCGAAACTGATTTACCAATACATGGTCATTTTCTTTATTTTTTCACCCACATCAAATCATCTTCATCCATTACCAGTCGAGAATTGCGACAGCAATTCGCGGCTTGTAATGGATGAAGATGACAATAGTAAATTCAGGTTCGAAAGAGTTAAGCCACACCAATAGGAATGAAATAAGTGTTCAAACATCAAGATTTGCGAATGTTTGGTAACAAATTATACAAAATTGTAAGTCACTTTCACTAACTTTAAATTGCGGGTGCCGGTAGAATTAATGTTTTGATACATTTTTACGCACCCCAGCAGTTGATAAAACTTCTTGTGCGATAAATACAGACATGGTAATTCACACGTTAAAAACAAAAAAAGGTTGTTTTCAAGGTTCACAAGAAAGAAACTGTCGCTCATATCATTAAAAACATGAAGACTAGAAGCGCTTCCAGATATCAAATGGTGCGTTTCTTAGTGATGTCTATTTCTGTACTGTTTGCTTGCAATCGTGTTTGCAATGCTTGTCTAGTTCTAAGCAAACAAGCTACATTATTATAATGTTGGCCTGATGATAGCCGAGCATCTGCGACGCTGACTCAACATAGTTTTTAATGTTAGACGTGTAACTTCACAGCAATGTTGCATCAACATGATCAAGGTATGAGATTGCTGTTCCAGATTGAGACAGCAATAGGTAGAAAGACTGGAATCTGAGACTGAGAGTCTCCTACATGTATTCAGGAAGTGGTGATGTCCCCTGCGTGGGCTATCAGCGGCCCACACACCCAGGAAAACGCGAGACATTGATCCAATGTCGGTTTAATGTTGGTCCATCGTCTACGACGCTGGACCAACATTAAACCGACATTGGATTAACGTCCCGCGTTTACCTCGTTCCTTCAGGATTTACCTCCTCCCCCCTGATCATTCCCTACGCCCCTCGCGCTAACGGGACTTCTCTGCTTACGTTTTCTCCATCAACATAAGCTGCGGATATGTGTGATCCCTTTTTCCAGGCTACAGTGTCCAGATGTACCGACTGAAACATAAGCATCCTCCGTGATTGCATGATATATATGTGACACTGACAACATCATAATTATTCTTAATATATTATATATTGAATAAACCATGGAGACCAAGGTTTTTTTAAACTTTTTAATCATTATAAATGTCTTAGTTAATTTATTTCACTGCATTTGAATACCTATGTTATGGGTCTACGGCCATCATAAATATTTCACTCTTCCAGCGCGGGGATCAACTTTAAACTTCAAAATCTGACGTCAGATTATGCGTATAGTCTGCCCCGCGCTTTTTATTAGAAAGGTTGAATATTTTTACGGAGGACTTACTCTTTACATGATGCTAAGCCTGATCACTGAACCTATTAATACATGTGCTATTTCAACTCATTGGTGGATCTGAGCTACTCATTTACAACTGAGTAAAGTGAAACACGTGAGAGTGCGATGCCTTGCTCATGGGCACAAAATCGAAACGCATGTACCAACGTTGCGAGGGGGAAACATGATATTCTTTTGAAACCGTATATAATTATATGTACCTATCTGAACTTGCGCGACAGGCGTCGGCTAGAACAATGTACACTGATCAACCAACGTGCCCCATCTATTAAGAATGTTAACACACTAGTATGATAGCCAGGCAAATTGGTAAGTACAACGCGGTGATTTAACCTTTTCACTACCATACATGACGGAAATTTCCGTCGTCATTCGTCAATGAACGTAACCATAAAATGACACACATTTTCGTCAAATATATACTACATTTATGTATTTTTTGTCATTTGAAGCTGGAAATTGCGTTAGCAATTTCAGCTTCAAATTACGAAAAATAGAACTCCTACACCAGTATATCTGGATCCTCGCATGCACTCCGGCCTGGAAGTCAAAGGGTCAAAGAAATCAATGGTGTAGGTTTTCACGTCTGAAAACTGTGTATGGAGGCATAACACATTTTTAAAGCTAAAGCTGATGTTCTGCACTTCTCAGCAGTGTACTTTTTTATTGAAGAAACCGATCATTTTAAAACAAATAATATCGAAAAAAACTATGTTATTCATTGTAAAATAATTAAGTGACATTACAGGGTTTTGTATGTACTATTGTATCCATTCAGACAATACGTGCAGATGAAATCCGTTGACATATTGGTTGTGAACCTGTTGTTGGCTTTTATGAATGACATTTCTGGAGCAGCCAATGACTGATCTGTCCAACAAAGACAAACATCAGTAACTGCTTACTTTTCAAGTAAGCAGTTACTGCTGTTTGTCTTTGCACATCACTAGCGGGGTTACAGCAATCACTGCTGGCTGCGCGCATTTGTCTGACAGCAGAAGAAGGCCGCATCAAGTGTCCAGTCAAATAAATCTGTCTAATTGGACAGCAAGAGGGTTGTGGTCCTGTTCGAGATTTATGGCTTCTATTTGGAAAAGAGAGGGTCGTGGGTACAGACAGAGTGAGAGAGGAGGAAGGTCGACAGGCTGGTCACAAAAGACACGTGATGTTCACCAAATGTCGTTTTAATGTTGGCACAGCGTCACGGACGGTGGGCCAACATTAAAACAACATTGGCTCAACGTGTTGTGTTTGCCAAGGTATTCCAAGTATGAAAAAATGCTCAAGACAAATCTGCAATATCCATCTCTCATATAGATTATATTTCGGTTGAACTGAGAATTAATAGTTGTTATGATATCTTATCGTCACGCAATGATTTGCGCATGATAAATCGTAATATGCCATAGCAATACAAGAATAATAAGGGGATTCTGAAATTAATGTACATTGCTATATGTCGAGTTATGCACACTGAGGCAACATAGCCACAGAATGAGGTCTGAAGTCGGCACTATAACCATAATAACCTACTTTTTAAACTTCAAAAAATTGAAGGTCCTTTATAGTGTACAGTACAATAGACGGCCCTGCACGTCCCTTTCATTTGACGACTCCAAATGCACAACCACGATGACTAAGGAAAGGAAATTAATGTTTTATGCGTCATTTGAACTATTACATTGTTGATTAAATCTTGACAATTTGAGCAAATATATTTGGGTGTCGAAAGCGTTTAATACCAGCGACATACACTTTTAATTAAGCAGATTAACCCTTAAACGGTTTAGTCCCCTTTTATTATCCGCCAAATCACAGTTGTTGAGAACGAAATTTGTTTTCAAACATCTCAAACTGAACAAATATGAGCAATTATCACCCACTTGAAGTTGTGGATCGCGGTAGCGAGACACAACTTCAAGTGGGTGAAAAAATAAATTTTAAATTTATTTATATTTTTTAATGTTAAGGATTTAATTAGATCAGGTTAATTTTAAAAAACTCAGTTGAGATTAACAATATAATGTTCCTGTAATGCTCAGCACTTGGCAATTGATTTGTAATTTAGTTGTTCATTTGTGCATGCCAATAGGTTGGGATTTATAGGTTTGGCTGGTAATAAAACAAACGTAATGTCAGATTATGGCGGTGTGAAACCACGGTGAGTGTTTGTGCACTTTGGTCACATGCTGTGCGTTACACTGACAGATCCACAATCAACTCGTACGAGATTCATCAATAAATGACCCGTCACATCCTATATACTACATGAAAACACTGATCTCAAATTAAATTAAAAATTATCAGAAATAAATTTCTAGTTTAAAGTGTTTTCAGTTATATCTGTTTTTATCTTGGACATCATAATATTTATCATTGCAATATCCATCTATTGTGGGGAAACAACGCGGATCGCATGTCTGGCTAAAACAATGACAATGCATTTAAAGCTATAATTATGAGCTGTTTATTTTTCGATGTTTATCATTAATTTTAAATTAATATGCGTTATGCCTGTGCGGCTGCGTATTTATCATTAGCTTAGAAATAAAAAGGTATTGTTCCATCCACAGGGTCCTATTCTAATATCGACCATTCTTTCTTAACTTACAAACATTCGCTCTTCCGAAAGTGCATCAATTTAGAATAATTAGCTGTTGGTCTCCAATTAGCATGATTTAAAAAAACAACAATAAACTATAGTCTCGATTTGTAATAAATACACAGCCTAGGTTCAGTAAATGACAGATTCATGAGTGAGTATTGTCATTTTCTTCTCGCTACATTTAATAAAAATGTGTACTCTCCATTCAGAGCCATATTTGTGATTAATGTCATCATTTTGGGTGGCAATGAGGTTAGGTGTGTCAACAACTGGTAATTTTTCACGTGGCAGCAAATTACGTTATTTGCCAAATATGAATTAATCTGGCGAAACTGTTCATAAATCAGTCGCTTTTTATCTTTTCATTGATTATGAGTTTTAGAGCTCTTTGATGATTCTCAGAATATGCCGCGTTATGGACGTCACAAACGATTGACCAAAAATGGAGTTGACCTCAATCATTGGAGTCATCGGGACCGGTCACCGCGTGCAAGCCACATTTCTACTTCTATAAGGCCGCCATTCCATGTGTCCGGTTGCGGAATGCGGTTGCCGCACCGCATGCGGAAACCGGACACATGGAATGGTAGCCTGACTGGCCGCCCCGGTGGCTCTTTCGGTTAGATCTTACCCCGTAATCAGGAAGTACCCAGTTTGTTTTCCAGTCTGTCCGGACATGCGCAAAGAATATGAACATACGTCATTACTAATATCTACCCCATTCCTAATTTCCATTGGCACCGGGATAGACGGTCATGGTGCATATATTCTGAAAGTTTTGAGTGTGTAGTGCTCTATATTATACTGTGCCCTAAAAAATCGGTGACACCTTGCAGCCCATGATGGCAGTACTGTCGTCGATTGGTGTCTCTCAGACCAATTATTTTTTAATACGAGACTGGCGTTAGACTTGTCGCATAGAAAACGCCGAGTAATCGCCAACAAACAAAATCTCCAATTTCGAATATGTGATTTTCGACATGTCTCCCACCTGTTGCAAATAACTCTCACACATTTGTAGGCCGACTAAGAGATAAATATCATATTCAAATCGCGGAACATCCGCAGTCGATTTTGGTCGCAGACTGGTTGTTATTCACCCGCAATGTCAGTGTGACTAGGGCTTAGTATGATACGATACCACCACATACGATGCGATGTGATACATAGCATCATCGCATTGAATGAGAGTTTTGGAATATCACTATGCTGAACAATTGACGTCTACAGACGTCAGATTCTGACGTATAAAGACGGTCCCCGCGCTGAAGGGGTTACAATAGGAATACATTACATTTCATGGAATTCACACAAATTGTTGGCTGTGTCTACAGCTGCAGCAGCAATACAATACAGCATCCGCTTCGCACATCATTTACAACACGCTGCAAAACTTATCTGATCCTCTAACACCCTTTACATGCTACTGGGCCAGAATGAAGTTGAATCACCGTGTGATACCGTGAAGATACCAATATGTGCTGGTTGTCCAGAATTTTGAAAATTGCACCCCAATCCTCATTTATCACAAACAGCACAGTACGCCAAATGTGTACGTCTGTATTCAGAAATATTATGTATATCTCAAATTATTTGCAGTTATTTCTAAACAGATCAATGCAGGCAGTTGCCCAATGGCCGCCAGACTTTGGCACAATTATGGTTTAATGCTGGTCCAGCATCTGTGACACAGGCCCAATATTAAATCAGAGTATTGTTAGAGTCTCTTGCTTTGCTGTGATATTGTTCTGCGTGACCATCACTCCCCCCCCCCTGCTATCGTCTGCTATCTGTCCATCGCGGCTGCACTGGAGCTAAGTGGGAACGAGTGCAGGGCAGGCAGCGTGTTGAAATAGCTGTAGATACAGCGGGTTCATTGAGGGCGGCGCTCTGCTCTACACAACAGATGGCACAGACAAACTAACACTTTGTCCACCGTGGTAGCATTTCAAATCATTCCCGGTGGGGAAAAAAGTGTTCATTCATTTTGTTAACCCTTCTGCTGCTGAATTGTTTGTTTTTTCATTCACTCAAATCAAGTGAATGTTTATATTTGTAAAACATATACATCTCCCATATTCAATTATTTCTTAGCCCTTTAACCGCCAAATTATTCAATTTAAATTTTCACCCACTTGAAGTTGTGTCTCGCTGACGCGATCCACAGCTTCTAGTGAGTGAAAATTATTCAGATTTGACAAAATGGAGGTCTTTTCAAATCTTGCTGGTTGATGTCACATTTTATCTTTAACATATTTAAAATGTGGTACTTCATGTGCTAATAAAAAATGAAAACCCGAATATATGCGGCACCGGCGGTTGAAGGGTTAATTATCCTAAAATAATATGAATTTTGTTCACAATTCATGTGGTCTGAAATATGCCTTAACCCTTTCACCACTGAAGCCCGTTTTGGGCTCAGTTTGGATTCATGTCACCGATTTGCATCTATATAGTTTCTCAAGTGAAAATGAAAACATTCCCAAATTACCACACTACCTGCATGGATGAATATGCTGAAAATCAGCAGCGTCGAATATTTTTTAATAAAAGCAGACAGGCCTGAAACGCCGTGTTAAAACGCCATAAAAACACACATGCCTGAAAAGTCTTGTTAAAACCGCAACGTCGATAAATTAGTCTGGATTGTTCTATTTTCATAACGGATCTCAGTTCATGGTTGATGATAGTCAACATTGTCAACCGGTCCCGAAGTGCCAGACAGGTGCCCCGTCTAGGTTGGTGAAGGTCCGTCTTCGAAAAATTACTCCTTGATCCCCCAGGTCATACCCTCGTACATCCGTAGTGTCGGGAAGTGGTTATATTCTGCTTGCCTCGTGCCGGGATAAGCCACATCCCGCCATAGATATACAGGGGTGGGCTTGGATCAAAGGACCCCCGTTTAAGCCAAAAATGTTGTGTATATAACTGTTATGGCAATTTTGAAATAAAATTTTAAAATAAAATCTTATTAATTGCCATATGTTTCCTCATGTGTTTAACATAAATCATGTTTCGTAATTTGTTAATTCATAATCAATGTAAAGGCGGGGAATTGTTAAACCAGGTGTACTTAAAAATAAATAATTAATTACAACAGCTACTATTCATCTTATTTAACTGGGATTTAGTAACATCCGGGAAAATATAATCTGTTATATTTTCCTTTATGACATAGACCCAAGCCGGTAATCTGCAAGAGTTTGACCCAGATCTTAGGTACATGATTGGTCGAGATGTCCGATCTAGGCCAACCGAAGATACAGACCAACTGCTCGGAGAATACGGTCCCCGGGTAAAAATCTGTGAATGTTTGGTAATCAGATTTGCTGACTGTGCTATGGCTTGTCAGGTCTTATCTTGGACTTCTCTCTCTGGAGTCACCTTCAGGAGAAGTGATTACCCAGGTAACACTGCGAGCAGGAGGCAGCCACAAATTTAACTACACCTCGCGCAAATACACGACACTGGGTGAAACGTGGCACAGCAAAGCCAAGACACTGGGCCATGCATGACCCAGTGTCTTGTGTTTGCCGTGCCATGAACAGCGATGCCAGTTTGAGTAATGGTAAATCAATGAGGACCTACACATGACCACGTCCTGTAGTGGAGTTATAGTACCCCGTGTTACCTGTATAGTCCCAAGTAAAATATAGGATTTTGTCAAAACAAAACAATTTTTGTAAGATTGTTAAAACATTTTAAAACGTTCTTTATAAAAATACATTCTTATAATTATTGAAAGAACGTATTTTATAGCGCCATAAAAAAAGTTATTTTTTCCGTAAACGTTTTTAAAGTAATATTTGAGTAAAATGTGTTAAGGATATATTTAAAATATCATAAGAACAAAAACATAGCGAAAAACGCCACAAATTAAAACTGATATTTTTGTGACCTATCTGAAATGTTTCGAAATCTTTTTGCTACATTAAAATACAATAATTTAGTTTCTCTCTCTGATTTTGGCTTATTAAATGGGAGAATGTGGATACCCTTGATTACAGCACCACAAACTGTACCGATAGTGTGATTTCAGACAAATTTCTTTTCACAGATGTAATGAAGTTACAACATTGATTCAAGTATCAATTACGATGATTAAATTGTTGAATGTGTATATTCTGCGGAAAAGACGACACAGCCAACCGATTTAATTTTAAAAGCAGATGAGCGTATCCCAGCAGACACGAGAAGTTAAAAGTTAAACAATTATTGTTTCAATGTTGTGCCACCGTCTACGACACTGGATCAGCATTTAAGCAACACTAGGTCAATGTATCGTTTTGGTGCGATGCGTGTGTCTATCTCGACCAATCAGTGCCCTCTAATATAGGTCAATCTAATTGAGAGTTTTCGCTCAGATCTCCTGGCAACAGACCGTATGACCTTACAAAGGACACATTTGATGACAATACCAAGAAACAGTATACTCGTCGTGATATTACTCCGGGCGGCAATGACACATTTATTAAATATTATATATTACCCACATGTCAAATACACCATTACTATTTATCACCAATAAGGTCATCGTTTTTTAGATAATTATTTGGGATGATGGGGATGAGTGCTAGGATGAGTGATAGGGATGAGTGCTAAAACTCATCGGTGATGTATCATGTGTAAAGTTAGCCGTTATTTAAGTCTACGGGGGGGGGGGGGGGGCATCACACTACAACGTATGAGCGAAACGTATGATTTGCGTTTGAAATTTTCTAAAATAAGTGTCATACGCACACAAAAACCTTGAAAAATACAAAATTTTGCGTGTATTTACCGTATTGAACGTATGAGTAGCTTATTGCCAGCGCCAAACGCAGATTTTTTTTGAACATGTACGCATGTTGAAAAACAATTTTGTATGTTA
>OZ024904.1:17310218-17350218 GCA_964017125.1 Flabesymbios commensalis | reverse complement strand
GTTAGAAGCCATCACTGTTTTACTTCTGGTTGATTTAGTGTATCACTTCATCAGGCGATTTTGCTTGTCAAAGTCTATTCATTCATTAATTTATTTCTTGAATCATTCATTCATTCATTCATTCATTCATTCATTCATTCATTCATTCATTCATTTACTCATTCATTCATTCATTCATTCATTCATATTCAATCACTCATTTATTCGTGTATTAATAAATAAATTAATTAATTAATTAATTAATTGATTCATTATTTCGTTTATTCATTCATTCATTCATTCATTCATTCATTCATTCATTCATTCATTCATTCATTCATTCATTCATTTATTCATTCATTCATTCATTCATTCATTCATTCATTCATTCATTCATTCATTCACTCATGTATTCGCTCATTCATTCATTCATTCATTCATTCATTCATTCATTCATTCATTCATTCATTCATTCATTCATTCATTCATTCATTCATTCATTCATTCATTCATTCATTCATTCATTCATTCATTCATTCATGCGTTTATTCATTCATTTGTTCATTTACTTATTCATTCATTCACATGTTCGTTCGCTCATTAATGCATTAGTTCATTCGTACATCCATTTAATTCACGTATATATATCTATTCAGTCATACATTAGCCCGTGCTCAGATGCATTCATCTATTCAGTCATCCACCGCACTATATTAGTGTAGCGTGCATCCACTTCTGGAGTGAGTACGGCTGTATTTGCGCGCTGAAGCCAAGCATTCCTCTGCCTTTCTGGCATGACTTGGCATATTTACCAGTCACATAGGACAATACCAACCTTGCAAACAACATATATTACTGGACCATTGGCTCAATGCTGTGTCAACGTATGAGATATTGGTCCAGCATTGAAGCCGCATCAGGGTAATGTTAGTTCCAGTTGTGGTTCAAGCATTACGCTGCTATTTACATAACAAAAACTGTGTAAGCCGTTCACTATTATTTGCCCTGCACATGTGCTAATCTCCCACCGAAAACTCTAAATAGGGAATGTCAAGAGGCTTCATTCATCATGCTCATCAGCGGCGGTATGCATGGTATGCGCTTTGCTAAGCTCTAGTTAAATCTGATATGATGATAAAAAATAAATGAACCAGGATTTATCCATATTACGTACATGTAAATCAAAGGACGTCTTATGACAGGGCATCTAATCGAAAAAAATTATTGCCCCAGCAGTGTAACCATGGGAACCATGGGAACGTTACAATGGACCGTCATTAACATGGTCACGTCTCAAAAGAGACAAGCTAAATATGCTTGACTTCTAAAACATATGTACATTTATTCTACATAAACACGTTTAAATACAGATTGATATATGTAGAAAAATATACGTATGTTGAAATGTGTCAGCTACAATTTGTTTATAGACAGGTGACAAAAAAACTATTTTTCACAACCAATTGTATCATAGTGGCCAATCAATCATAAGGCGGTGTGGGTTTTAATTAACTCATTAATTGACTGCTGTGTGATCGATTATCACACCATCACAATTACCCCTTACTCTAGGAAAAAAAACCCAGTTTTTATCAGTTACCATTTTTGATGAATAAGATAATCATAGTGTTATTGACCCTTTCAGCGTGGGGATCGTCTTTAGACGTCAGAATCTGACGTCTACAGACGTCAGATTCTGACGTCTAAAGTTGACCCCCACACTGAAAAAATCATGTTTTTTATAATGGCCGTAAACCCTTAACATAGATATTCATAAGAAGCAGAAAGAACGAAATAAGACATGTATGATATTTCAAGTAGAAAAAAACCCTTTTGGTTTATATAAAAATATTTCATGGTTGTAAGGTTTGAAATAGACGATAGAATGCTTGCAGATACCACAACGTATAATATCAGATTCTAGGCTCCAGGTAATGACACTCTGAATGCCTTTCTCCACCACCCACTTCTGGTCCATGTGTCTCACTTGTGGTGATGAATTCACCCGGGTTTCTTAGATTTTTCATGCAATGCGGAAGTATCCTGTTGCTTTGTAAAGCAGTTCTGTTTATATGTCCTCTTGTTTCTCTGCTGGGTGAACATATTAGTGATATGGACGAATAGGGAATGTATTAAAAGCAGGGAAGTATTTGTTGTCACAGCTATTCCCTTGAACGCCGATATATAACTTTCGTGCCCACAAAATAGGATTTCGTGCAAACGATATACTACTTTGTGGACACGTAATAGTACTTCGTGGGCACGAACAAATATTTCTTGCGCACGAAATAAAAAAAAACTCATGGTCCTAGCCACCGTAGAAATTTCAAAATAATCATTAAAGAAGGTTATGTTTTTCGTTTTGTTGTTTGATCTGTCTGTCCAGAGATTTGTTTCGTGGCAAGAAACAATCAATTAGATTTTGGGAAGATCCGGATCACGATAATTAATTTCGGCGGAGGTTTTTAGTCTTCGACTGACTCACTGTCTAGTTTATTTTTGTTTTTAAGATGAATTATTATACATTCGAGCCCATATATTACACAGTCCTTCACATGTTACTCTGTAATCTGTGTCTAAAGTGAAACCAATGAGGTTTAAAAGACTCTTTTCAACCTCCTTGGTGAAACCAAAGAAATGACGATCCAGATTGACCCAGATCTTTATCATGTCATCTCGACCAATCACATGACAGCTCTGTCTTGGTCAATCGCTTTGAAAATGCATATTCAGACGGAGACAGGAACTCTCCTTTCCTTCACTTTAAATTACACCAGTTAATGTGTTTTCGTATGTGTAATTTATTATCGTAAAGTGTAGTCAGGTGGTGTTATTATTTAAATATTAATTTATTCATGTATGTATGTATGTATGTTATGCACGTATTCAAAGTTAAGTGTAAATTTGTTAATTAAGTGAATACAAACACTAGTTAGAGCTTATACTGAACCTGGTTTGCGTTGGCTATGTTCATGAGTGAAATGAGAGCATTAAAATAGGATGGGCGTAAATAATTAATTAGTTAGGGACACTGCAAAATTCAGCAATTGTAAGCAGTCAAATCCTAAAATGTTGCGCCATGTACATTTGCTTAAATGTGTCGTTCGAAGGTATATAAAGCCTTACTTTAAAAATACGCTAATTTGAGAACCATACTATGTTGTAGACGCAAATAATTGACATATATTTTCGCGCACCTTTTACGGTAACGTGAGGTTATATTTGATATTTCATATTTATTGGATTCAATATCGACACAAAACAAAGTATCGCCATCTAACGCTGCATCGTAGCAGGCTCGGTTGATGGAAGGCTGCAAAAGTCGTATTCTTATGTTTATTTACAACAGTAGCCTGAGGAGGCACGGTGTGGCACAATAAGGAAGGAAGTGGTTTAACAGGCAGCTTCAATAGAGCATATCACATAGCCCCTGGCAAGTGATCGACATATTAATCACATATTCAATCACTCAACCTTGAATCAACCTCTTCTCGGACTGCATGTTTAGCAGCATAATAATAATGATCCATCGAATAATGCTATCGGTATAGATCATATCTTCTTTTCTTGATCAAATTTATAAGTCAGATAGTTCATTCGCATTTGTCTTATATAAATTCAACTAGGTATTTGTGTGGTGGAAAACTTGTAGACCGTTAAGGAAAGCATCTTTGACTGCATGATAGAGGTCATGTAGACGTCATGTGACCCATAGAGGTCATGTTACCCATACTGCAATTAATTTTGTGAGTTACTGTTTTTGTACTGTATTTCAGCGACTAAAAAATAAATACTATCATATCGTACTTAAATTAAAGCTGCATAGCGCCATAGAAAATGTAGGTATAGTTTGAACTAAAATGACACAAATACGTGTGAAATTACAGTAATCTTAGAAATGTGTCTTGGACTCTAAAAAAACACCCATTTCGATGTTATAGTTTAATAGAATTTTTTTTTATGGAATAACGTTTAAATGTTATCATACACGATCAACACATATTGTGACTTTAGAGATGAACGTTTGCTGAGAAGAAGTTTACATTAACGTGTTATGATAACAAGATGGCTGTCAAATTTACGATACCAGTAAGTTTGAGTTAATAGTTGTTAATATAGCTGAATAATTCCACATATTTATTTGTATATTGCACTGACATGATGTATCAGTGCATGGGTTTTTTCTGTGGATAAGTTCAAATCTGCCAGAAGATAATTTGTGGCAATGGAAAATGGAAAACCTCTGATAGTGGCTGTAGAATCGTTGACACTGTAGGAAATACTCAAATTATATCAATAACAATAACGGTTGTTTCCAATAATCAATATATTTAAATTCCAGTTTGTTTGTTGACATGGATGTAGATCTGTTGGTAGATTAAGTCTCATATGACAGGCGGTGACATGATTGTGATGTTACGTACTCGCACTACAAGTGTGGTTATAATGCCATACATGCTGTCAGATTGAGAGGGTGGTTGTTATTTAGGATTATCCCAGCTTAGTTTTGATTTGACTGAGTTGTGTTTGATGGTGACCCACAACGATGCCTGCCGCTAAGTCATAAAAAACAAGCTGCCGGCAAAACAACCAGCAGCAACTGTAGCACTAGCCAGTAAGCAGGTTAGCTACAGCAACAGCCGCAACTAGCGTTATCATAGCCAGTAAAATATGGTGCGCTGGCTAAACAGATAAACACAGTTGGCCTCATTGCAGGCAGGAAATTGAGTTCTGTGTTGGTGTTTGATGAAGTGGAGTTGAGACTTGGGACTTTGTGTGAGATGAGAAGATGGACCCGTTGATCCAGCCAGATCCTGAGATGACGTGTTTGTGGACCGTGCCCTTAGAGATGACACCTGTACAATGCCGTCCTGATGTGTCCACATTCAATTATAACTGACCCATTGTTTGGTGACCCTATATAAAGCTCCACCTTCAGCCATGGCATCAGAAGACAGGACTAGAGTGAGGTTTGCACCAGGATCTCAGATCCTGAGTGCGGAATCATTAATAACTGGATATCCTGACATGACGAGCTATGGGATCAGGCGACCTCAACATGAGAGACTTATATGGACAGGTATAGATAACCAGGCGCTGGATTCATTAGACGACGAAGATGTCACGTTTAAGTACAGGTCCGTACAAATCAGAATTAACTTATCTGTTGGTGACCGGATTTATTTTTCCACCTTCTCAGCACCCTTGTCCTTTGATCGGCGGTACCGATGATATTCGTGTTTTTTTTTATATTTTATATTAGCACCTCAAATACCAGCTTTTGAACATGTACACGTGACATCAATCAACAAGATTTCAAAAAACGTTGACCTCCATTTTGTCAAATCTGAATAATGTCCACTTATTTGAAGTTGTGGATCGCGTCTTCGAGACATAACTGCAAGTAGGTGGAAATTCCAATTAAATAATTTGGTGATTAAAAGGTTGTATAATAAGTTAGACTACATGACATAAGGACGATCTGAACGTTCATTTCATGTTTTAAATGTGTGTATTCGAAAAATACTGATATTATTGAGCTCAGACTTGCGTCAGATTTGAGCTTCAATAATTACACAATTTGGCAATTTTAACTACTTTCAGGTGGGAAGTGCCGCAGCAAATAATTCAAAGTTTTGGAAGACTAAAAAACTGAATAGTTAAATAGTTAAAACAGGCCACAACTGGTCACCGGATCTATGCAGGAATATTTGAAGATTGTCTAATTAAAATAAGGACAATTCTGTGAAACTCAATGACCTTGACCTCCTTTGTTTTCACCGAGCTGGCTAATACAATGAAGTATGGGGGAGGGGGTATTTTATAACTTTGTTTTCACCGAGTGACGTCAATGCGTTTCACAGAATGAAGTATGGGGTAGGGGCTGTTATATAATACAACTGACAGTTCATCTTAATTGTCAGTGCGGATGCTACATGTAGTTTCAGGCTCAAATGTTGAAATAATGTAATGAAATTACTAGACATCAGGGCAATAATCATAGAACTAAATCCGAAGCACAATTACCTCTTACGCTGTAAATGGCTTTAAAATTTAAAATAAAATTGAAAATATAATATTTTTAATGAGAATCTAAGTATTGTTTCTTGCAATTTGTTGAGGTCGAACTATTAAATAAAGATACCATGTCCCATCAGGAAGTTGACAATATACATTTGAATACATAAATTGTCAGATATTTATTTATTGAAAATATATATTTATTAAAATTACAACCGTGTTTTAAAAAAAATGCGTACAATAAATACCTATTCCACCCATATACATGTACGCTGTCCCTCTGCTGGTAAAGCTATTGCAAAGTGTCATAATTACTTCTCGATTAGACGGGTTGCTAGTCGCTGATCATCACCATTCCATGCAAATGATAAATAAACAATCATATTTTCATTATCTCACCTGTCATCTATTTACACTTTTACCGAGCATACATTCACTCTTTTCATCTTTTGCTGTCAGATGTTGATGTTTTTCCTTTCTGTGTGTTTTCAGACCCCAGGTCAACATGGCGGACCTGCGGAAGACACCGCCATCATCCAGGGGATCTCTCTTCACTAACTTTGAAGATGTACAGGTCAGTTCTTAACCATTAAAGCTTGGAAATATCGTCACCTTGGATATGAAAGGGTGTATCTGCCACTTTACAAAGTGGCAGATACACCCTTTCATATTTAAGGTGACGATATGTGTACAAACCATGGAGAGCAAAGGGTTTTTAAATTTGAAGTCATCATTAATGTCTCTTTCCTTTTTATTTGAATACATATGTTATGGATCTACGGCCATTATAATTGTTTCAATTGTTTTTTGTGCGGGGATCGACATTAAATGTCATAATGTGACATCTAAAGACGGTCCCCTCCCTGGATGGGCTAACCCATAGATCCCTAATTGCCGATCATAGTAGTGTTTTTTTATGTTTTTATGACAGACATTTTTATGTAGTATGTTTCTGTGATGTTATTCACATTTATGTACCCAGTTTTCAGGTGCGAAAACAATGACATACGATATGACCTAATTTTAAAAATCTGAGAATTTATCGGTCACTTAAAGCTGTGGATCATACGGAAGTTGATTTAGGACATAAACATGATTTTTATCTGAACAGTCTGCTAATCCGTTCTAACTTTTGCCAGTTCGTTATAACCGTCTACTGACAGACCACTAATCCATTATAAAGGTCTCCTAACAAACCACTAATCCGCTATAACAGTTTGCCAATCCGTTACATGTTCTTCTAACATACCAACTAATCGTTTATAATGGTCTGCCAAACTGATATTACGGTCGATAAACATACCTCTAATCCGTTATAACGGTCTGCCAAACCGTTATAGAAGATTAGTAGACTGTTAACTTAGTGAACCGTCATAAGAAATAAATAGACCGTTAAAACGTAATAGTAGACAATTATGAAGGATTAGTAGACCGCTTATAATGGCGGATCAGTGGACCGTTATAGACGGCTATTAGACCCTTATACCGGATTACTGAACCGGTATAACGGATTAGTAAATCATCATAGCAGATAAGTACACCCTTATAACAGACTAGTAGACCACTATAACGGACTAGTAGATCGTTATAATGGGTTAGGTAACCGTTATAACGGATTTAAAACTATTTTCATGTAGGAATTACTCACGGGGCTAAAACACATCATACCAAACGTTTACAATTACAAGTATATCCTCCTCTAGAAAATAAAAGGTCGTATCAGTCACTTAAAAAATGGCAAACACGACCTTCAAATTGGTGGAGTATAATATTCGTTCTGATTATTTCAATGGTTACATTGCCAATCATCTAACTTGGTCTTGGCGACTGTGCCTTGAATAAATTTCAGTTCCTTGAAATAATTTCCGTCCCGGTCACGATCTGACCTTAAAGTGCTGAAATGATTTTATGCAAAACCATGAGGTGTTTTCAACTTGAAATCATCATAAATATCTGAGTTAGCTTTTCCGCATTATTTAAATACATATGTTATGGGTCTTCTGCCATTATAAATATTTTACTCTTTGAGTATTTTGTTAGAACGATACATCCACAAATGCGTAGATAATAATCTAATTTGGCGTTTCATCATTCCTGACTGACTCTCGTTAATATAAATAAAGAAAAAATATTTTTATATAGGCCTATTCATTTATTACAATGGATTGCTAAGAGTTACTACTCATAAATGTTAAAATGGTATAATATTTTAAACGAAAACGTGATAAAGTATATGTCCCAATATATTTAATATAATTATGTTCTTACTTCTGTGGAACAGTCATCACTAGACTCGATTGTGAATAATAATTACCGCAAGTGTTTTTTATTGGATAAATTAATATAAATTGATAAATTAAATGATTATCTAATCAAATAAAACCAATTTATTAATACTAGAGCGATAATGAAAAGGAGCTGTATACTCTATTAAGAATGTCTGCCATATTCATTATGGAAAATAAGCATACTTTTATATGTGAAGATGCAATAATATGTTATACAATTAATTATTATATCTAGTTAATTTATATAATGAATACAGCTTCAAATACAAACAAAATGTATTTAATAAAAAGTTATAATATCAGCGCTGTATAAGTTTAATGACCGATATAATGTAGATCCTAATGCATATTTCCCGTCATACCTGCACATAGCAAGTGGTTGTACCTAGATACCTGGCAGAAAAGAAAAGTTGACCCGATTTTGGCTTGATGTTGTGCCAGCGTCGTAGACGGTGGACCAACGTTAAGCCAGCATCCGGTTGACTCTGGGTAGAGTCACGCTAGGACCTGACATTCACTATGTTTTTCACCGCCCCACCTGTTGCCACTTCTAATTTCTGTTCGTGCCACAAAATGATTTTTAAAAACTATAAAAAATAGTCTATCTATCATTCCACAGTACTATGTCTAATATACACCTAGACATGGTGTACTGCGCTAGCCTCATCATCTGGCCTAAAGCACTTTACGACTCTGTCATTTACTGTTATAAACGAGATTCAGCTTTTGATAAAGTGATGTATAATGCGAAAAGTTGTGATACATGTAGGTCCGGGCCTCCGGTTTAAAAACAAAGATAACTTTACGTAAATCTGCAAACCTATAGAGCGAAAGCCGCAAAACATGTTATTTATCTCTAAACACTTTAAAGTCAAATATATATGGCTTGAACAGCATAGACACATCTTTACTCCCACGCACAGTGTCGCTCGCTAAGCCAGCCAACACCGCTCCCCCCCCCCCCCCACACACACACACAGGCGTGCACAGATGAATCAGTGAAAGACACACCACACTGTCGTTTTTTTGTATATTTAAATAAAATTGGAATTGGTTTGATGCTACTGTACCGAATAAGCGTAACAAAGCTGTATACAATCATTGAATAATAATTATGTTACTTTCAATGTAAACTTGAAATATCTAACCAATAACTTTCAACCAAATCCTTGATGTATCTCATTGCATTGAATCATAATTGTGATACATTTACAATAGTTCAATTTAAATGTTCGTGGATTACGGTTGTGCATTGTATCGATATGTTTTGTCAAATAAAACATGTTCTTTCATTAATACTTAATCCACGTGAAACAACTTTGTTTTCTCAATTTATGAGTCACCAGTACTTAATATGTGTTCCCACGTGTAACCGCAGGCATCATGTAGTACCCACCAAGAACCAGACGTTGAACATATGCAGTTTCAATGTAGGCCCACCGTCGCAGACGGTGGGCCCGCAATAAAACAACATTGGGCCAATGTCTGGTATTTGCTGAGTACAAGGCGATAATCAGTGTTGGAGAAAAATAGCTGAAGGATATCACTGATGACCTTCCGATGTCATTGAGCATCTCAACTGTTTACACCACGCATTTATCATCGACAAGTCAGACTGCATTATTTATTTATAAACATAAGTTTTAGACCACATCAAATAATAATAGTTAGAGGAATACAATTTAATTATTATTGCCCGTCGCGTTTGATTTATTGTGATGAAATGAATTGAAAAACACGAGAAGCAAAGCGGAAAAGTATTTATTTTTTTTTACTATTATTCATGATAATAATGTAAGTCTACACTGCATTGGTTGTTTGCCATAAAAATCGCCCTGGTGAAGTGCATGAGCCTCATTATGTTACAATTCTACTAGTGTGATAAACATGTATTTGAAATATCGTGAGTTATGGCTCGTCGTCCTACCCGCATTTCTTAAAAAAAAACAGTAAAAAACAGTAATTTAAAAACATCAGAACGCACATAAAGAAAATGCCGTATTATTATTTTCTGTACACCAGCATGCCATATTAGACGTGACATGACATCGCTGGGCTACACCGCTGCATGGCACATCACGGTAGTTTTTTATATTCGTTATCGGTACAGAGTGTCTTTTTTGCTACTATATATAATTAGTATGTCATACGTAGTAGCTATTTTATCTCTGGTTTTGGTGCGGGAAACAAAATGATAGACCTCTATGGTATCTTGGCAATGCCTTTTAATTCATTTTTAGTAGTAGTCATTTATATTATCGAAATACCCAGTTTTTATTTTGGCAGTGCCACTTAACATGATTTTAGTTGTGTATGTCATACCATGTATATTATCATATGATTTTAACAAATTAACAATCTTGTATATACATGTACATATATCTCTTTCATTTCTATGGCAAATAAGTCTGTAATGACTTTTCTTGTCTGTCAATAAAATATCTGTCTGTCTGTCTGGTACAATTGGTCAATTCATTACGCTTGATGTCATTTCAATTTATTGAACACTTAACATTATTAATCTAAGATACAATAAATAATTCAATTATCGACATGTACCTGCATTTTGGAAAATCAACATTAATATAATTCAGACATAAATCAAGAAGGCGATGTCACAGAGTGTAGTTAGCTGAAAAATGATTACAATTTTAGAAACGGTATTTTTCTTGTAGATATTTGTGTATCATACCACATTGTGTGGCAAACTATGCACAATTACCACACATTCAGAGAGGGATGTGGCGCAGCGGCTGGGGCGTGGCGCTTTGTAATAGCCGTATAACATGTATACAATGTTGGCTCAAAGTCGAGCACGTCGGGCCGGCGTTGTACAAATGTTATACAAATGTTTTGTGTTTGCTGGGTGGGTTCAATTCCAGCTAGGCGCAGGTTCACATATGCATATCCTGTTTCTCCCCTCTGAACGTTGAGACATTGTTTCGATGTTGTTTCCTTGAGCCAGGCACTACAATCTCAAGTGCTTCACTTTACTCATGTGTAAATGAGTACCTGGTAAAACAGGTATGGAAATGAGCACGATAAATGGCAAGCGCTGAAATGCCGGCAGGGCTAGATTCTCTCCTGGGGTTGAAATGACACATGAATGAATAGGTACAGTGACCAGGGGGTAATGTAATGTCTGCTGATATCACAAAATAAACATACACTTTAATCTTTAACCCTTACAACGCTGAAATATTTTTTGCACAAACCATGGAGACCAAAGGGTTCATTCAAATTGAAATCATCATAAATGTCTCAGTTAGCTCTTCCCGGTTGATTTGAATACCTATGTTATGGGTGTACGGTCATCGAAATATTTTAATTCTTTCATTGCTGGGACCGTCCAATTCATGCCAATGATATATACCATGACATGCCTTGTCATACTGTATCATAGTATTGAATGACATGCTATGTCATGCCAGGGAGGGCAGACAAATCATCAGATGTAAATGTCATTTATTTGTCGAGTGTAGTATACGCTCCACCTGCTACCAGCTACTGATCCGTATATATAAAAAAACGGAATATGTGTTAAGGAGAAGGAACGAGATTCGATAGATTCGTAGATCCGAATGTACGAGGCGCGCAGCGCCAAGTATATTTAGATCTAAGAATCTATTGGGAATCTATCAATTGAGTTATTTCTTCGATGCACATAATAGGTACATGGATGGCTCAAAATTGACTTGACTTGTCCCGTATGAACAATAGCTGTAATTTGTGAACAAAGTGTTGATTTGTAGATCAAAATCTACTGTTTTAACATCATAGATGGACGTCACAAGTGTTATCTTATACCAAATAAAAACCTGATTAAGCATATGAATCTCTAGGCCTATTTGATGAGAGTACGCTCTAGACTATAGACAAGGCATCCTAATCCGGACACGGTCACTGACCTTCAGATCCCCACCACACGTCAACCACTGAGCTCCTATAGTGCTCCAGCCTGGGGGGAGCTACCCAGCAATAATACGAGACGTTTAACCAATGCTGGCTTGATGTTGAGCCACCGTCTACGACGCTGGCCCAACATCAAGCCACCATTGGTTAAATATCTCGGGTTTGCTCGGATATAGTCTATACGGTTCCCGCTGCCTCATCTCTCTTATCATGCAGAAGGCGCCTGTCCCCTTACTCCCAGTCTAACTCTCCTGCTGTTCTTCAAACGCAATATCTGACCTTTTCACAGGTAGGAGTCACCTCTAGTAATATACCTTTCCCCAAGGCTGGTTTAATGTTGAGCTAGCGTCTGAGACGTTTGCTCAACATTGACTATTAGTGAATATATAGGCATAGTAATCCGTTGGAGCAATCAATGATGAATGGGGATCCAACCGAAATCTACAAGGCTGAGCCCAAAAGCAAAAGAGTTGATCGAATGTCGGCTTAACGTTGGCCCAACGTCGTACATGGAGATGATGGACATAGCCCAACGCGTCGTGCATGCTGTGGATCGATCTTATACGGCTAACATTTAAAAAACACTTCTGCAACGCAAGGACAAACAGTAGTAACTGCTGACAGTTATTGTTTACATGGCAGAATTGTACTTGCTAATATAAATAGCACGGACTTCAACATCAGAGTTGAATATAAATTCCCACCACCTATTCTATGTCTTACAGACGATATCTCTCAGAGGCACTGACGTCCATCATGCCCCAGGCTGACAAAAACAAGGCAATATATACGACTTGCTGTAGCACCACTGCTCACTACAAGATTTTTTAATGGCTGCAATACTGAAACTTTGTATAGGCCCTCTGTTGGTTTATGTGTGCTTTATGCAGCTCATTTGCCAGGATACATAGGGCGACTGATTGATACTCGCCTTATGACTTGCATTGTCCTGTAACGGCTTTTTAGACTGCATAGCAGTTTTATGGTAATATACGTAGACTACGTTGCTCTCTATGAAATTGTCGTTGTCTTCGACTTCGCCACTTTCAGACATGGGAATACACAGATTTATTACTGAAGCAGTATCTTTCTGCCCTACAAAATGGATGACCCACATAATTCATCATTCGATTACTTTAAATGATACAATATATTTTTGCCCTACAAAATGGATGATCCACATGATTCATCATTCGATTACTTTAAATGATACAATATGACTGATGTTTTTTTTTAGCCGAGCAAAACATGCAAATCAATAAATGCAGCAAATTACCTCTGAAGCTTCCCGTATATTTCGTCCGCTTGGATATTAAATGATGCATCTGACACTTTTCACATCCAACGTTGGTTTAAAATCTCCTGTTTGCCGTTTCGCACCATAAAAATGTTCCATACGGTTGTAGTTAATCATGACTATCATAAATTCGTGCCAGAAAAGGGGAAAAGCTCTATGGTATTTTAGCAGTGACAGTGTAGATATTATGGCAATGGTGTAGTCTACCAGTTCAATCCTGCGGGGCGCGTGTTGGTTGACCAAACCAGCGCACGAATAATATCGACACCAGCGAACACGAAACATTAACCCAATATTGGTTGAAGGTTGGGCCATCGTCTGCGACGCTGGGCCAACATTCACCCATTATTAATTCAATGCTTCGTGTTTTTAAATCCAGATACATCAAGCCACACCTTCAACATTCACGTGGTATTAATTCATCTTATTATTCTGACTCCCAAGAAACTAGATAAGCTGATGTTCTATTATTGGGAAAGTAATACAGGCCCAAGTATTGTATAATACCGAAACGTAACCCTTGTGTCTTTTATTAGCAAATTCAACGACGCTCATTGGGAACTATACATCAACATTTACAAATGTTTGGTCTCAAATTAAAACATATCAGTAACTTTCATTCAGTTGAAGTTGTGGTTACCAGACAGTAAGCATTTCTACAGTGAACTGAGAAACATATCACTCAAAACCTCATATAGTGCTTACCTTAACTTAGAAAGTTAGATAGTTAGGATATCCCTAACTTTTCTAATAGAAATTGCGAGAAAACATAATCTCAATCTTAACCCTTACAACGCTGAAATCAGTTTGTATCAACCATGGAGAACAAAGGTTTTTTTTATTTGAAATCATTTTAAATGTCTTAGTTAGCTCTTTCCGCTTCATTTGAATACCTATGGCATGGGTCCACGCCATTATAAATATTTTAATTCTTTCAGTGCGGGGACCGTGTTTATATGTCAGAATCTGACGTCTACAGACGTCAGATTCTGACGTATAAACACAAGGTGTTCAGTGGGGTGGTCCCGCGGTCCTAATTAGCTGGACGCCTTAGTTTAAAATTGAGTAAAGCGATCATTTTTCTTGATAATGTTAAGTAAGAGAAGGGGACGTGACGCAATCGCTAGAGCGCCGGACTGCCCCGCCAGTCATGCATGCGTCCCGGGTTCGAACCCCGCTGTTCCCATTGAGAGTTTCTCCCTTCTCAATGTGACTAGGCGATCACGTTAATGGCGGCCTCGTCGAGTTAAGGTTGAGACCAGTGTATCGACGTTAATTTCGCGCAGGGCCACGCGCTGCGCGCTCCTCAAATAATGTTAAATGGTTAAAATGACGTTTGGAAATAAAGACAGAAATAGTAGCAGCACTTAGTTGAAAGAAAGTTTTTAATATTGTTCGCTTGCGTTTCAAGCTTGAAATTGTCATAAATAAATGAATTGATTGTTGCTTGCATATATTCAGCTATGTACACAATATATTATTATCATCCCAAATGACGTCATTATACGTCGGAAAAGAAAACGTTCGTATACACACATGTAGCATTCTTTATTGTGCAGCTGGAAAATGGTAAATCCATTCAAGCTAAAAGGGTGCAAATCTCAAATCATATATTTCCATAAAAAGAGTTGTGCTAATAATTACATGTTTTAATTTGTTATCATTTAGTTTGTATTTACATTGCAACGAATCAAAAACATAACATGAATAACATGCTTCTATCGGATGTAGTAGTTTCTTTATTTAATAATATCACCGTGTTAAATCACACAGATAACCGGGCCATAATACAGTGGCTCGCTGAGTGCACATAAATCTGTACTTACAGTGGCATTATCCAGTATACTTGTAGGACACGAGAAAACGCAATTAATGTCTGTAATTATTGTCATCTCATCAAACAACGCCTCACTGGTTATTGCTGCTTGTAGAACGCGTCTGGCAGCCTATCAAATAGCAGAGTCTTCACGTGAAATATATAAACCATGAGGGGAATTATCAATAATCACAAGATAATATGGTAGACACTAGATCCAGACATTCGCAGTATTTTTCTGAGGGTGCACATGGGTCCTGAAAATGGTATCTGGACAACTCGTACCACGGACATCTCGTAAGCAGACAACTCGAGCTGCCTCGAGCGGACGAGACGGCTCGTACCACTAGAAAAGACAACTCATACCATTCATGCCGTCAAGAGCAAGGTCAAAAGTAATGCAAGGACATATTGTATCCTCGGTTATCAGGTTATAGCAAGGGATATTGGTCATAGTTAGACGTCCGTATGCTCAATCATCAGATTTTGATCTCATAATAGTAATGAATTTTTAAAAAGTAATCCACGAATATCGATTCTAAATCAGAAAAAATCAACTCCTACATAATATATCCCGTCTGAGTAATCTAAGGTACTCTCCGTAAAATCTCTGAGCCGTTTTGACTCACTATAGTTAACCAAAATTATTTTACATATTCAAATAGAACACACACGAAAGCCTTTAGGATAAGTATAATGTTTTATTTGGCCATTGAAGTGATAGGAGCTTACACTAAAATACATACACAGCTCTCCTGCATATTATACTTGCAAGATTGCGCAAGGTAGAATACAAATATTATTATGAGAGCTGCATTTCATCTGTCAAAAAGGAGGAAAGTCTCTATTTACACTCATTCTATAAATCAGTGAATGCCATCAATAATTATTTGGACTGATTGCAATCTGTATCTTGTACAGCGATATTACTATGCACGGCCCATTGTTTACATTGTCAGTCTGCACATGAACATGTTGTAAGAGCATTTGACCAATTAGACAAAAAAACGTTTTTAAACACAAGTCTCCAAAAATGCACTTTATACACCTGGCTTTAAGGAGAGGGTAATAATACATATAATTTATTCTTATTTTGTACCCATATGAGAAACATTTAATCAATATATTATAAGGCGTTGATCACGTATTTAAATGGATATTGAGCAAAAAAGTACAACGTACAATATTTATCAGTTTATACAATATTATAAGATAATAAGGAGTAATGTAGAATGTGTTCAACACCAGATATATTTTATTATAAAACTTGGATTAGCTGATAGTGACAAAGGAAAGTTTAATTTGTTTATTACCCGTGTACAACCCCAGTGGCAGGATGGGAACAGCGGGGTGCTATCAGCTATCAAGAGGATCGCTTAGCGCACCCTTTGAGTGGTAGGGTACGTAAGCATAAAGAAGAAATTAAAATTTATTTTTATGTTCAAATATAAGTGCATGCACTTATTTTAGTACATATTCTAATATAAGTGCATGCACGTTAACATGGTTAATGCGCGGGGATACGGCAATACTATGTATCCGTATGAAACAGCAATTAATAAGAAGTATAATTCTCAGCCGTCAACGACTCACGAAAGCAAAACCATATCCAAAATACAGCCAGAAAAACAAGAACCAAGAAACATTATGAGAAGTATTGTGCCATAATATATGCACACTATTATATTAAAATATTCACACCTAGATGGGAGGTCAGACGCGCTGATATTAGTTGTTGAAGTTGTTGAAGTGCAAGTGGATAGTTCAAGACAGCAACCCGCCGTCTGCCGTAGTTAAGTCACATAGAAAATCCACATAACACCTCTAGCTAGATGTTACCCGGATAAGAGATACATATACCCACACGAGAATACAAACTATATTATGCCCGTCACACTGGTGATATACAGGCATATTAATTAATACACAGATCAGTGAAGGATGCTATTAATGAACCATTTGATATCTATGTTACCATGTAATGGTGTTCAATAGCTTGTATGCAGAAACATACGAGCCATATAAATTCCATTAAACGGTGCATAGGCCTACTTCTAGGTGAATTATAATGGATAGCAATAAAACCTATCGCGTTAAACGCTGAACTAGGCCCCCTATAAATAGATATTTATAAAATACAATTTAACAATTATTCTAAAAAGTAATATAAAGGTAGAATTATAATTTTTAATAGTATTCAAGATATTCACATTGTTATTTATTTGTAAGAGATACCAGTTTTCTGCTGGAATTTACGGGATTTCATATGTTTTTATATTACCGGATTAAAAAAGTAAATCCGGATGATTTTTTTCATGACCCACTGTCATCTATGTGCTAGTCCCAGCTATGTGCTCGTCGCGAAGCTGAGTAGATCAGCCTCATCTACTCTGTGCTATACATGGGTCAAATTATGGAACGTAAAATGTACAAATGTCAGACCTAGAATACAAGATGAAAACATGCTTAAATGTATATTTAAAAAATACAGATATCTAAAATTAATTACCAATCTGAGACGAATGTAGCACAATAATACATAATTTAGTTTAGTAACAGATTTAGTAACAGAGAAACATACATCAAGTATGTAAACTCTCTGGTCAGTAAGATTCGTTAGATATGATTAGCTTAGACCTAATGACTGCTACTAAAATAATGTGGTACGAGCTGTCCCGTAGTGTGCTACGAGTTGTTTGTACGAGTTGTTTTTTACACTATTTATAAACTGCAATCCTCGATGTTCGGCCCCTAAGAACAGGCGATTCGACGTTCGTTCGATTCGTTTTTTTACCCATGCGCACCCTCTTTTATGTATTATCCAACCTTGTAATTTCATATTTAAAATGAGCCTGAATATTAACAGTACGAGACAAAGTATTAGTATGTTTTTGTGCCATATACGATTTGACAATAACAAATTCAGCAGAGACACATTATTTGTAAGAGGACAGAATCGACTCGGCCTCAATGAAAGAGCGTTTCCTCTTACTGTACAAAGAATCTACGGATCTTTATATCAACTATCAGTAATATAATTCGACCTTTAACTCTCTCTTCTGCCAGAGGCCAGTGTGCGTTTTCTAGCAATGTATCAAACCAAGTAATGCTCAACTGAAAATGTTAAAAAATAATGTGTAAGATTCTCAGTAATCGCGTTTGCAATTTAAACTTTAAATAAACAAAATATCAATGGGCAATTCTGTAGGACAACGGTTAATACCATAAATAGCGATCATGCTGAGCAGAATACACCCATCAAACACGATGCGTCGACCCAATGGTGTTTTAATTTTGGGCCAGCGTCGGATATTCTAATAAAAATATTCTCATTTAGCACAATTAACTAATGTAACTCGCTGAGATTGTTAAGCGTTTGATGAATCAGGCTGTTGAATACTGATGTCTGGTGGCAATGAATCTCTCTCTGGCCACTTGGAATAAGTTTACGTGTAGTTAAGGAGTGAGAAAGGTGTGATGCGTCTCAGCGGATCGAGTGTGAGTGTGTCCGCCCACAGAAAGTCAATGCCACAGACTGATACATGACTGAAATCAATCATGACCAAATGTTTGGTCGCAAATTAAACAAATATGAATATTTTCACTCACTTGAAGCTGTGGATCGCGGTAGCGAGACACAACTTCAAGTGGATGAAAATTTAAATATTAAATGTAGCGCTTTAAGTGTTAAAATGTTTACCACAGTACAGATATGATACACACAGACAGACAGACATATATTTTATTGACAGAAAAGAAAAGTCATTACAGACTTATTTGTCATAGAAATGAAAGAGATATATGTACATGTATATACAAGATTGTTAGTTTGTTAAAATCATATGATAATATACATGGTATGACATACACAGCTAAAATCATGTTAAGTGGCATTGCCAAAATAAAAACTGGGTATTTCGATAATATAAATGACTACTACTAAAAATGAAATAAAAGGCATTGCCAAGATAACATAGAGGTCTATCATTATGTTTCCCGCACCAAAACCAGAGATAAAATAGCTACTACGTATGACATACTAATTATATATAGTAGCAAAAAAGACACTCTGGAAAGCGTAGAAACCTAAAATATATACAAGTGCATGATTATGCTACAGTAACTGGAGTATGCAATAAGCCAATGGTAAAAATTATATGGTATTTTTTAAAATTAAATATAATATCATGCAAGTACAATAAATATGGCATAAACAGGTAGCTCCGTGTCATGTGACCATGCAAGCACAGTCGCTATGAGCGCGGAGATTCCCTGAGATTGACTAGTGGTGCAAACTTAACGACGTAATAACAGTAGTAATGGCGGTTAAAAATTATTTGTGCAATTCACACAGGACATGGCCCTCGCACAAAAACATTAAGCCTTTTTATAATTCACTATATTTTTTAATTCATACTGTTTCAATCACGACCTAGTTCGAACCACATACTCGGAGTTACAATCGAAGAAAAACATTCCCGACCTCATGGAGAAAATCAGTTGACTTAGCAACTCTGAAATCCTCCATAAGGCCCCACCTCGTCTGATAACAAAGGCGACGGAAACGTCCCTAACCGGCCCCAAAAAGCCAAATAATAAGATCCGAGAGCAACAACCGTCTTGATATGTGGTAATACCCAAGTCAGATCATGAGGGCATGATAATATGAATAATATAGCGACAGGTGACAGATTATTATACTCAGTAGTTTTAGCCCTTAATTTGTTTAAAGCAACCATAAATAAATTGCGCTAGTGACTTCACCACTGTTATGTCTCTAGATGTCATAATTCCTAGAAACATTTCATTTGTCGGTTGTATATTGATAATTGCGGCTACAGAATCATACAAGATTTCGCGTTCATTCTTCGTAGCGCAACAGTGGAGAAGAAGATGTATTTCATCGTCAATTTCGTTTAATTGACACCTTGTGCATATTCGCTGATTTTTTGGAGTGATTGGATTATTGAATCGTCCTCTTTCTATATTTAGATCCTGTGAGCTCATTCGATATCTCGCCATTGCTGTTATGAGGTGGTTCCCCCTTATGTGCAAGATATATGGTTCAACACAGAAATATTTTTTTACTAATGCATATGTGCGCAGCTTACTCGAGCTCTCAATATCTTTTCTCCACTGCTGTGTAAATATTCTAACTATTGATTCTTTAAATGAAAGCATGAATTTATTTGTATCCCCAATATTCTGTGATTCCCAAGTTTGATCAAGCCCGGTTCGTTCGAGGACAGAGCGAATACGGGAACACCAGTTCGTGAAGCCAATGGCATCTAGCTCAAGTAACATATTGTAGGCATTTCTGACTGGATGGCTCCGAGATAATTTTAGTATTCTACACCAATATTTTACAGCTTTTATGTGTTGCCGGATGATCAGTGGAAATCGACCCGTGTCCCCATATATTGCAGGAGTAGGTGTTTGCTTTCTAACGCCAAGTGTGGATTTAATAAATTTTAGATGGATTTTTTCCAGATCGTTAACATCATCGCCTGTATACCATATATCACTTCCATATTCTAGTATGGGCAATATTTGGCAATCAAATACCTTGAACGCAATAGTGGGTGACAATTTACCGACCACAGGACGGGACTGTTTACGTAGAGCAAGGATTGCTTTCCCAGCTTGGGAAGCAAGATGAGAAAAAGTTTCTTTTACCACGTTATTAGCGGACTTGGTGCTATACACTACACCAAGGTATTTATATTGTTCAGCCTTTTCTATAATGTTATCAACATAGTGGAAGCTTCCGCATACTGTTGTGTAACGTTCATTAAAGATAAGAACTTTTGTTTTAGGAATGCTAACTATGATATGCCATAGGGAAGCATATGAATACAGGGCAGTTAGCTGTTTTTGTAATCCCTCGGCAGATTCTGAAAAAAGGACAAGGTCATCTGCAAATAACAGATATACCATTAGTAAGGTGTCCACAGCGATACCTTGATCTTGGTCAAATGATGCGGATATGTCTTGTAAAAATTCCGTGAATAGTTTGGGACTGAGCATACCGCCTTGTAGAACCCCAAATTCGCTTTTTAATATGTCACTGATACGCGAGTCCCATTTTACACGGCACTCTGCTTTAGAAAACATGCTTTTTATTATGTTTAGCAAATTGCCGTCTATCCCCCTGTTCAATAATTTGTAGTATAATGTTGTTCTATCAATATAGTCAAATGCTTTTGTGAAAGCGACAAAGCATGTATACAGGGGTTTAGAAAGACACCTTTGTTTATCTATGATGGCACATAGTATGAATATATTGTCCGTAGTTCGCGAATTGGTTTTAAAACCAGCTTGATAGGGATCATTATCATTACATACTTCGTTTTTAAATGAGAGTCTGTTATTAAGTATAGATTCAAATAGTTTCCCGATACACGGCATGACTGTGATTCTTCTGTAATTATCTGGAACGCCATGGTCCCTCTTTTTGTGGACCGGGTGGATTATACCGGTAGCCCATCTAGATGGATATTCTCCATTGGTAAGAATGGTATTGAACAACAATTCTAATGCTGGCAAGAGCTCATTACATCCATATTTGTAAAATTCGGCAGAAATACCATCTACACACAAATGCTTTCTTGCATTTTAACTTTTGAATCGCCTTTTTAATTTCTTCCGCAGTTATGGGACTGTTTAGGAACTGTGTCATATTGGATTTATCGTGCTCTACATTATGTTGGAATGACGTAACTTGCTTTATAATATTATTCATGTGTTCATAGTCAAAATAATCCACATGGGGTGGGTAGACTTGTTGTTCAAAATAGTTCACAAAGTCTTCCAAGGTAGGCCCTGTAGTGACATTTCTAGGATTTAAGGATTTCCAGAATTTCCAGTAAGAATTTGGATCTTCTGTTCTCATATTTTCCAGCTCACTAAGTTTGGCTTGCTGGTATTGTCTTTTCTTTCTTTGGATACAGGATAATGCACACATGAATTAATTATTCCACGTAAAAATCGCGCTAGTAGTTTTTATCCAGAAACACCCCCTGGAGGTGTGCATGATTGAGCCATAAATCTGATTAAGTACTGCAATATGAGAAGCTAATAAACCCACGTGTTTGTAATTACCACTCTCCTGTAGAAATGGATGCGAAACTGTGGGTGTTTTTCAAGGAGATTTGTATGGAAATGCAAAAGTTAACAACAGTGAAAGAAACAATACGCAGTAAGGCAATTGCTAACTTGATTATGTTGATTTATGTATTTTTAGCTTTAGGCCTATCGTTCTCAAATTACAGGATAAGTTTTTTGCATTTATGCTCCGTTTATGGCAAAAACATGCCGGCAATATATCGTACTAAAAACACAACAGTGAGTGAAAAATGCTTGCATTTGTTTCATTTGAGACAAAACACTCATTTAATTCCCAATAACAGTGATTTTATCACATAATAAAACAGCTTAACAACGATTATTGTCCCGTAAAAGGGTTGAATCTAAAATTATAAATCGACATTAATTTACACGTTCTGTTTTCACCGATCACATTAAGGGCGTCTCTCGTTTATGTTGTTTCACTGTGAATAAAATGACGTCACTCCTATTTTTCCCGATGCACAACACTGATTTTGATGTGTGGTGAACAAACACCTCGAGGACATGATTTGGATACCTATCGTTGGTGCTTCACATATAATCTGCTTCCTGCACGTTCATAAATATACAGCAGATATAGCTGGACAGTCCATCTACAAACAGCACATAGTCTGCCTGAGCTGAAGAGACCAGAGGAGATGTTCTAAAACGGATTGACCCAGATCTGAGGAACGTGACTGGTCGAGATGGCCATCTCGTCCAATCACGTGTCTAAGATCTGGGTCAATCGCTTACATCGAGTACTAGATCAGCCAGGAATGTGCCTCGTCATAAGACATATAGACGTGTGGGGTGTCAGCACAGAGTGTTCTGAAATCATAGATCAGTGACCCATGTTTCCAATCTTCATAATTACATCATAACTATTGAATGACGGACGGGTAATTGAATGTACACGACGGCTGAAACGACGTTTAGTCCTTTCAGTGAGACTTCGGCAAAATGAGTCCGACCGGTGACCGGTTTAACTAAGAAGAAGAAATTTATTTGACTAAACATAATTAATTACAAATAAAGTGAAAAGTACAAATAACAGTCACTAACATTGAAAACAAACTAAGTCTGTTTTAAGATTTCAATTCTCTGTCCTGTTAGATCCATAAGTCCATGTACACTTTAAATTAATGCCCCTGTGGTAGATGATCAGTTAATAAAATCATTTTGAAAGATGTTTATTTGTCACAAACACAAACCATCTAATAAATCTGGAAATTACGTTTGCACTTCTAGCTTCAAATGAATGATAGAAACAAATCATTCAGCTGGACAAGGATTGAGTTGATGGTAATATGTTTTTCCTATTAATGGTAAGCTTGTCTTACAGCTCAGGGATCATTTTATCAGTGCTCAGCATTTCTTTTTAGATGCGTTCATCTTAGGGTTCTTTTTATAGGATGTCTACATGGTAGCTTTATGTATAATTGAATAAGTGTGGTGTTTAATCACGTTAACTCTGTAACCGCCATATTATTTACTTGGAATTTTCACCCACATGAAGTTGTGTCTCGCTGACGCGATCCACAACTTCAAGTGAATGAAAATTATTCAGATTTCACTAGATGGAGGTCAACGATGTTGAGATCTTGAAGTCACGTTTTATCTTTCACATGTTTGAAAGCTGATAATGTGCTAATAAAAAATCAGCAAAAAAAGCAGTGACGGCTCACTTGACTGTCCTCCTTTGCACTGCACCGTATAACCACGTACCAACATAATCGCGCCGACCTACAGAGATACTATGGTCAGTATCAGAGTGTAATGCGCGAACTTATTCCTGATCGACTGGTTCAAATCCCGGTGGTAAGGCCCCGGGCATGGTCCCCGTCAATGAACATGCTCACAAATCACATCCGCAGTGCCCAATCATGGACAGGGGATTTACCCCAATTGGTTTTGAAATCCTGTCGACCGGAGAGTCAGATTATTGATGCAGACCCTGCACTGACGGGCTTGCTTTGATGGCTTGATTTTAGATGGTGTCTACATCATACTTGATTCTGGGCTCTTCAGATTCTAGTCACATCTTAGAACAGTCTCTATGGCGTCAAATCTCGGCCTCTACTTCTAAAATCGGATTGTAAAAAGTAATTTCATCCACCGACATTCAATACCAATTTACAACAATTTAATTGCTTAAAATGTGCATATATTGCCCTTCAACGAATACAACTTCAAAAATAAGAGGATAAATGTTTCATTTGTATTTGTTATTGAGCTATTGATCATTCACACCTGACATAAATTCATAGAATAATAGCGATGATATACTATATTTGTTCCTTGCTGCATTTGAACTCAATATTATGTGTATAAAGACATTTAGTGTTTTAATTTCGCAGAACAATAATAATAACCATACAAGAATTGTAAATAACGGTGATTTTAGATAGACCAGTGCCATTGTCTGTCGTGATAACAATTATATTGACTGCCTACATTAAGTTGTTTCCATGGAAACAGAACGTGATAGGAATGTCCATGGTTAACAAGGTTAATGAGTGATAACTTGTCAATATCTTGTCGATATCATTGACAGCGTGATTTACCTTTGTAACGGGCCATATCACTACAATAGTCACTATTAGCACTCAATAGGTTAATAATTTGGGACCATAATGGTCGGTGCGCATAATGAGAGGGTTTATAAGTGATTACAGTAATTGAATAAGTAATCATACTTGACCTTCTATATTATTATACTGGATCATTCAGTCAAGTTTAGTTGCGTGGGATTCATGGTTTTGTCCCTTTCACAATGAACCAACCCTTATTTACTGCAATCTCGACTGAAATCGGACAATCACATTCTACTGGCACATCATAGAAAGTCCTTTAAAAACGTATGCTATTATGACAATTATTTGTTCTAATAGTTCATATGTTCATCAGCTCATCATTTAGTTTCAGTACAGTGTGGAAATAAATGTGAAAATATCAGATGCGAGCATGCCTCAGTGGGTGTTGTATATACAGAAAAAATGAAACATTGACCCAATGCTGGGTCAAATTTGGGCTGTGAACGATCGATCCTGCCTCCTGTGGGATGTCTGCCCACGACACATCCTGATGAACCTGACGGACTCCTGTGACGCGGCGAGAACCAATGCCGGCCGGCCCAACATTAAACCAGCATTTGGTAGTGGTTTTCTCGGGCATGTCTGACATGTCCTGATGACCCTGACGGACTTGCCCATGTGCCGGAGACGCTGGACCAACATTAACCCTTTAAGCGCTGATTTAATTTGTGAAAACCATGGAGACCAAAGGGGTTTTTTCAATTTGAAATTATCATAAATGTCTTAGTCAGGTCTTTCTGATTCATTTGAATACCTATGGTATGGGTCTACGGCCATTAGAAATATGTTTTACTCTTACAGTGCGGGGATCGACTTTAGACGTCACAATCTGACGTCTACAGACGTCAGATTCTGACACTAAAGTCTATCCCTGCGCTGTAAGGGTTTATCCAGCTTTTGGTCCAGGTATCTTGTCTCTTGTGGTGTCGTTTTCTCGGGGAGGGTTAGTATACCTACATGTAGCTGGGACACAAGTTCTTATCACGTTAAACTGTAAGTTTTCTGGTTGTGGAGGGCGGGGGCCCTAGGGTAGTGGTTAGCACCGCTGCCTTTCACGCCAGAGTTCGGGGTTCGGTTCCCGGTCTCGGCGGTTTGAAAGAAACAAAAAATGTTTCTTCCCCATCCACGTGTGAAAGTCAGTATTGCGGGGAGCCTCCATGACCGAGAGGTAGCGTGCTCGGCCTCAGACCGCCAGGGCTCGAATTTCGAACCCTGTGTCTGGAGGACAGTGTCATCTCAATCATCTCACCATCCTCAGGAGGTTCGCCTGGCCCAGTTTAGCCTATATGTGCACAAAGGTGGCCTAAAGCCCGATTCATTTCATTTTCTTGTTGTGGAGCTCGATTTTAGGATATACACCGTATTTGAAGATAAAAAATTGTAATAAGATATTGGTCATATCTTGCTGTCATCTGATCGACTCTTGGATAAGTCTATTACCTGATTGTGTCGTCGCTCGGCGAATTGGACAGAAGGTGTTGATTGTATCAAATGATTGGAACTATTTTCTAGGGGTCAAAATTACTCAAAAATATTTAACATTATATAGCATAGCGTTATTGTAAGGTCGATTTTCTCATACAGCATAATTTTTCACATTTTATCATTTGATTACGTTGAATTGCTGGTGTGGTTTTGGTCTTTTAAGACACATGTTAACACTTTGCCTTCTTACTTTGTGCTATCCACACTTCAAAGAGAGCATCTCCTGGCAGACGTCATGTTATTCTACCTTACATGTCTGGCACATGAAGGCTCCTTCTATTGTAATACCTGGGCGTCCCATGCTCACACTGAAACCATACCACAAGACAAGAGGCCATATGAGATAGGTGTCGACTGAATGATGTGAATCCATACACATTCGTCTTGTCATCAAGCGAATTGGTATCACAGGTTAAGATACAGTTCAATGTTTAATAAGTGAAGTCGACCCAATGTTGTTGTAATGATGGGTCACCGTCTGCAACGGTGCCTCATCATTGAAACAACATAGAGTTACCATTGCCTCACTTCAGTGCGATCTGATGGAAACAGAGCTAACAGGTTATCACTGCTCCGTAGTTGACCCTGAAATATTTTTGTATAAACCATGGAGACCAAAGGAATTTGTTTTCAATTTGAAATTTTCAAAAATATCCGACTTCCTGTAATGACTGTCACGCCTCAGAGCTCGGGTGTGTTCCCCGCTCTGATATTCAGGTTTCATAAAAACAAATGATTTGCTTTCCCATCCGCTTTTAGCCTCTTGGAGAGACTCTGTGACCGCAGGTAAAGTACTCGACCTCAGACGGGCACGGTTCGAATTCTAAACCTTCGGGCGGTTCTATATGGTCCAGTTTAGTCTGTATGTGCACATAATTACATAGTGCTGGGTTAATGTAGGCTCATCGTATCAGACACTGGGCCAACTTTAAACCAGTCTTAATGCAAACCTCCGTGTTTGTTGAGCTGAGGTATACTACTCCAGCAAATAAAATACATTGAACCAATGATGGCTTAATGTTGGTCCAGCGTCAGCGACGCTGGACCAACATTAAACCACCACTGTCTCAAGGTATCGAGTTTTCTGGGTATTGTGCGGGCCATTTTCTGGTTGGTATTTATTATCTAAGCAATGTAAGTAATCTGATATCTACCACTAGGTGGTGCTCAAATCTCACACGCTCATCTTACTCCTGTCGGAAGAGCTCTGTTATCCTAAATAACAAAAACAAGTTTGATTTTTACTTTCACAAAATCGCCTGTGGTTTTTTGTAGGCAAGTCAAAGGTACACTCCACTTATGATAATAAAAAACGCTATCTATAAATGAATTATCCTGACTGTTATCAGGTTATCTGGTACTTTCTGAAAATATGTGGCATCCGATTGTAACCTCTGGTTGTAATAGAAATAAAGTATTATAATATTAGAACAGATTTTGTATTACCGCTCTTTAAACATTTAAATTACTGATCTATAAGTTTACTGATATACACAATTCACCCACTCGGTCACTCACTCACTCACTCATGCAAAATATGATTTTCAATAAAACGAATGATATCACAATGTATATAAAAATAATGAAATGGTGACCAGCTAAAGCTTTATTCGGCCATGCACATACGTGCATATTTCCTGGTATCAATGAAAATGATCTATCGACCCGAATCAATAATATTAATTATAAATTTCGAAATACATGAAACTCTGGCCCTATCTTCGCCATTTCTTGGTATACTGAGTCAGAGATATATCGACACTCTATACTCAGAGTAGCCAAACAATCCATGCATCAGAAGCACCGGTGTTATCTATCCTAAGACCAATAACAGTTATGTTTAGATAACCACGTGGGGGCAGCACCAACAAATTGAATCAGCAGGTGTCATTGAATACTAGTAATTCATCCCCTTGGATATAAATGGGTGTATCTGCCACTTTACAAAGTGACAGATACACCCTTTCATATCCAAGGGGACGGTATGTGCCGCTAAAGCCAATAGTCACTGTTCATCTGGTTAAAAGGACTGGCCCACAACATAGTTTTAGTCTCGGTAGTTTGGCAAGGTTTTTTCTTTGTGACAACCACGAAAAAATATCTGGAACCAAAGGTCAAATCTTCTTCTACACACAGCTACACGTTTTTTATTGTTTGTCAATGCGGTAATTGCTCAGCTAGTCAAATAAGTCTATTTAGAAAATGGGAATAAGTAAAACTATTTTTCCGCTATTTGAAACTGGAATTTGCCTTAGCAATTCCAGCCTCAAATGAATGAAATTGTAAAAAAAACAATTCAGCAGCATAAGAGTCAAGCTGTATGTATTATGACTAAAGTGAATATTATATAAGATTTTCCCGGTTCGAACTGCAAAAAATATCGATAAATTAACACTAAAAGTACATATAATATACATTAGAGTAATGTTTGCGACCCTTTAGACGTTGCACAACATAAGCTGAACGTTGAATGTCAGAAAGTTATTTTTCGTGTTCCTCTGATACATCATTGGTTGCTGTTAGACACTTCTACTTGATCTTTATAATAACAGGTGGTTAGGGTTGTGTATGTGCGGACTCCCGTCTGGATTGATCTACTATGTGGAGGCCTCGGAAGACAACTACTAGTATACTTTTCTTCAGTCCTCATTGATAAAATGGTTGGTGACGTAATGTAATATACAGTAGGCGGATATCAGTCACTCTGCTAATGACGTACATATCGACCGCTAGCCGCTAGAATGCCGTATGTTCCACCTACGATAGGCTGAAGAGTGTCGTAGATGGCACATGCCAACGACACCCTGGACACTAAGACCCACATAGGTTGAGTGAAAATATGTTAAAAATAAGGTTGCTTGCGCTATATCGCAATTAATAAGATTCATAACTTGATAAGAATGAACACAAAAGTCGGCTTGTCTCTCCTCAAAATAATTTAGAAAAATGTTGTTAATAAAATTAATAATTAAACCAATTTCTAGAAACAAATAACAGAATAAAAGAAACGTAAACAAAAGAATAATCTATCAAACCAAGCGAAACGAACAAAACAAATACTCACCTTTGCAGAACTGTTGTTTGCCACTATTTTTACATTTGGTGATTGCTCGTTTATTGCAGCTTGAGGATTGCAGCCGGAATGGCTCCAGTGTAACCATAATCGCAGAAATATCATGATTTAAAAGCTCCCTAATCAATATATAAAACCTAAAAATGACTAGATGACGAGAGGTCTGTTTTTGGGAGATTACCAGATAAAAGGAAATAAATGATGTGTGAAATTAACAAGGGAATCTACTTGACGAGATATAAATGGGGTTTTAGAGCTGATTGGCGGCTATCAGATGTCAAGCCGACCGGACGTAGCCAGTGTGAACGTCTGTGTGCTCTGCCAACAGACAAATCATAGGGGAACTATGGCGTAATGTTGGACCAGCGTCGGAGACGCTGGCCCAACATGGCTTCATAGTTTAACAGACATTTAAGGTGTTTGGCTCGCGAAGACGTTTGTAAGAAGCACTTTAGTGCCGTCAGCAAATGGCAATGAGTTAACCATCAGCTGACCGTCACAAATTCACCCATCCTAATCGACATAACATGTATTATAACCCCTTTTACTGTTTTATCATTTTCGTCATGCCGTTAAAATTTAAAGTATTTTCAGTGAGATTTCAAAGAATCTAATAATTATAGCGATGTTTGTTTGTAGATCGTATAAATGTTTTGTTTTCCAATTAAGCACTTCACCTGTTGTCTATTTACTACAAAGTATCTTAGTTTTGAAACAGTGGTTTCAGCCCAGCAAAGTATTTTATATTAATGTGGGCCTATTATTTACATGATTGCTCGCGTTTAAATTCATTCGCATTACGTCAGTGAAACAATTTGTACTTTCCTGCTCACTCGAGAGCTGCTCAGTGTCATATAATTCACCACCCACAAGAGGTTATACTGTTCCAGTTTAGCCTGCATGTGCACAAATGCAGCAAAAAGCCATATTATTCTACTTATCCATTCATTCAGACCCTGAATTTATTCTTCTCCAATTTATCAATTTATTCAATCATCAATTCATTCATTGTTCCACTCACTTATTCATTGATTCATTAATCCATTGTTTCATAGATTCATTGATTAATTAATTAATTCATTCATTCATTTATTCATTTTTACTATCAATAGTTCTTTCCAAATTAATTTGGCTCAGCTCTGACTGCGATTCAACCAAGCCTCAGCTGAGGTGATATTCATTCACTCATACGTGAGCCCATAGTGAGTCAGACCATGAGTTAACCATTATTTTGCTGATCACGACTAGTGTCGTTTTAATCTGTTTTATTAGTCGACAAATCACTGTTATTGGGAATGAAATGTGTGTCCAAACATCAAGATTTGCAAATATTTGTGCTCAAATTAAACAAATACGAGTAATTTTCCGCACACGTTGTGGGTCGCGGTAGCGAGACACAACTTCAAGTGGCTGAAAATTTAAATGAATTAGCTGAGCAGGATAAGGATTAAGAGACATGGTTATGGAGGTTAAGAGTTAATGATCCATGTGGATGATGGTGTTAGTCTGTTATGAGGCCCGTTTGAACAGCATCGCGTGTCACCTGCCAACTACTTACAGCCATAATATGGACGCCAGAAAACAACGCAAAGCTGGGATGACATCAATTTAGGTTTTACTTCCGCACTGAAGTAGTGTATCCCACGGATCATGTTTTAATTTTTTTCAGAATTTTCATATTTTTACAAATATTTTTAATCAACATTTCTATGAAACCAGAAGAAACCCAAACAAACTATTTGTATACCTGAAGGACGATTGAATGTTTTCACAGCATTTGGCCACATGCTGTTGGCATCGGCCCAGCGTTGGGGAGACAATCAGTGCTGCAGGAGTGTCCTCCCTGTCCTGACTATGAGACACCAATTATCCCCCAATTAGCGGCGACTGCTCTGATCTTACCTGATCTGATACGTGGGAATATGTGATGGAAAGTGCTTAATATTGCTGACTTGTTTTGTTTACATGGCAATATACGACATGGAAATACAACTATTTCGCTCTTTTTCGGTGCTTTAAAATTGTTTTTTTTTTACTTTTTCGTAGTTTTAGCTAAGATCAATAGGCTATATAGCTTCATATAAATTAAATTTTCAAAATTGATTTGACAACATTGAAAATGTCTCATCCCAAGGGGTCCCTTTAAGCACACACACGAAAATTTGTTCAATGTAATGCAAGCCTAAGAGCTACAATATAAATGACGTAAATTACTTCATTCTACCAATCTTCCCCTGACGATACACGACTAAGATTATAATGTGGAGAGCTGCTTGAGTCCCCACTCCTTTTTGAGGATTATTCTTCATTTCATAACATTCGTCCGGACTATTACTTCAACATTAAAACACATCACTACATTATAGCCTTTGTCCGACCACGATACACTAAGTAGGGAATGAAGAATTATTATTGGTCAAGTACAGAATCATGGTAGGCCTAGTACTGTATAGGATGCTTGTAGATGGGCACATTTGTATTGTAATCACTCAGGTGTGAGGGAGCTGTTGATTATGAGGGATCCCGATTATGGTCGCATGTGTTTTCAGTCAGTTAAAGCCCACGGTGTTCTCCATTCTTAGCTGTAGAAAAAAGCATCGGCCTTCGGCCTCGCCCTTTTTCACAACTAAGAATGTAAAAGTGCTCAACCTTCATCCTTTACGTAACTACGACTGCGTACGGCAAAAACATGTTGCTTGCGATCACAACGAAGGGGATCTTTTCACATTCCACTGCAATATTAGCAACAATAAAATATGTTCCAAACCTCTCAATATGTGTCCTCTATTTTACACAGTGCTCGTGCAATGAGGTAGTACGAATTGTACACAATCACATGGATTACCGTCACAGTTGGACAGCATAGCACAATCTGTGTTTCTGTACGCTGGTAGCCAGTGTAGGCCTTAACTATGTTAACGCTGAGATCAACAATATCATAAAAAGTGGTGTGAGGGTAGTAGGGGTCTTGTCAAGTTAAAAAAATTCCAAAAATCCGAGAAAAACAATATCCAATTTTTATTTTTTTTGAAATATGTGGGAACATGAAAACAACAGAAAAACACAAAAAACATAACATTTCCAAAAAAAAAAAATCCGAGTTGGGAGTTGACCCACCCACCCACTTCCGAGTTTTTCTCGTATTTTAGGATGTTTTTTAACTTGACAAAACCCCTTATTCAAATGATAAATGCACTTATAAAGACTGGCGTTTAAATCTCAAGGTTAAAGCATTACTCCAATGAGATTCACATATGTCATTATAAAATAAAATACAATAGAAAACATTGATGACGCAATTATTTATTGCACAATCATCCGCGAACCTGATTTGTCGGGCAGAGCTTTACAAATGGCAATGATTACAGACTCTCAACGATTGCAGATTATTTATCGCACACATAGTCTGTTATTATGGACTAGTAATGAGGTTGACCTTATTCTAGCCAACAGCGGGACCACACCCGCTATAAAATAATATATGTCGGCGCCGCATACTGATTGATATCAGCGTCAAAGCAGGGGAACAGGGGTGTTTCCTGAACACATTACTCGTTGTGGCATAGCTAAAATTAAAGCATCACATCGGTCGCATAATAGTATGTGGCTTGTTGTGTTGTGCTGCTCCATTTCAACAGACAGATTGTCAGACAATAGCCTGCAGCGTACATACTGTTCCTCTTATCATGCTGCTTGTTTGTCTGGAATCACAATGCTTATATAAATATTTATACCTATATTCATACCTTAACGTGTTTTGTCATCAGCGTGTCTTTGTTCTGGACCACATATTTGTCTAATGTAAGTTTGAACATTTTGTGATTAAAAATTCTCTTTTTTTTAACGGATGCTTGATAGTTTTGTATATTATGTCCGATATTATCGAATTTTGGACTCGAATCACTACCTCCGAACGATTCAAATATGACTTGAATGTGTGAATCGCGCATACGAGATACAGCCTAATGTGTGTGGGAATTGAATTAACGAACTCACCGAGTAAAGGGCTAATATATGCTGAATAAAAATACTTATTTCTAATTCAAAATATGGGGTTATAACAATACACATTCAAATCGACCATGGTGACGATTCGCTTTTGATGGTAATAACATTATGGCGGATCCTGTCTATGAAAACTGAAAATATAATCACGTCATTCTTGAAAGTAAATATTAACCTTAAACGCTACGTTATAAAGTACATTTTTATCCACCCGAAAGTGGTTCTCACTACCGCGACCCACAACTTCGTGGGTTAACAATTAGCCATATATGCACAATGTAAATCAAAACGTATGCAATCTATCAAATGTCTTGTTTATTTCACCTTCAAATTCTCGTATTTGAATATCAAATAAATATTGATCTGATCAGCACATTAAAGGCTAGTTACTGAGGGTGTCTAATATGATATTGTAGCAATAACTAGTAGAACGGAACACACGATGTTAGGTATATAATTCTACTAGAAAAGACGACAGCTGACTCGCCCTTAGCTAAATGTTGGGCCTGCGTCGCAGACGGTGGCCCAACATTTAACTAAGGTCAGACCAACGTCGGGCTGTGAACCAGCAACGTGTTACATTTGATGGGATGCCTTGCGATTAATGCATGCTATGTGTCAATGCGTCTACAGATAGAGCTAATAGTCAGACCATGGTGTTTCATACCCCCTTCATTGATATCACACGCAACTCTCCTATCATATTTACTTCTATCGATATTTTCCTCAGATCCTCCCACGTGTTATGGTTGTCATATCACTTAGGCTGTTGTCACTGCAGGCGATTTGGTCATTTGATATTGAATGCTGTAATTTGGCTTATACGGCAAGTGTACACTGGCCCACCATTGGCTCATTGTACGGCCATTAGCGAGGACGTTGACACAGCATTAGACAATTATTGCCATTTTTTGTTATACTTGTGAGCTAAGCGCAACAGGAAATGACAAAAATGGCCGAAAAACATTTATTTGGGGAAGTGCATGATCTTTAGAAATGAAAAAAAGTTATCAAAATGACATCAACAAAAACATATATTTGGTGCACTACATAATCTGAGATAATGTGAAAATGTAGCCTGTATACGATGTATTTATTTCTCTCATTTCTAGGGGAAATTGCAAATTAATGACAGAAGTGATCTGTACCCGAGGATATGGGTTTAAAATCTAAGAATAATAGAATTACATCGCTTGTTTTTTCAACATGTTTTGAATTGCCAAGTCCATTGCCATCGTTAACAACATGAATTTAGACTAAGCTTTCGTTTGACGTTTCAAGTGTCAGAATCTGACGTATAAAGACGGTCACCGGGCTGAAAGAATATTTTTGATGGTCGTAGACCCATAACATATGTTAGCGAAAATAACTAACTAAGAGATTTTAAATGTTTTCAAATTGAAAAAACCCTTTGGTCTCCATGATGTATACAAAAATAATTCAGCGTTGTAAAGCTGACGTGCCTGGCGCAATAGTCAGCTTCAAATAAATTCAACACGTTTTCAAAATGTATTTTTTCACGCGATAGAATACACTGTTTGCACGATTTTGCGCATAAGCAGGACTCTCAACTAAATAGTTCAGTTTTAGTCACTGTGTGGCGTGTTGTAATAGAAAAGAGTGTGACAGGACTCCCAGGTAAATAGTTCATCTTTTAGTCACTGTGTGGCGTGTTGCTATTGGGAAAGGTGTATTGGCGCTTTGACACAGACGTATTTATTATTACAGACGTTTCTCATCTGAGATATGATTTCCGCTATTACATACATTTCAGCCCACATGATTATACTGAAAAAAAAATTGAATACGGTTAAAAGGCACCCAAGGCAATTGCCAAGGACAAACTTGATACTTAATTGATAGTGTCATCTTTTAAACGCCATCCCTACCATTCGTAATCAGATTTTTTTATAGTTGTTGAACATTCTTTTTACCATGGATACCGCTATATATTCTTCTTATTTATTATTCCCGTTAGATTGCTATAAGTATGTGTAACAGAGACTTCATAATTACCATGGTTACCGCTATATGTTCTTCTTATTTATTATTCATGTTATATTGCTGTAAGTATGTGTAACAGGGACTTCATAATTGACACAGAATTGTAATATATTTAGTTAGCTATTTAGTCCTTTTCACGCTAAGCTATTTTATTTAAATTTTCACCCACTTGCAATTGTGTTTAAACATTCTCAATAACTATGATTTGACAGGATGATAAAAGGAATTAAAAACAATGATAGTCGCTCATAGGGTTACAAAGTGCTACAAATACGATTATATAAAACTGGGCGCGGTTTTTGATTGATCATCATACATAGTATTTCGTTTTGGGTACACGTGGCTTGTGTATAACATGTAGATATTTGACATGAGATATGAATTTAGCGTGACGAGATCTGTTAGATCTCGTCACGGGTGATAATAAGGACATTCAACACGAACCATACACATTCACCCAATGTTTGGGCAATACTGGGCCAGCGTCATAGATGGTGGACCTGCATTGGTCCGATATTGTGTTTGCTGGGACATAGTAAGTTAATACTTCGTTCTCACAGAACTTATTAGCCTCAGCATGGATAGAAAAAACGTCAACGTTTTGTATGAATTATGAATGACAAATATAAAAATACCCTTAACCTTAAAAATACCATTTGAACGCGGGGACCGTTTTATAGTCAGAATCTGATGTCTGTAGACGTCAGATTCTGACGTATGAAGACGGTCACCGCACTAAAAGAATTAAAATATTTCTAATGACCGTAGACCCATCACATATGTATTAAAATGAAGCGGAAAGAGCTAACTAAGATATTCTGGTGATTTTAAATTGACAAAACCATGTTAAATCCTCGTTGTTTGATCCGTCGACTCGTGTTTATTGGGGTGGTACGTTTGGTAAAGGTGCAGCCGAATTTACATTTTATCCCCTGATCACTGATTCTGTTCGTTCGTGTGCCATTTTAACTACAAGGCGAGCATATAGCCTGCAGCCATTTCGGCGCATTGGACTTATAGTACACATTGCTATCCCTGTCCTACCTGAGACAAATGAAGCATGTGAGGGTAAAGTGCCTTGCCCAAGGACACAACATCGCAACAATGTCCCAATATTGAGAGGGGGAGGAACATCATATTTCTCTAAAAATCCTGCAAGAAGCGGGGTTCGAAATCGCGCCGTCTGAGTTGTTATTATGACATGAAAATATCCCTAGGACATCATTAGGGTGGGTGTAGAGCTTTACTGTGGCCCCCTACGTCCCTGAAATGAGGGATGTTCAAGGGTACCCTCGAGCCTAAATACTGCATTTGTTAAAACACCAGGTAATTCAAAATTCAAAACTCAAAGGTTTTAAGCAATCTTTAAATCATCGCTTTTATTGCATACAGAATGACATATTACTAAAGTTTTGAAATATTTCAGAAAAATTAAACCCACCCTTTACGCGCTGAAAGTCAATATTCCAAATTAAAGGTAGTTTTGTTCTCCAGATGTAACTTTTCCGTTTCCTGTAAATTTGCATGGTTATGAGCATGCGAAGGTATGTTTACCTCATCTGGTCCGTCACTCATCTGGTAACTCTATGTCCCATTTGACAACCCATAAGTTGTTGCATGAAGGACTTATGAGGTCAAAGGTCCGGATGGGGTACTTTCACTAGTAAATTCAAATACACTGAACAGTATTATGACTAAATGTATGACTAGGCGGGAGTTTAGGCCAAACTGCATTCTGAGCACACCATAATCACTGCCGATTCATCCGGGATTTTTGCATCAGTATTTAAATATGAAAGTGTGATGTTATTGACATGCAAATAAATGTACTTTACGTAACTAAAATATATATTTAGTCCATGCTGTGCAAATCACTTTTAAAACTGTGCAGAGTGTGGCTCGACTCATCCAGCTGAACTGTGCAAAGTTAGGTCGACATATTAAAAAAATTGAGGATGTGTGAGCCCGTTGTCCCCCATACGTACTCAGGTACATGCCAGCTAAAACTTTAAATTCTTCGAACAAAATGTTCTTGGAGGTGTTTTCTATATGGTGTTTTCCATATAGTAATATACAACATCGCTCTATATTATAATATGGAAAAGAACCTGTAAGAACCATTTCTTTTATTAGTGTGTGTGTGGGGGGGGGGGGGTCAACAATATTATTACAAGAAAAGTTATATAAAATGTTAATTGTATTGTGTATCACTAATGTGTGTTATGTTGTGTTTATTTTCTCGGTGTTTGGCGTGCCATATCCAGCTCACTGATGAGGAGCGAGTGTTCATCAACGCGGCGGCCATGGGTGATGTCCCCATCATCAGACAATCCCTGGAGGAGACGGAGGTCACGCTCAATGTCAATTGTGTGGATTACATGGGAAGAAACGCCCTGCATCTGGCTGTGGACAGTGAGAATATGGAGGTGGTGGAGTTATTACTGGATAAGCTGAGTTTTGAGTGTATAGAGGAAGCCTTGCTGCATGCGATCAGTAAAGGCTCCACCAAGATAGTCAAATGTGTGATAGAACACCCTAACTTTATCGCCGGTGATGACCAGCTGCGTCGTGCTGGTGTGCGCGATCCGTTCTTTCGGACAGAAGAAAAGAGTCAGTTCTCTCCTGACATAACCCCCCTTATTCTCTCCGCCCATTATAACAATCATGAGATCATCCAGATGTTCTTATCTCGCAATCATACAATAGAGAAACCTCACCCTATATCATGTCAGTGTACAGACTGTGTCACCAAGCAGAACTATGACTCCCTCAAGAGATCCCGTTCTCGGTTGAATGCCTATTGTGCCCTGGCTAGTCCAGCTTACATGGCCCTCTCAAGTCCCGATCCCATCATGACCACGTTTGAGCTGCGACAAGAGATGCAGAAGTTATCACAAGTGGAGAAGGAATTCAAGGTTAGTCACGTGGTACATTAAATACTAGTATGTTAAGTAAAGGAGAAAGAACGAGATTTGAAAGATTAAGATGCATAAATCTGAATGCACGCTGTGCGCAGCGCCAAATGTATTCAGATATCGTCCCCTTGGGGTTAGAAAGTGCTGAACTTCCACTATAAAGTGGCAGTTTAGCACCTTCTAACTCCAAGGGGACGATATACGAATCTAGCTTTGCAATCAATAAAACAGGTTGAATTTTCTGAGCAGATTTTGTGGTACATTTCTTACACGTCAATGTCAATGTCTTATTATTATATATAAACCATAAAATTTAATAAGGCTCAAGCCAGCTGATTGACCCTAACTCTGTTTGTTGATTCCTGGGCTATTTAACGGGGACAAGCCTGATGTATCTGTCAAATATTGAATGCATCTGACCCAGAAGTTATGAAACAGCTGGCTGGTGGTATAATTGGGCAGTACATCATTACTTTTGATTGGTACATGTGTATTCACACATGAACGTCAAGTATGAACATGAGTATGTATTTTAAATCTATGTTATATAAACAGAGATTTAAAATACATACACATGTTTATACACATACACATGTATGTTCATACACATGTCAGTTACACATAAGAAAATACATTTTTTGGAAATGATTAGCTGCCAGATATGAAAAAACATAATACATTATTAATTAAGTGATTATTTAATGCACAAACACTGTTTACTTCGATTTAATAGTTCTTTTGTTGGCAAATGTATTCATTTCATGATCGCTTATAATCTAATATCACTAATCGGTGTTTTAATTTGCATCAACTTTTTTCTTGTTGTTATTTTTTATCTGTCTGTATGTTTGAATAGAAAAGATTTAGTTACCAACATGTATAATACTAATTCATGCCATGCACTTTAAAAGTCAATGTTTTGAATCCCGTTAATGGCTAAATAACTTGCTTGTTAAGTTATCAAATCGTAAAATACTTAAAATGTTATATGTTCAAAAAGATGTACCGAACAAAGTTTGAAATCAAACCATTGCCAGTATTTAGTGAGTGAGTCTGTGGCATTAATGCCTGAACAATAGGACAATTGGAAGCAAATACGGCCTTGTATGACCATCCTGCTGTCAGGTAGACATAATCGATCTGACAAAATGGCTGAATGTACCACAAGCAAACATCGTGATTCCCTAAACCCCATCTCTATTCACGACGTGCATGCCTGCAGGACGAATCATCCTCAAGTTAAACAGATTAGCCGGTTAAGCAGTGCGCTCATATTGAAGTCTAACAACAGACCCAGGAAGCTGGTCATTTTCCCTGGTTAAATTGTCTTCCCCTCAAATAGATCTATGAAAGTCATATTGTTCTTGGCAACCTCTACAAAATGACATTACTGGAAAATCATTGTTTGAACATTATTGAATAATATTTTTCAACTCCAAGTTGTAACTTGCTAGGCATCCTTGTATCTTGGACTTATAATTATTTTGCTAAACATTTACAA